>CM064548.1:44150872-44252103 GCA_032716605.1 Paralithodes platypus | reverse complement strand
ATTATACTGGTTGAACAGAATTGTAACCTGGTACCCACTGGTAACACTATGGTACCACTGAGTAACAACAGGGGCAGTGTGTACAATATTATACTGGTTGAAGGAGGGGGTATATAAAACATACCAACTACCCAGACAACGTCTATGAAGTAATTACCTATCCCCTTGACAGTGTGACAATATTATTACTGTTGAACAGATTGTAACCCTGGTGAACCACTGGTAACCACGAGGCAGGACATGGGCAGTGGATATCATATAAATAACCAACTACCACAGCCCATGAACGTAACCTATCCCGGGCAGTATGTACAATATTATACTGGTTGAAGAGATTGGAAAACTGGTAACCACTGGTAACCACGAGGGAGAAGGGGGTGTATATAAAATATAACCGACACCAGCCCATCCCATGAACGTAACCTATCCCGTGGCAGGTGTGTACAATATTATACTGGTCTCTTGAACAGATTGGAACACTGGTACCCACTGGTAACACATTAGGGAGATAGGGGGGGTATCTAAATAACCAACTACCCCAGCCCATGAACGTAACCTATCACCCGTGAAGTATGTAACACTATATACTGGTTGAACATGATTGGACGAACTGTAAACCACTGGTAACCACGAGGTGAGAAGGGGGGAATCTATAATAACCAACTACCCCAGGCCCATGAACGTAACCTATCCCAGTCAGTGTGTACAGTATTATACTGGTTGAACAGATTGGAACACTGGTAACCACTGGTAACGACAAGGGAGAAGTTGGGGTATATATATAACCAACTACCCCAGCCCATGAACGTAACCTATCCCGGGCAGTGTGTGTACAATATTATACTGGTTGCACAGATTGGAACACTGGTAACCCACTGGTACCCGAGGAGAAGGTTGGGTATATAAATAGCCAACTAACCCCCGCCCATGAACTTAACCTATCCCGGGCCAGTGTGTACAATATTATACTGGGTTGAACAGATTGGAACACTTGTACGCACTGGTAACTCACGAGGGAGAAGGGGGGGGTAATATAAATCCCTCAACTAACCCCGGCCCATGAACGTAACCTATCACGGGCAGTGTGTACAAAATTATACTGGTTGGACAGATACGAACACAGGTAACCAATGATAACCACGAGGGAGAAGAGGGGTAGCTAAATAACCAACTACCCCATCCATGAACGTAACCTATCATCGGGCAGTGGGTACGAATATTATACTGTTTGAACAGATTCGAACACTGTAACCCCTGGTACCCGAAGGAGACGGTAAGGTAAAAAATAACCAACTACCCACCCATGAACGTAACCTATCCCGGGGCAGTGTGTACAATATTAGTCTGGTTTACATATTGGAACCTGTAACCACTGGTAACCACGAGGTAGAAGGGGGGGGGGTTATATAAATAACCAACTACCCCTGCCCATGAACGTAACCTATCACGGGCAGGGTGTACAATATTATACTGGTGGAACAGATTGGCACAACACTGTAAACCACTGGTAACCACGAAGGAGAAGGGGGGGTATATAAATAACCAACTACACCCAGCCCATGAACATAACCTAGCCCGGGTCAGTGTTGTACAAATATTATAACTGGTTGAACAGATTGGAACACTGGTAACCACTGGTAACCACGAAGGAGAAGGGGGGGTATATAAATAAACCAACTACCCCAGCCCTTTAACGTAACCTATCCCGGGCTGTGTGTACAATATTATAACTGGGGATTGAACAGATTGTGAACACTTGGTAACCACAAGGAGAGGGGGGTTATATAATAACCACTTACCCCATCCCGCCTGAACGTAACTATCCGGGCAGGTGTACAATATAAATGTTGAACAGATGGAACTGGTAACCACGAGGGAGAAGGGGGGTATCTAAATAAACAACTAACCCCAGCCCATGAACGTGACCTCTCCCGGGCAGTGTTGTACAATAGTATACTGGTTGAACAGATTGGAACCCTGGTAACCACTGGTAACCACGAGGGAGAAGGGGGGGTATATAAATAACCAACTACCCCAGCCCATGAACGTAACCTATCCCGGGTAGTGTGTACAGTATTATACTGGTTGAACAGATTGGAACACTGGTAACCACTGGTAACGACAAGGGAGAAGGGGGTGTATATAAATAACCTAATACCCCAGCCCATGGACGTAACCTATCCCGGGCAGTGTGTACAATTTTATACTGGTTGAACAGATTGGAACACTGGTAAAACACTGGTAACCACGCGGGAGAAGGGGGGGTATATAAATAACCAACTACCCCAGCCCATGAACGTAACCTATCCCGGGCAGTGTGTACAATATTATACTGGTTGAACAGATTGGAACACTGGTAACCACTGGTAACCACGAGGGAGAAGGGAAGGTATATAAATAACCAACTACCCCAGCCCATGAACGTACCCTATCCCGGGCAGTGTGTACAATATTATACTGGTTGAACAGATTGGAACACTGGTAACCACTGGTAACCACGAGGGAGAAGGGGGGGTATATAAATAACCAACTACCCCAGCCCATTAACGTGGCCTATTACGGGCAGTGTGTACAATATTATACTGGTTGAACAGATTGGAACACGGGTAACCACTGGTAACCAGGGGGAGAAGGAGGGGTATATAAATAACCAACTACCCCAGCCCATGAACGTAACCTATCCCGGGCAGTGTGTACAATATTATACTGGTTGAACAGATTGGAACACTGGTAACCACTGGTAACCACGAGGGAGAAGGGGGGTATAATTATAAATAACCAACTACCCCAGCCCATGAACGTAACCTATCCCGGGCAGTGTGTACAATATTATACTGGTTGAACAGATTGGAACACTGGTAACCACTGGTAACCACGAGGGAGAAGGGGGGGGTATATAAATAACCAACTACCCCAGCCCATGAACGTAACCTATCCCGGGCAGTGTGTACAATATTATACTGGTTGAACAGATTGGAACACTGGTAACCACTGGTAACCACGAGGGAGAAGGGGGGTATATAAATAACCAACTACCCCAGCCCATGAACGTAACCTATCCCGGGCAGTGTGTACAATATTATACTGGTTGAACAGATTGGAACACTGGTAACCACTGGTAACCACGAGGGAGAAGGGGGGGTATACAAATAACCAACTACCCCACCCATGAAGGTAACCTATCCCGGGCATGTGTACAATATTATACTGGTTGAACAGATTGGAACACTGGTAACCACTGGTAACCACGAGGGAGAAGGGGGGGTATTTAAATAACCAACTACCCCAGCCCATGAACGTAACCTATCCCGGGCAGTGTGTACAATATTATACTGGTTGAACAGATTGGAACACTGGTAACCACTGGTAACCACGAGGGAGAAGGGGGGGTATATAAATAACCAACTACCCCAGCCCATGAACGTAACCTATCCCGGGCAGTGTGTACAATATTATACTATTTGAACAGATTGGAACACTGGTAACCACTGGTAACCACTAAAGAGAAGGGGGGGTAAAGTAAATAACCAACTACCCCAGCCCATGAACGTAACCTATCCCGGGCAGTGTGTACAATATTATACTGGTTGAACAGATTGGAACACTGGTAACCACTGGTAACCACGAGGGAGAAGGGGGGGGTATATAAATAACCAACTACCCCAGCCCATGAACTTAACCTATCCCAGGCAGTGTGTTAAATATTTTACTGGTTGAACAGATTGGAACACTGGTAACCACTGGTAACCACGAAGGAGAAGGGGGGGGTATATAAATAACCAACTACCCCAGCCCATGAACGTAACCTATCCCGGGCAGTGTGTACAATATTATACTGGTTGAACAGATTGGAACACTGGTAACCACTGGTAACCACGAGGGAGAAGGGGGGGTATATAAATAACCAACTACCCCAGCCCATGAACGTAACCTATCCCGGGTAGTGTGTACAGTATTATACTGGTTGAACAGATTGGAACACTTTTAACCACTGGTAACGACAAGGGAGAAGTTGGGGTATATATATAACCAACTACCCCAGCCCATGAACGTAACCTATCCCGGGCAGTGTGTACAATATTATACTGGTTGAACAGATTGGAACACTGGTAACCACTGGTAACCATGAGGGAGAAGGGGGGGTATATTAATAACCAACTACCCCAGCCCATGAACGTAACCTATCCCGGGCAGTTGTGTACAATATTATTCTGGTTGAACAGATTGGAACACTGGTAACCACTGGTAACCACGAGGGAGAAGGGGGGTATATAAATAACCAACTACCCCAGCCCATGAACGTAACCTATCCCGGGCAGTGTGTACAATATTATACTGGTTGAAAAGATTGGAACACTGGTAACCACTGGTAACCACGAGGGAGAAGGGGGGGTATATAAATAGCCAACTACCCCAGCCCATGAACGTAACCTATCCCGGTCAGTGTGTACAATATTATACTGGTTGAACAGATTGGAACACTGGTAACCACTGGTAACCACGAGGGAGAAGGGGGGGTATATAAATAACCAACTACCCCAGCCCATGAACGTAACCTATCCCGGGCAGTGTGTACAATATTATACTGGTTGAACAGATTGGAACACTGGTAACCACTGGTAACCACATGGGAGAAGGGGGGGTATATAAATAACCAACTACCCCAGCCCATGAACGTAACCTATCCCGGGCAGTGTGTACAATATTATACTGGTTGAACAGATTGGAACACTGGTAACCACTGGTAACCACGAGGGAGAAGGGGGGGGGGGTATATAAATAACCAACTACCCCAGCCCATGAACGTAACCTATCCCGGGCAGTGTGTACAATATAATACTGGTTGAACAGATTGGAACACTGGTAACCACTGGTAACCACGAGGGAGAAGGGGGGGTATATAAATAACCAACTACCCCAGCCCATGAACGTAACCTATCCCGGGCAGTGTGTACAATATTATACTGGTTGAACAGATTGGAACACTGGTAACCACTGGTAACCACGAGGGAGAAGGGGGAGTATATAATAACTGAACGTAACATCCCGGGCAGTGTGTACAATATTATACTGGTGAACAGAATTGGAACACTGGTAACCACTGGTTACCCCTGCCCATCGTATACTGGTGAACAGATTGGAACACTGGTTAACCACGATGGAGAAGTGGGGGTATATAAAATAACCAACTACCCCAGCCATGAACGTAACCTATCGCGGGCAGTGGGTAAAATATTATACTGGTTGATCAGATTGGAACACTGGTAACCACTGGTAACCACGAGGGAGAAGGGGGGGGTATTAAATAACCAATTACCCCAGCCCATGAACGTAACCTATCCCGGGCAGTGTGTACAATATTATACTGGTTGAACAGATTGGAACACTGGTACCCACTGGTAACCACGAGGGAGAAGGGGGGTATATAAATAACCAACTACCCCAGCCCATGAACGTAACCTATCCCGGGCAGTGTGTACAATATTATACTGGTTGAACAGATTGGAACACTGGTAACCACTGGTAACCACGAGGGAGAAGGGGGGGTATATAAATAACCAACTACCCCAGCCCATGAACGTAACCTATCCCGGGCAGTGTGTACAATATTATACTGGTTGAACAGATTGGAACACTGGTAACCACTGGTAACCACGAGGGAGAAGGGGGGTATATAAATAACCAACTACCCCAGCCCATGAACGTAACCTATCCCGGGCAGTGTGTACAATATTATAATGGTTGAACTGATTGGAACACTCTGGTAACCACTGGTAACCACGAGGGAGAAGGGGGGGTATATAAATAACCAACTACCCCAGCCCATGAACGTAACCTATCCCGGCAGTGTGTACAATATTATACTGGTTGAACAGATTGGAACACTGGTAACCACTGGTAACCACGAGCAGGGGGGGTATATAAATTACCAACTACCAGCCCATGAACGTAACCTATCCCGGGCAGTACCCTATCCCGGGCAGTGTGTACAATATTATACTGGTTGAACAGATTGGAACACTGGTAACCACTGGTAACCACGAGGGAGAAGGGGGGGTATATAAATAACCAACTACCCCAGCCCATGAACGTAACCTATCCCGGGCAGTGTGTACAATATTATACTGGTTGAACAGATTGGAACACTGGTAACCACTGGTAACCACGAGGGAGAAGGGGGGGTATATAAATAACCAACTACCCCAGCCCATGAACGTAACCTATCCCGGGCAGTGTGTACAATATTATACTGGTTGAACAGATTGGAACACTGGTAACCACGAGGGAGAAGGGGGGGTATATAAATAACCAACTACCCCAGCCCATGAACGTAACCTATCCCGGGCAGTGTGTACAATATTATACTATTTGAACAGATTGGAACACTGGTAACCACTGGTAACCACGAGGGAGAAGGGGGGGTATAAAAATAACCAACTACCCCAGCCCATGAACGTAACCTATCCCGGGCAGTGTGTACAATATTATACTGGTTGAACAGATTGGAACACTGGTAACCACACTGGTAACCACGAGGGAGAAGGGGGGTATATAAATAACCAACTACCCCAGCCCATGAACGTAACCTATCCCGGGCAGTGTGTACAATATTATACTGGTTGAACAGATTGGAACACTGGTAAAACACTGGTAACCACGAGGGAGAAGGGGGGGTATATAAATAACCAACTACCCCAGCCCATGAACGTAACCTATCCCGGGCAGTGTGTACAATATTATACTGGTTGAACAGATTGGAACACTGGTAACCACTGGTAACCACGAGGGAGAAGGGGGGGTATATAAATAACCAACTACCCCAGCCCATGAACGTAACCTATCCCGGGCAGTGTGTACAATATTATACTGGTTGAACAGATTGGGACACTGGTAACCACTGGTAACCACGAGGGAGAAGGGGGGGTATATAAATAACCAACTACCCCAGCCCATGAACGTAACCTATCCCGGGCAGTATGTTGAACAGATTGGAACACTGGTAACCACTGGTAACCACGAGGGAGAAGGGGGTGTATATAAATAACCAACTACCCCTGCCCATGAACGTAACCTATCCCGGGCAGTGTGTACAATATTATACTGGTTGAACAGATTGGAACACTGTTAACCACTGGTAACCACGAGGGAGAAGGGGGGGTATACAAATAACCAACTACCCCACCCATGAACGTAACCTATCCCGGGCAGTGTGTACAATATTATACTGGTTGAACAGATTGGAACACTGGTAACCACTGGTAACCACGAGGGAGAAGGGGGGTATATAAATAACCAACTACCCCAGCCCATGAACGTAACCTATCCCGGGCAGTGTGTACAATATTATACTGGTTGAACAGATTGGAACACTGGTAACCACTGGTAACCACGAGGGAGAAGGGGGGGTATATATAAATAACCAACTACCCCAGCCCATGAACGTAACCTATCCCGGGCAGTGTGTACAATATTATACTGGTTGAACAGATTGGAACACTGGTAACCACTGGTAACCACGAGGGAGAAGGGGGGGTATATAAATAACCAACTACCCCAGCCCATGAACGTAACCTATCCCGGGCAGTGTGTACAATATTATACTGGTTGAACAGATTGGAACACTGGTAACCACTGGTAACCACGAGGGAGAAGGGGGGGTATATAAATAACCAACTACCCCAGCCCATGAACGTAACCTATCCCGGGCAGTGTACAATATTATACTGGTTGAACAGATTGGAACACTGGTAACCACTGGTAACCACGAGGGAGAAGGCCCCCGTATATAAATAACCAACTACCCCAGCCCATGAACGTAACCTATCCCGGGCAGTGTGTACAATATTATACTGGTTGAACAGATTGGAACACTGGTAACCACTGGTAACCACGAGGGAGAAGGGGGGGTATATAAATAACCAACTACCCCAGCCCATGAACGTAACCTATCCCGGGCAGTGTGTACAATATTATACTGGTTGAACAGATTGGAACACTGGTAACCACTGGTAACCACGAGGGAGAAGGGGGGGTATATAAATAACCAACTACCCCAGCCCATGAACGAAAACCTATCCCGGGCAGTGTGTACAATATTATACTGGTTGAACAGATTGGAACACTGGTAACCACTGGTAACCACGAGGGAGAAGGGGGGGTATATAAATAACCAACTACCCCAGCCCATGAACGTAACCTATCCCGGGTAGTGTGTACAGTATTATACTGGTTGAACAGATTGGAACACTGGTAACCACTGGTAACGACAAGGGAGAAGTTGGGGTATATATATAACCAACTACCCCAGCCCATGAACGTAACCTATCCCGGGCAGTGTGTACAATATTATACTGGTTGAACAGATTGGAACACTGGTAACCACTGGTAACCTCGAGGGAGAAGGGGGGGTAAAGTAAATAACCAACTACCCCAGCCCATGAACGTAACCTATCCCGGGCAGTGTGTACAATATTATACTGGTTGAACAGATTGGAACACTGGTAACCACTGGTAACCACGAGGGAGAAGGGGGGGTATATAAATAACCAACTACCCCAGCCCATGAACGTAACCTATCCCGGGCAGTGTGTACAATATTATACTGGTTGAACAGATTGGAACACTGGTAACCACTGGTAACCACGAGGGAGAAGGGGGGGTATATAAATAACCAACTACCCCAGCCCATGAACGTAACCTATCCCGGGCAGTGTGTACAATATTATACTGGTTGAACAGATTGGAACACTGGTAACCACTGGTAACCACGAGGGAGAAGGGGGGGTATATAAATAACCAACTACCCCAGCCCATGAACGTAACCTATCCCGGGCAGTGTGTACAATATTATACTGGTTGAACAGATTGGAACACTGGTAACCACTGGTAACCACGAGGGAGAAGGGGGGGTATATAAATAACCAACTACCCCAGCCCATGAACGTAACCTATCCCGGGCAGTGTGTACAATATTATACTGGTTGAACAGATTGGAACACTGGTAACCACTGGTAACCACGAGGGAGAAGGGGGGGTATATAATAACCAACTACCCCAGCCCATGAACGTAACCTATCCCGGGCAGTGTGTACAATATTATACTGGTTGAACAGATTGGAACACTGGTAACCACTGGTAACCACGAGGGAGAAGGGGGGTATATAAATAACCAACTACCCCAGCCCATGAACGTAACCTATCCCGGGCAGTGTGTACAATATTATACTGGTTGAACAGATTGGAACACTGGTAACCACTGGTAACCACGAGGGAGAAGAGGGGGTATATAAATAACCAACTACCCCAGCCCATGAACGTAACCTATCCCGGGCAGTGTGTACAATATTATACTGGTTGAACAGATTGGAACACTGGTAACCACTGGTAACCACGAGGGAGAAGGGGGGGTATTAAATAACCAATTACCCCAGCCCATGAACGTAACCTATCCCGGGCAGTGTGTACAATATTATACTGGTTGAACAGATTGGAACACTGGTAACCACTGGTAACCACGAGGGAGAAGGGGGGGTATATAAATAACCAACTACCCCAGCCCATGAACGTAACCTATCCCGGGCAGTGTGTACAATATTATACTGGTTGAACAGATTGGAACACTGGTAACCACTGGTAACCACGAGGGAGAAGGGGGGGGTATATAAATAACCAACTACACCAGCCCATGAACGTAACCTATCCCGGGCAGTGTGTACAATATTATACTGGTTGAACAGATTGGAACACTGGTAACCACTGGTAACCACGAGGGAGAAGGGGGGGTATAAAATTAACCAACTACCCCAGCCCATGAACGTAACCTATCCCGGGCAGTGTGTACAATATTATACTGGTTGAACAGATTGGAACACTGGTAACCACTGGTAACCACGAGGGAGAAGGGGGGGTATATAAATAACCAACTACCCCAGCCCATGAACGTAACCTATCCCGGGCAGTGTGTACAATATTATACTGGTTGAACAGATTGGAACACTGGTAACCACTGGTAACCACGAGGGAGAAGGGGGGGTATATAAATAACCAACTACCCAGCCCATGAACGTAACCTATCCCGGGCAGTGTGTACAATATTATACTGGTTGAACAGATTGGAACACTGGTAACCACTGGTAACCTCGAGGGAGAAGGGGGGGTAAAGTAAATAACCAACTACCCCAGCCCATGAACGTAACCTATCCCGGGCAGTGTGTACAATATTTGTCTGGTTGAACAGATTGGAACACTGGTAACCACTGGTAACCACGAGGGAGAAGGGGGGGTATATAAATAACCAACTACCCCAGCCCATGAACGTAACCTATCCCGGGCAGTGTGTACAATATTATACTGGTTGAACAGATTGGAACACTGGTAACCACTGGTAACCACGAGGGAGAAGGGGGGTATATAAATAACCAACTACCCCAGCCCATGAACGTAACCTATCCCGGGCAGTGTGTACAATATTATACTGGTTGAACAGATTGGAACACTGGTAACCACTGGTAACCACGAGGGAGAAGGGGGGGTATATAAATAACCAACTACCCCAGCCCATGAACGTAACCTATCCCGGGCAGTGTGTACAATATTATACTGGTTGAACAGATTGGAACACTGGTAACCACTGGTAACCACGAGGGAGAAGGGGGGGTATATAAATAACCAACTACCCCAGCCCATGAACGTAACCTATCCCGGGCAGTGTGTACAATATTATACTGGTTGAACAGATTGGAACACTGGTAACCACTGGTAACCACGAGGGAGAAGGGGGGGTATTAAATAACCAATTACCCCAGCCCATGAACGTAACCTATCCCGGGCAGTGTGTACAATATTATACTGGTTGAACAGATTGGAACACTGGTAACCACTGGTAACCACGAGGGAGAAGGGGGGTATAAATAACCAACTACCCCAGCCCATGAACGTAACCTATCCCGGGCAGTGTGTACAATATTATACTGGTTGAACAGATTGGAACACTGGTAACCACTGGTAACCACGAGGGAGAAGGGGGGTATATAAATAACCAACTACCCCAGCCCATGAACGTAACCTATCCCGGGCAGTGTGTACAATATTATACTGGTTGAACAGATTGGAACACTGGTAACCACTGGTAACCACGAGGGAGAAGGGGGGGTATATAAATAACCAACTACCCCAGCCCATGAACGTAACCTATCCCGGGCAGTGTGTACAATATTATACTGGTTGAACAGATTGGAACACTGGTAACCACTGGTAACCACGAGGGAGAAGTGGGGTATATAAATAACCAACTACCCCAGCCCATGAAAGTAACCTATCCCGGGCAGTGTGTACAATATTATACTGGTTGAACAGATTGGAACACTGGTAACCACGGGTAACCACGAGGGAGAAGGGGGGGTATATAAATAACCAACTACCCAGCCCATGAACGTAACCTATCCCGGGCAGTGTGTACAATATTATACTGGTTGAACAGATTGGAACACTGGTAACCACTGGTAACCACGAGGGAGAAGGGGGGGTATATAAATAACCAACTACCCCAGCCCATGAACGTAACCTATCCCGGGCAGTGTGTACAATATTATACTGGTTGAACAGATTGGAACACTGGTAACCACTGGTAACCACGAGGGAGAAGGGGGGGTATATAAATAACCAACTACCCCAGCCCATGAACGTAACCTATCCCGGGCAGTGTGTACAATATTATACTGGTTGAACAGATTGGAACACTGGTAACCACTGGTAACCACGAGGGAGAAGGGGGGGTATATAAATAACCAACTACCCCAGCCCATGAACGTAACCTATCCCGGGCAGTGTGTACAATATTATACTGGTTGAACAGATTGGAACACTGGTAACCACTGGTAACCACGAGGGAGAAGGGGGGGTATATAAATAACCAACTACCCCAGCCCATGAACGTAACCTATCCCGGGCAGTGTGTACAATATTATACTGGTTGAACAGATTGGAACACTGGTAACCACTGGTAACCACGAGGGAGAAGGGGGGTATAAATAACCAACTACCCCAGCCCATGAACGTAACCTATCCCGGGCAGTGTGTACAATATTATACTGGTTGAACAGATTGGAACACTGGTAACCACTGGTAACCACGAGGGAGAAGGGGGGGTATATAAATAACCAACTACCCCATCCCCTTGAACGTAACCTATCCCGGGCAGTGTGTACAATATTATACTGGTTGAACAGATTGGAACACTGGTAACCACTGGTAACCACGAGGGAGAAGGGGGGGTATATAAATAACCAACTACCCCAGCCCATGAACGTAACCTATCCCGGGCAGTGTGTACAATATTATACTGGTTGAACAGATTGGAACACTGGTAACCACTGGTAACCACGAGGGAGAAGGGGGGGTATATAAATAACCAACTACCCCAGCCCATGAACGTAACCTATCCCGGGCAGTGTGTACAATATTATACTGGTTGAACAGATTGGAACACTGGTAACCACTGGTAACCACGAGGGAGAAGGGGGGGTATATAAATAACCAACTACCCAGCCCATGAACGTAACCTATCCCGGGCAGTGTGTACAATATTATACTGGTTGAACAGATTGGAACACTGGTAACCACTGGTAACCACGAGGGAGAAGGGGGGTATATAAATAACCAACTACCCCAGCCCATGAACGTAACCTATCCCGGGCAGTGTGTACAATATTATACTGGTTGAACAGATTGGAACACTGGTAACCACTGGTAACCACGAGGGAGAAGGGGGGTATATAAATAACCAACTACCCCAGCCCATGAACGTAACCTATCCCGGGCAGTGTGTACAATATTATACTGGTTGAACAGATTGGAACACTGGTAACCACTGGTAACCACGAGGGAGAAGGGGGGGTATATAAATAACCAACTACCCCAGCCCATGAACGTAACCTATCCCGGGCAGTGTGTACAATATTATACTGGTTGAACAGATTGGAACACTGGTAACCACTGGTAACCACGAGGGAGAAGGGGGGTTATATAAATATCAACTACCCCAGCCCATGAAATTAACCTATCCCTGGCAGTGTGTACAATATTATACTGGTTGAACAGATTGGAACACTGGTAACCACTGGTAACCACGAGGGAGAAGGGGGGGTATATAAATAACCAACTACCCCAGCCCATGAACGTAACCTATCCCGGGCAGTGTGTACAATATTATACTGGTTGAACAGATTGGAACACTGGTAACCACTGGTAACCACGAGGGAGAAGGGGGGTATATAAATAACCAACTACCCCAGCCCATGAACGTAACCTATCCCGGGCAGTGTGTACAATATTATACTGGTTGAACAGATTGGAACACTGGTAACCACTGGTAACCACGAGGGAGAAGGGGGGGTATATAAATAACCAACTACCCCAGCCCATGAACGAACCTATCCCGGGCAGTGTGTACAATATTATACTGGTTGAACAGATTGGAACACTGGTAACCACTGGTAACCACGAGGGAGAAGGGGGGGTATATAAATAACCAACTACCCCAGCCCATGAACGTAACCTATCCCGGGCAGTGTGTACAATATTATACTGGTTGAACAGATTGGAACACTGGTAACCACTGGTAACCACGAGGGAGAAGGGGGGGTATATAAATAACCAACTACCCCAGCCCATGAACGTAACCTATCCCGGGCAGTGTGTACAATATTATACTGGTTGAACAGATTGGAACACTGGTAACCACTGGTAACCACGAGGGAGAAGGGGGGGTATATAAATAACCAACTACCCCAGCCCATGAACGTAACCTATCCCGGGCAGTGTGTACAATATTATACTGGTTGAACAGATTGGAACACTGGTAACCACTGGTAACCAGGGGGAGAAGGAGGGGTATATATAAATAACCAACTACCCCAGCCCATGAACGTAACCTATCCCGGGTAGTGTGTACAATATATACTGGTTGAACAGATTGGAACACTGGTAACCACTGGTAAACAACGAGGGAGAAGGGGGGGTATTTAAATAACCAACTACCTCAGCCCATGAACGTAACCTATCCCGGGCAGTGTGTACAATATTATACTGGTTGAACAGATTGGAACACTGGTAACCACTGGTAACCACGAGGGAGAAGGGGGGGTATATAAATAACCAACTACCCCAGCCCATGAACGTAACCTATCCCGGGCAGTGTGTACAATATTATACTGGTTGAACAGATTGGAACACTGGTAACCACTGGTAACCACGAGGGAGAAGGGGGGGTATATAAATAACCAACTACCCCAGCCCATGAACGTAACCTATCCCGGGCAGTGTGTACAATATTATACTGGTTGAACAGATTGGAACACTGGTAACCACTGGTAACCACGAGGGAGAAGGGGGGGTATATAAATAACCAACTACCCCAGCCCATGAACGTAACCTATCCCGGGCAGTGTGTACAATATTATACTGGTTGAACAGATTGGAACACTGGTAACCACTGGTAACCACGAGGGAGAAGGGGGGGTATAAAAATAACCAACAACCCCAGCCCATGAATGTAACCTATCCCGGGCAGTGTACAATATTATACTGGTTGAACAGATTGGAACACTGGTAACCACTGGTAACCACGAGGGAGAAGGGGGGGTATATAAATAACCAACTACCCCACCCATGAAGGTAACCTATCCCGGGCAGTGTGTACAATATTATACTGGTTGAACAGATTGGAACACTGGTAACCACTGGTAACCACGAGGGAGAAGGGGGGGTATATAAATAACCAACTACCCCAGCCCATGAACGTAACCTATCCCGGGCAGTGTGTACACTGTACAATATTATACTGGTTGAACAGATTGGAACACTGGTAACCACTGGTAACCACGAAGGAGAAGGGGGGGTATATAAATAACCAACTACCCCAGCCCATGAACGTAACCTATCCCGGGCAGTGTGTACAATATTATACTGGTTGAACAGATTGGAACACTGGTAACCACTGGTAACCACGAGGGAGAAGGGGGGGTATATAAATAACCAACTACCCCAGCCCATGAACGTAACCTATCCCGGGCAGTGTGTACAATATTATACTGGTTGAACAGATTGGAACACTGGTAACCACTGGTAACCACGAGGGAGAAGGGGGGGTATATAAATAACCAACTACCCCAGCCCATGAACGTAACCTATCCCGGGCAGTGTGTACAATATTATACTGGTTGAACAGATTGGAACACTGGTAACCACTGGTAACCACGAGGGAGAAGGGGGGGTATATAAATAACCAACTACCCCAGCCCATGAACGTAACCTATCCCGGGCAGTGTGTACAATATTATACTGGTTGAACAGATTGGAACACTGGTAACCACTGGTAACCACGAGGGGGAAGGGGGGGTATATAAATAACCAACTACCCCAGCCCATGAACGTAACCTATCCCGGCAGTGTGTACAATATTATACTGGTTGAACAGATTGGAACACTGGTAACCACTGGTAACCACGAGGGAGAAGGGGGGGTAAAGTAAATAACCAACTACCCCAGCCCATGAACGTAACCTATCCCGGGCAGTGTGTACAATATTATACTGGTTGATCAGATTGGAACACTGGTAACCACTGGTAACCACGAGGGAGAAGGGGGGTTATTAAATAAACAATTACCCCAGCCCATGAACGTAACCTATCCCGGGCAGTGTGTACAATATTATACTGGTTGAACAGATTGGAACACTGGTAACCACTGGTAACCACGAGGTAGAAGGGGGGGTATATACTGTAAATAACCAAATACCCCAGCCCATGAAAGTAACCTATCCCGGGCAGTGTGTGCAATATTATACTGGTTGAACAGATTGGAACACTGGTAACCACTGGTAACCACGAGGAAGAAGGGGGGGTATATAAATAACCAACTACCCCAGCCCATGAACGTAACCTATCCCGGGCAGTGTGTACAATATTATACTGGTTGAACAGATTGGAACACTGGTAACCACTGGTAACCACGAGGGAGAAGGGGGGGTATATAAATAACCAACTACCCCAGCCCATGAACGTAACCTATCCCGGGCAGTGTGTACAATATTATACTGGTTGAACAGATTGGAACACTGGTAACCACTGGTAACCACGAGGGAGAAGGGGGGTATATAAATAACCAACTACCCCAGCCCATGAACGTAACCTATCCCGGGCAGTGTGTACAATATTATACTGGTTGAACAGATTGGAACACTGGTAACCACTGGTAACCACGAGGGAGAAGGGGGGTATATAAATAACCAACTACCCCAGCCCATGAACGTAACCTATCCCGGGCAGTGTGTACAATATTATACTGGTTGAACAGATTGGAACACTGGTAACCACTGGTAACCACGAGGGAGAAGGGGGGGTATATAAATAACCAACTACCCCAGCCCATGAACGTAACCTATCCCGGGCAGTGTGTACAATATTATACTGGTTGAACAGATTGGAACACTGGTAACCACTGGTAACCACGAGGGAGAAGGGGGGTATATAAATAACCAACTACCCCAGCCCATGAACGTAACCTATCCCGGGCAGTGTGTACAATATTATACTGGTTGAACAGATTGGAACACTGGTAACCACTGGTAACCACGAGGGAGAAGGGGGGGTATATAAATAACCAACTACCCCAGCCCATGAACGTAACCTATCCCGGGCAGTGTGTACAATATTATACTGGTTGAACAGATTGGAACACTGGTAACCACTGGTAACCACGAGGGAGAAGGGGGGGTATATAAATAACCAACTACCCCAGCCCATGAACGTAACCTATCCCGGGCAGTGTGTACAATATTATACTGGTTGAACAGATTGGAACACTGGTAACCACTGGTAACCACGAGGGAGAAGGGGGGGTATATAAATAACCAACTACCCCAGCCCATGAACGTAACCTATCCCGGGCAGTGTGTACAATATTATACTGGTTGAACAGATTGGAACACTGGTAACCACTGGTAACCACGAGGGAGAAGGGGGGGTATATAAATAACCAACTACCCCAGCCCATGAACGTAACCTATCCCGGGCAGTGTGTACAATATTATACTGGTTGAACAGATTGGAACACTGGTAACCACTGGTAACCACGAGGGAGAAGGGGGGTATATAAATAACCAACTACCCCAGCCCATGAACGTAACCTATCCCGGGCAGTGTGTACAATATTATACTGGTTGAACAGATTGGAACACTGGTAACCACTGGTAACCACGAGGGAGAAGGGGGGGTATATAAATAACCAACTACCCCAGCCCATGAACGTAACCTATCCCGGGCAGTGTGTACAATATTATACTGGTTGAACAGATTGGAACACTGGTAACCACTGGTAACCACGAGGGAGAAGGGGGGGTATATAAATAACCAACTACCCCAGCCCATGAATGTAACCTATCCCGGGCAGTGTGTACAATATTATACTGGTTGAACAGATTGGAACACTGGTAACCACTGGTAACCACGAGGGAGAAGGGGGGGTATAAATAACCAAATACCCCAGCCCATGAACGTAACCTATCCCGGGCAGTGTGTACAATATTATACTGGTTGAACAGATTGGAACACTGGTAACCACTGGTAACCACGAAGGAGAAGGGGGGTATATAAATAACCAACTACCCCAGCCCATGAACGTAACCTATCCCGGGCAGTGTGTACAATATTATACTGGTTGAACAGATTGGAACACTGGTAACCACTGGTAACCACGAGGGAGAAGGAGGGGTTTATAAATACCAACTACCCCAGCCCATGAACGTAACCTATCCCGGGCAGTGTGTACAATATTATACTGGTTGAACAGATTGGAACACTGGTAACCACTGGTAACCACGAAGGAGAAGGGGGGTTATATAAATAACCAACTACCCCAGCCCATGAACGTAACCTATCCCGGGCAGTGTGTACAATATTATACTGGTTGAACAGATTGGAACACTGGTAAAACACTGGTAACCACGAGGGAGAAGGGGGGGTATATAAATAACCAACTACCCCAGCCCATGAACGTAACCTATCCCGGGCAGTGTGTATAATATTATACTGGTTGAACAGATTGGAACACTGGTAACCACTGGTAACCACGAGGGAGAAGGGGGGGGTATATAAATAACCAACTACCCCAGCCCATGAACGTAACCTATCCCTGGCAGTGTGTACAATATTATACTGGTTGAACAGATTGGAACACTGGTAACCACTGGTAACCACAAAGGAGTACAAAGGAGTACAAAGGAAATCAAGCAACAACAGATCTAGTGACCCTTCTAGGTTGCTTGTCCTCCAAAACACTGAGGATCAAGTGTCCAAACAGTGGTTAAGAGTGGGTAAGGGAACATTGGAAAGGGAATTACTGCCCTGGAACTAATGTCCGTGGCAGGATTAGGAAGTTAGTAGGGGACAGATGGGTTAGTAACTGAGGGGGGGATAAAATAAAGTTATTCAATTACAAACGCAGTCAGTCGCGGGTTTGATGCGAGATATTTGTCTAGGCGGAGTTTAAATGAATCAACGGTGATGCAGTCTATAACGTTTCGGGGAAGCCCATTCCACAAGTTGACAACTCGATTGAAGAAGAAATTCTTAGATTCGTGTGAGTTAAAAGATTTACCAATAATTTTGCAACCGTTTCCCCGCGTGTAATTAGATTGGTCGATATTGAAGTACTTACTACAGTTCATATTGTCGATGCCTTTGATGATTTTGAACACTTGAATTAAGTCACCTCTTAATCTGCGCTGGGTTAAAGGAAATATATTTAATTATCTAAGACGCTCTTCGTATGGTTTGTTCTTTAGGCTAGGTATCATTTTGGTAACTCTACGTTGAACTCGTTCTAGCTTGTTTATATCTCTTTGGTAATAAGGGCACCAGGATTGAACGCAGTATTCCAGAAGAGGGCGGACTAATGAATTGTAAAGGGTTAGGATAACTTCTTTGGATTTATGCTCAAATGACCGGCCTATAGAGCCTTCTTAACAACTTCTGAACATTGTTGACTCGGTTTTAGGTTACTCGATATTGTTACTCCCAGATCGGTTTCTCTGTTTACATTCTTAAGCTGAGTGCCATTCATCGAATAGTTTGCTTTCTCATTTAGGTATCCGATATGTAGTACTTTACATATATCCGCATTGAAACTCATTTGCCAAATTTGGGCCCAACATGACAATTTATCTAGATTGTGTTGCATACCGTCAACTTGTTCTTTTGAGAGTACGCTATTTGCAATTTTTGTATCGTCAGCAAATTTTGAGATTGTACAGGTGAGACCCTCATCTATGTCGTTGATGTAAATTAGAAAGAGAATTGGTCCTAGTACCGATCCCTGGGGTACCCCGCTACTTGCATTGGTCCATTTTGATGCCTTACAGTTTATGACTACTCTTTACTTTCTGTCGCTGAGCCAATTTTCTATCCATTTCAACACACCGTCTTGTATTCCATGCGCTTTTAGTTTTAGCAGTAAACGTTTGTGGGGAACTTGGTCAAAGGCCTTTTGAAAATCAAGGTATATAATATCTACAGCTTTACTCTCATCATAGAGGTTGAGGATATCGTGGAAGAAGTCTAAGAGGTTTGTTAAACAGGAACGTTTTTTACGAAAGCCGTGTTGAGTATCTTTAAGTATGTTATTTTCCTCTAAGTGATTTACGAGTCTGTCTCGTATGACCGTTTCTAGCATTTTACATACAACTGAGGTTAAGCTAATTGGACGATAGTTACTAGGTAGGGATTTGCTGCCTTTTTTTAATATCGGTGTTACGTTGGGTAGCTTCCACTGATCGGGCATAGTTCCAGACTGCAAGGATTTATTGAATAGTAATGTCAGTGGTTTAGAGAGCTCATCCTTAGCTTCCTTTAGAACTCTAGGCGAGATTGTATCAGGTCCAGGCGTTTTATTTACCTTGAGTTTATCTAAACTCTGGGGAGATTGTAGGCACCAATCGATCAGGGCTAGACCCAGGTGAGGTTATAGGCATGTGATAAAGAGTCGCTGGAACTCCTGTTTCATTTGCTTGGCCTCTCTTACTGATTTTCTTTGTGCCTCATTTACACTGAGAGCAATCCAGCTAGCTCTCACAAACACCTCCTCCTCCTATCCACTTCACTACACTAAACATGCACACCACACTTCATTCCTCCACACCAAAATTAAAAAAACACAAAATGATGAATTTTAGCCCAGCCTCGGAGTCCCCAGGGGGGGACCATCAATGCCCCCTCACCCGACCGACCATCCCCTGACGACCCCACACAATTACATGGACCTCGGCCTGTTACTCTTTCTATTAATTTCTGCAACATTCGCGGACTTTCCTCTAACTTTCACTCTGTTGAGCACCATCTCTCCTCCTACAAACCTGATCTTCTCTTCCTCACCGAAACCCAGGTGTCTGTAGCAACATCCAGCAACCCCTTCTCTGTATCCTCCTACTTTCTCTATCCTAGTTTCAAAGCCAAAGGCGGATGTTGTGCATATGTGCACAACAAACTCACTTGCTCTCGTGTTCCCGATTTCGACTCCTCTGAATTCTCAACTTTATGGCTCAAACTTTCCTGTCATTCTCTTACTAAATATTTCTGTGCTGTCTATCTTCCCCTAACTCTACCAACTTTCCTAAATTCTTTGACTATCTAAACTCTACAGTGGAACACATTCTATCCATTTCTCCTTTCTCAGAAATCTCCATCTTAGGAGATTTCAACGTTCACCACCGCCAATGGCTCTCCTCTCACACTACTGATCCACCTGGTGAACAAGCCTACGTCTTTTCTATCCTAAATGACCTAGAGCAGTTAGTTCAGCAACCCACCCGTATCCCGGATCGCATCGGAGATCGGCCCAACATTCTTGACCTGTTTCTAACTTCTAACCCTTCTTCTTATACTGTCGATCTTTTCTCTCCTTTGGGCTCCTCCGACCATAAACTTATCTCTGTCACCTGTCCTATCTCTCCAGTACAGCCACCCGATCCTCCTAGCCGGCGGCGCTTGTGGCACTTTGGCGCTGCCGACTGGGAGGCTCTTCGGCAGTACTTCTTTGATTTCCCATGGAATGATTTCTGCTTCCATGGCCGAGGACCCATGGAGAGTGCTGAACGCATTACCGAGGTAATCCTATCGGGCATGGAAGCATACATTCCATTCTCTTTCTCTCAGACTAATGCTAAAAAATCTTGGTTTACTCACGCCTGTTCTACTGCTGTCCGCAATAAGGAGGAAGCATTCAAACGGTACCGACGCCTTAAAACTCAAGACTCTCATTCTTCATATGTTTCTGCCCGGAATCAAGCCAAATCTGTTCTTCGACTTGCCAAACACTCTTTCATCAATAATAAATGCACTGAACTATCCAAATCTAGCTCTTCCCAAGCTTTCTGGCATCTAGCCAAAAACCTCTCCAACAATTTCTCTTCCTCGTCTTTCCCAACCTTTTCCCACTCTGATGGCACAACCATCACTTCTTCCTCTGATAAAGCTAAACTCTTCGCTCAAACTTTTGCTAGAAACTCCACCTTGGATGATTCCGGTGCTATTCCTCCCTCTCCGCCCACCTCTCTCTTACTTATGCCTAATATCCTAATCTCTTCTAAAGATGTACTTTCTACCCTCTCTGGGCTTAACACTAATAAGGCGTACGGTCCGGACGGTGTTCCTCCTGTTGTTCTCAAAAACTGTGCTTCCGTGCTGACTCCCTGCCTAGGCAAACTCTTTCGTCTCTGTCTATCCTCTAACATCTTCCCTTCATGCTGGAAGTTTGCTCACATTCAACCTGTCCCAAAGAAGGGTGACCGCTCTCAACCCTCCAACTATCGTCCAATTGCTCTTATCTCTTGTCTTTCTAAAGTTTTTGAAACTATTCTTGCTTCCAAATTTCTTAAGCGTTTCTCTTCTCATAATCTGCTCTCAGATCGCCAGTATGGCTTCCTTAAGGGTCGCTCTACTGGTGATCTTCTTTCATATCTTACTAACTCTTGGTCATCCTCCTTTCGGGACTTCGGTGAGACTTTTTCTATTGCACTAGACATATCGAAAGCCTTCGATAGAGTCTGGCATAAATCTTTAATTTCTAAACTACCCTCCTTCGGTTTCTATCAATCCATCTGTGCCTTTGTCTCTAATTTCCTTTCCGGCCGTTCAATAGCTGCGGTTGTGGACGGCCATTGTTCACTTCCTCACCCTATAAACTCCGGTGTTCCTCAGGGCTCTGTCCTATCTCCTATTCTCTTTCTAATTTTTATAAATGATCTCTTTAACTGTACCTTAATTCCCATCCATTCATACGCAGACGACTCAACCTTACACTACTCCATTAGTTTTCAGAACGCCCCAGCCAGCAGTCCCTCAACGACAAACGTAATGAAGCCATAGAACTCTTAAATTCTGATCTAAATACTATTTCCAATTGGGGCAGAGAAAACCTTGTTAACTTTAATGCTTCCAAAACCCAATTTCTCCATCTATCTACCCGTCAGGATCTCCCAGCGGACTATCCCTTATTCTTCAACAATACAAAAATCAACCCTTCATCTTCTCTCAATATTCTTGGTGTCTCTTTTTCTTCTGCTCTCATTTGGAATTTGGAAGGACCATATTACCAGTCTTGCTAAGGCAGCCTCCCAGAAGCTGGGTGTGCTCAACCGCCTTAGGGGGTTCTTTTCCCCTGCACAGCTTCTTGCTCTGTACAGGGGCATAGTGCGCCCTTGTATTGCGTATTGTTCACATGTGTGGGGAGGTTCCTCTCACACCGCTCTCCTAGACAAAGTTGAAAGGAAGGCCTTTCGTATCATTAACTCCCGTCCACTCACCAACTCTCTGCAATCTCTCTCTCTCCGCCGCAATGTTGCATCTCTCTCGCTATTCTATCGCTACTATAATAATCAGTGTTCCTCAGAGCTATCCCAGTGCATACCACCTCCTTTACGTAGGGCACGTGGTACCCGTCTTGCAACTCAATCCCACCCCTACTCTGTGCAACTCTCCAACCCAAGAGTGAAACGTTACTCTCAAACTTTCTTCTTCTACTCAACATCTGAGCTCTGGAACTCTCTCCCAGAATCAGTCTTTCCCTCTTCCTATGACTTAAATTGCTTCAAGCTCCGTGTGTCCAGGCATTTTGGCTCGAACGTCCCTTGATTTTGGCCCTGTCACTCTTTCAACTATGGGGGAGGCACTCGCTATAGGCAGTTATGCCTTTTGCCGCCCTCAATCACATAGAAAAAAAAAAAAAAAAAAAATCAATACTTCTCTCTCTGTAACGGTGATATTGCTTAGAACATCTGAATTATCAATCTGAATCCGCGATGGTGTAGTTATATCACTGAGGTCTTCTGTTGTAAAAACTGATGCAAAGAAGGTATTGAGGGCATTACTCATTTGTTCTTCGTCTTTGGTGTATTCTCCATTTTCATTGACTAACGGTCCAACAGTTGAAGTAACGACTTTTTTCTTTCTGATATAACTATAGAATTCTTTCGGGTTTGTTTGACTTTGATTCGCAATATGTAACTCTAAGGTCTTTTTACTTTGCTTAATTAACTTTTTGGCTTTGCGTCGTAGCTCTACAAATTTCAGCCGTTCTTCGTCATTTTGTGAGGATTTTAATCGATCATTAGCAAATTTTTTAGCAAGCAGGCAGTTTGAAATATCTTTATTCCACCATTTGGGCTTATTATTATGGCCTGGACGCCGTATTTTCGATGGTATGCAGTCTTGCACTGCTTTTAGGTAAGTGGCTTCGAATAACTTCCAAGATGTATTTATGTCGTTATTGTGAATTAAAAAGCTCCAGTCAGTTTCTTTAAACATAGCTCTAAGTTTATGGAAGTTTGCTTTCTTGAAATTAGGGACTTTTTCGATGCTACTATTTGGTTCGTTACTAGTAAACTTTAAAGTGAAAGTTATCGTACGATGGTCGCTGTTACTGAATTCATCACCAACATTCAAAT
Organism: Paralithodes platypus; assembly: GCA_032716605.1. Lineage (NCBI taxonomy): Eukaryota > Metazoa > Arthropoda > Malacostraca > Decapoda > Lithodidae > Paralithodes > Paralithodes platypus. Next base: position 44,228,108 of record CM064548.1, on the reverse strand, counting down.
TCTCTATTAATTCTTCTTTTGTTGCAAGTACAATGTCAAGAACGTTATTACCACGGGTCGGCGTTCCAACAAATTGATAAAACTAACTCTCTTGCAAGTTCGTATACAAGTCATGTCCGGAGTGTGAAGTAAGAGTATCGCCCCACTTCGTCACAGGTAAATTAAAGTCACCAAAAATTACGGTATCTTGTGAGTTACTTACATCTGCAATTTGTTCGTAAATTTCTCGGTCAGTTTGCACTGATTGAGCTGGAGGTCTGTATATTAATGCAAGTATTATTTTGGTACCTTTATTATTCTTTATTAGCACAAAAGATGCGTCGACGTTCACAATTTGAGGTTTTGACAAGAGGGTAGGGTTAAGACTTTCTTTGATATAAAGTAAAACGCCACCTCCATTTCGATTTATTCGGCTTTTCTCAAACATTACATAACCGGGAAGTGAATACTCTGCTAAAAAGTCTCTATCTTCTGTATTGAGCCAAGATTCTGTTATGCCCATCACATCATAATTTTCTGTAAACACTAGCTCCTCTAAATCTGAAAATGTATTGCGTATGCTACGAGCGTTTGCATAGAAAACCTTTAAATTAGTTATTTTAGAACTCACGGAACGCTCTTTAATAATATTTTTGGTTCTTGTCGGATCTACATTTATGTTCATGGCTGTCCTCGGTCCTCGCTGTCTTCGGTCCTTATCGCTGGTGGTCCTCGGTTGCCTCTGTTTTTTTCTTGGCGTTGGATGATTTATGTCACTGCTGCTTCTTCTCGGATGGCGTTTTTTGATCCATGGCTGCGGACTGCATCGTGTAGGAGACGACCCATGCGTGCTGAACCCACAGGGTTTAGATGAGTGCCATCCTTGCGGAACAGAGTAGGCTGGTTGTAGAAGTTGTCCCAGAGGTTGATGAATTCAACTTCTTCCCTCAGACACAAATGTTTTAGTCGGCTATTTGTGCTGAAGGCCTTGTCGTAGAATTTGTCAGGTGCGTCGATCTTGGGGAGAATGCCTGAGATGATGATATTCCTTGACATGTTTTTGTAGTGCTGGATCATCTTGCGATATTTCTCCATCAACTCTTCGGATCTGGTGCGCATGACATCATTTGAACCAGCATGGATGACAAAAAGGGTATTTTCATTTGCATCCTTTGTGGTATCTTCGAAGGCTTCCACAATGTCGTCCAGTCCAGCTCCTGGGATGCAAAATCTTTTTCGTTGATTTGGGACTCTGTCGCAGAACTCTTCGACCTGTCCTCGTAGGATGGAATCCCCAACAAGCCTGATCTCTTCTGGTTCGTCTTCCATCTCTACCAATATCTCAAATCTGTTTGACATTGTGACTGGTAGATGAGACCTTTTCTGCGTTGGCCGTGCACCGTTCCTCACTGGTGTAAATCCGGAAACCTGTGGTGGCAGGACTCTACGTACAGGTCGGGGAGAGGAGTGGTTAGAACGGGGGCGAGGGGTTGGTACTGTTCGTGCTAGCAGGCTTCTTGCACGAGGATTGGGGGAGAGACTAAGGTGAACAGGGCGGCTGTCCTGGTTTGATGTCGGCTCAGGTTCGTCAGAAGCATCTGCTGCAGTGTCTACTGCAGGTGTTGGATTGTTGGCAGATGACGTTGGGGCGGTGGTGGATGCTGGAGTTGAAACAATTTGAGTTAGTGATACTCCAATGTTGAGTGTTACAAACTCTTGGAGTGATTCCAGCTTCCTGGTGAGGGCATTGATCTTGTTGAGAGCTTCATCCAATTTTGCTGTCAAATCCTCTCGTTGCTGGCAGAGTCGGCAGACTTGTGGATCAGCAGGAGCAATCATGGAAGCACCAAAACTACCGGCGCAGTTCGTACAGGCACGAGGCATGGTGACGATCACTTTCTTCAGTTCACTTCACTCACTTAAAAACACTTAACTCACTTTAACCCTTATTTAGCGGCGAGCAACATAAGTCGAGTTAAATAAAGCTGGACTATGTGGCGGCGCTCGACATAACTCGAGTGGCAATTTCAGCACGTAATGTGGCTGAGAGAGAGAGAGACAAGTGGTGGCAGGAGACTATATGACACAACACCAAAATCAGCTCCCTCCTCCCTCTCTCACTCGCTACATACTCAATTATGTACTGAAAGTACCGAATTACCTGCTTTTTGCACTCGCGTTGCACGGTTATTGCAAGAAAACTATCCATCATACAAGGATCGTTATGGTGTCATTCGAAAGCTCTGTTTATGCCCTTTCAGGGATAGGTACTTGTTTTACGTTCTGGGTCTTATTTAGGCATGAAAATGATCACGTAAACAGCCCTATTTTGGCTAAAAACACCCCGCTGTGCGGTACACATAAATAAACCGCATAGGCCGCTCGTAAGGTGTTAAAACACTAAACTCACTTTAAAAAACACTTCACTCCCTTCAGGTCGCTTCACTTACTTAAATAGGCCTAACCGAAAACAAAAATGTTGAAATACACACAAATAGGTTATCAGCGATGATAGCCTAACCAAAAATTAAAACAAAACAAAATTAAAGTTGAATACGCAGTGATAGCCGAACCGAAAACAATTTTATGTTTATTTAAACAGAAATAGGCCACCAGGGGTTATAGCCTATCCTAACCGAAAACAAAAATTATGAAATACCGGTACGCAGAAATAGGTCACCAGCGGTGATAGCCTAACTGAAAATTTAAAAATTGAAGTACGCAAAAATAGGCCACCAGGGATGATAGCCTAGACTAACCGAAAAAAAAAAAAAACGAAAACAAAAATTATGAAATACCGGTACGCAGAAATAGGCCACCAGCGGTGATAGCCTAGACTAACAGAAAACAAAAATAACCGAAAACAAAAATTATGAAATACCGGTACGCAGAAATAGGCCACCAGCGGTGATAGCCTAACTGAAAATTTAAAAATTGAAGTACCGTACGCAGAAATAGGCCACAAGGGATGATAGCCTAGACTAACCGAAAACAAAAATAACCCCCTTCTCCACGAGGGAGAAGGGGGGGTATATAAATAACCAACTATCCCAGCCCATGAACGTAACCTATCCCTTGGCAGTGTGTACAATATTATACTGGTTGAACAGATTGGAACACTGGTAACCACTGGTAACCACGGGAGAAGGGGGGGTATATAAATAACCAACTACCCCAGCCCATGAACGTAACCTATCCCGGGCAGTGTGTATAATATTATACTGGTTGAACAGATTGGAACACTGGTAACCACTGGTAACCACGAGGGAGAAGGGGGGGTATATAAATAACCAACTACCCCAGCCCATGAACGTAACCTATCCCGGGCAGTGTGTACCATATTATACTAGTTGAACAGATTGGAACACTGGTAACCACTGGTAACCACGAAGGAGAAGGGGGGGTATATAAATAACCAACTACACCAGCCCATGAACGTAACCTATCCCTGGCAGTGTGTACGATATTATACTTGTTGAACAGATTGGAACATTGGTATCCACTGGTAACCACAAGGGAGAAGGGGGTATATAAATAACCAACTACCCCAGCCCATGAACGAACCTATCCCGGGCAGTGTGTACAATATTATACTGGTTGAACAGATTGGAACACTGGTAACCACTGGTAACCACGAGGGAGAAGGGGGGGCATATAAATAACCAACTACCCCAGCCCATGAACGTAACCTATCCCGGGCAGTGTGTACAATATTATACTGGTTGAACAGATTGGAACACTGTTAACCACTGGTAACCACGAGGGAGAAGGGGGGGTATACAAATAACCAAATACCCCACCCATGAAGGTAACCTATCCCGGGCATGTGTACAATATTATACTGGTTGAACAGATTGGAACACTGGTAACCACTGGTAACCACGAGGGAGAAGGGGGGGTATATAAATAACCAACTACCCCAGCCCATGAACATAACCTATCCCGGGCAGTGTGTACAATATTATACTGGTTGAACAGATTGGAACACTGGTAACCACTGGTAACCACGAGGGAGAAGGGGGGGTATATAAATAACCAAAAACCCCAGCCCATGAATGTAACCTATCCCGGGCAGTGCGTACAATATTATACTGGTTGAACAGATTGGAACACTGGTGACCACTGGTAACCACGAGGGAGAAGGGGGGGTCTATAAATAACCAACTACCCCAGCCCATGAACGTAACCTATCCCGGGCAGTGTGTACAATATAATACTGGTTGAACAGATTGGAACACTGGTAACCACTGGTAACCACAAAGGAAATCAAGCAACAACAGGTCTAGTGACCCTTCTAGGTTGCTTGTCCTCCAAAACACTGAGGATCAAGTGTCCAAACAGTGGTTTAGAGTGGGTAAGGGAACATTGGAAAGGGAACTACTTCCCTGCCACTAACGTGGCAGGACTAGGAAGTTAGTAGGGGACATATGGGTTAGTAACTGAGGGGAGGATAAAGTTATTCATTTACAAACGCAGTCAGTCGCGGGTTTGATGCGAGATATTTGTCTAGGCGGAATTTAAATGAATCAACGGTGCTGCAGTCTATAACGTCTCGGGAAAAGGGGGGGTATATAAATAACCAACTACCCCAGCCCATGAACGTAACCTATCCTGGGCAGTGTGTACAATATTATACTGGTTGAACAGATTGGAACACTGGTAACCACTGGTAACCACGAGGGAGAAGGGGGGGGGTATATAAATAACCAACTACCCCAGCCCATGAAAGTAACCTATCCCGGGCAGTGTGTACAATATTATACTGGTTGAACAGATTGGAACACTGTTAACCACTGGTAACCACGAGGGAGAAGGGGGGTATATAAATAACCAACTATCCCAGCCCATGAACGTAACCTATCCCGGGCAGTGTGTACAATATTATACTGGTTGAACAGATTGGAACACTGGTAACCACTGGTAACCATAATACGATGGAAATGACGTAATGGGGGTGAAGGGATAAGGGGGGATGGGCGTTTATATATTATGTTCATTTATGTTTTTTGTTTTAATATTTGTTTAGTGTCCTCTCTAGACCTCCATCAAGCTTTAAAAAACACCCGCCCAAGACCCTCCTTCAAGATAAATTAGTAAATGTTACAACAGAAAAATGTCCCCGCCGAAGGCTGGTTCCTCTTAAATTACAGGCTCTCTATCGCTTACCAGGAAAATATCAAGAACCTAAATGCCACGAAAGGTCTTAAAATTGACAGAAATGGGGCAGAAGTCTAAAAATGTCAAAGGCAATGGGACTAAACATGAGGGAGAAGGGGGTTCAAAATGAAGCAAATACTTCCCCTTAATGGTTGTCCTGGCTAGGGTCGTCTCCCCGCCTCTCTCTCTCTGGTCACCGGGCTACTGTAAGGGAGGTTGTTATCCTGATTTTATTTGGCCGACATGAGGCACGAGTAGTATTTAGGTGATGACGGTGATGGTGGTGATGAATATGAATTGATGGTGATGGTAGTGGTGGTGGTGGTGATATTGATGAAGTTGATGATTATACTGGTGGTGATAGTGATGATATTGGTAGTGATAATGGTGGTGTTATTGATGGTGGTGATAGTGATGATGATGTGATAGTGGTGGTTATGATGGTTACTGGGCAAGTATTTATCTAGACAGCTCTTGAAATTCTAAACTGTATCACAGTTCACAATGTTCGAAGGTAATCTGTTCCAAATGTTCACAACGCAGTTAAAAAAGTGTTATGCTTAAATAGAATGAAAGCGATTTCCTATAATCTTTCAACCACTGTTTCTAGTGAAGTGTGAGCGGTCGATAGATAAATAATAACTTAGATTTTGGTTGTTGAATCTTTTAAGAGGGAGGTACTCTCTTCTTCTACAACCCCTCTCCCTCATGTTAAGACCCATTAGTTTTGCGATTTTAAGACGTTCGTTCACTAGTTTGGCGATTTTTAGATATTTTGCTCCATTCCTTTGTCAATATTAAGACCTTTCGTTATGTTTAGCAGTCGATTATTCTCTGGCGAGCGAGAGCGAGCCTGTGATTTTTTAAGGAACCGGCCTTTGACCGGGACATTTTTCTACCGAAAAATGTACAAATATAGGGGGTGTTCTTTTAAGCTTGATGGAGGTCTAACGAGGAAACTCAAAAATTAAATAAATAACTGAATAAGTAGCCCAAAAAACAAGCACTAGCCCCTTTATCATTGTGTAATCTTCTAATAGATCACTTTCCAATCTATGCTTGGTTATTATGCTCAGACCTCTATCTCAATAAACCCTCTTCATAACATAGGCCCTTCTTAACCCCTTCACCACCATCACGTAATTGTCATCATTTGTAGGTAGTAGGGGTAGGCCCAGGGAAGTACTACCGCCAAGGTTTCAGGAGACTCAGGGAATAGCCTGAATTCCATTTTCTCTCCCAGGCCTTGGTAGCTGGATACATATCTTTCTGCCTCACACATCAGGGGTATCAGGAAAACCCTCTTTATATAACATACACATCCAACTTCACAACATTGCCCTACATCGCTATCCTCTATCCATAAAACACTACTCTTCCCACTACATATCATACATGTAACACCATACACTTACCTTATAAATATGGCAGTAAAATTGTTAAGAGCAAACCTGGTGGTCCCTCGGATATCCACCCCCGGCAGGATTGGGTCATTGACAAAGGGCCCTCCCGGTCGTCATCATGCGACTGTGTCAAGAGCATTGCAACGTCCCAAAGCTGCTCGTCGGTGCAGCTTTTTCTTTAGTAATATAAGGGAACTTCACTCTAACATCAATTCTGTACACCAATTTCTTCAAGCAGAATCCCCTACTCTCCTTTTTTTGACAGAGACTCAAGTTACATCCACATCTGACACGTCTAGATTTAATTTTCCAGGTTATCAACTGCTCCAAAATTTCAGACCTAAAGGAGGTGTATGTTGCTACGCAAAATCTGAAATTGCCCTGGAGGTGGTTACTAGTTTCAATTGTCCCTATTTTGATTATTCTATATACAAATTAATTTCTGCTGGTAAATTTAAATACATATGTTGCATCTACCGTTCCCCAAATACTCCTCCAGAGCAAAGTCTTTTTGATTCTCTGTCCTCACAACTCAGTGTCCTCAACTTAAATACTTCTTCTGAAATCACTGTGTTGGGTGATTTTAATGTCCATAATGTTGAATGGCTCACTCATTCAGCCAGGACTGATGATGCTGGTCTTGAATGTGAGCTATTTGCAGACTCATTTAATCTCACTCAACTAGTCAACCAACCCACCCGTGTACCAGATAATCATAATCATAATTCCCACTTACTGGACTTATTTTTAACAACCAATTCAGAAAATTATGATGTTACAGTGAGGTCCCCGCTTGGATCTTCTGATCACTGTCTGATACAGGCCACCTGTCTATCACCTACCACACCTTCCCACTCTGAACCTGTTTTGGTGACTAAATGGCATTACGATAGGGCAGACTGGGAGGGTCTTCAAGGTTTCTTTATTGATATTCCCTGGACCTCTTTCTTTTCTAATGATGCACACTCCACCTTGAGCCACATACAAGATTTTGTAAAAATTGGAATGGAAACTTTTATTCCTCATCAAAAGTGCATTCAAAGATCTAATTCACCTAAATGGTTTGACCATAATTGTGCTAGAGTAACTGAACAAAAAGCAATAGCCTACAATGCATACACAAGATCAAAAACACATGAAGCCTTTAATTACTTTAGAAACATCAGAAATCATGCCAAAACTGTATTAAACCTAACTAAATCAAACTTTCACCACAAGCAGGCAAATAAACTTCTAAATAATCCAAATGATAACAAAATATTTTGGTCTACTCTTAACTCATTCAAATCCAACTTCACTACTACTTCATCCATTCCACCATTAAAATCTCCGACTGGCAATCTTGTAAGTGACCCACGAGGTAAAGCTAACCTTCTTGCGGATATTTTCTCCACCAACTCAACCTTAGATGAAATAAATCAAGATGTCCCTGTACTTAATTTTAATTCGCCTGAAATTCCCTCACTTAAGATCCACACCAGACATGTCAAAACTATTTTGCAGAATCTCTCAGTAGATAAGGCTCCTGGTCCAGATGAAATTCCTCCAATAGTACTTAAGAATTGCTCCTTGGTGCTCGCTCCTGTATTGGCAAAAAATTTCCGTCTGTGTACTCATACCTCATGCTTCCCAATACCCTGGAAAGAAGCAAACATCCATCCAGTTCCTAAAAAAGGTGCCTCTTCAGATCCATCAAACTACAGACCAATAGCTATAACTTCCACTCTTGGAAGTCTTTGAAATTATATTAAATAATCACATAATTAAGCATCTTGAGAATAATAAATTAATCAGTGATAGGCAATATGGTTTTAGACGATGTCGATCAACTGCAGACATTCTTTGCCTTCTTACGCATCAAATCAACCAAGCTACAGACCAACATGGTGAAACACATACAATAGCACTGGATATATCAAAGGCATTTGATAGAGTCTGGCATCGATCCTTATTGTCGAAGATGTCACACTACGGCCTTGCATCATTAGTTCCACTAATTTCTTCTCATCTTCATAACAGAAAAATATGTAATGGTAGATGGCCTTTATTCTCAATTTCACTCAATAAATGCTGGTGTTCGCCAGGGATCAGTTTTGGCCCCAACTCTGTTCCTCATTCATATCAATGATCTCATATCTACCACTCATAATCCAATACATTCCTACGCAGATGACTCAACACTCCACAGTTCCTTCACATTTACCAATTCTTTCACCCAACCCGATCTTATTAATTCAAAAATAAACACTGCAATTTCTCTGAACCAGGACCTTTCTAGAATTGAAGAATGGGGACAAAAGAATCTAGTTTCCTTTAATGCACAGAAAACCAAGTACATTCAATTTTCCAACCGACAGAATCTCACTGACTCCCATATATATATTTTTTAATGATGTAAATATTCCCACTTCCCCTAGTATTGACATTCTCGGTGTAACATTAACTACTAACTTGAGCTGGACACATTATGTTAGAAGCATTGCTAAGAATGCCTCTAAAATACTTGGACTCCTGTACAGAGTTCGTGAATTCTTCACTGACGAGCAGTTGGCCGTAATATATAAAAGTCATGTGCGTTCTCAGATGGATTACTGTTCACCTCTGTGGGCTGGAAGTGGAGTGGTTGCATTGAGGCAGTTAGACAATATTCAAAATAAAGCTATTAGATTAATCAATAACCCTGCAATCACACAGGACCTTCCTACATTATCTATACGAAGAAACGTTGCATCCCTTGCATTATTCTACAGATATTTTCACAGCAATTGTTCCGAGGAACTTGCTTCAATTGTGCCGCCTCTCCACATCTTTCCCCGTAAAACTAGGGCAGCTGAGAGCGCCCATGAATTTACACTTTCTCCTCCACAATGCAGAACTTCCGCTTATCAGAATTCATTTATCCCCAGAGCTACTACTCTTTGGAATTCACTTCCCTCGAATTGCTTTCCACAAACTTACAATCTACAAATGTTTAAATCCAGTTGTTACAAACATTTTATGAATGGAGGATGCCTTTAGGCACATGGACCTTTTTGTTTTATCTGTGTTTTTCCTTCCTTCGTTCATTGTGCTAAAAAAAAAAAAAAAAAAAAAGTCTGGTTACCATTTTCTTTAGTTGATAATCTACCTCGACGACTCAATTGGTATAAATACTGTATCAATAAACCCTCTGAATATTATTAACACCTTAAACTGCATATAATGTTTTTTTTAAGTTTGCTTCCTAGACCTATATCAAGCTAAAACAAAACATCTCTGTTATGCCGGGTTGTAATCCAACTGGATTCAGTATTATCTAATGGCAATCAAGGTATTGGATATTTAGACTTGACATATTGCTCGACAGGGACACATCGAGCGTAGTGAATATGACAATTATATACTCAATCAGGTAACCAGACCACAATAAATATACAGGGTAAATTACCCTCTTCTTTATTCAATTGCATAAAAGTTATATATGGGTCCTATATATACTCCTCTATTATATAGAATACCTAGTATGGAAATGGCAGTAGATCAGAGAGGTTATCTAAATGGCTCTCAAATAGAATAATATTCACTTGTTTATATATACAGTATGTAGAACTGGGAAATATACAAAAGTGTACCGACAGATATATACATAGACATATGTTCATTGATAATAATATATAGGAGAGTTGAGTGTCTAGCGTGAAGTAATATGACACATACACGAACAGCTGAGTAAATATCGTTCATCCGTGCAGGTAAGGTTGGGGGGGGGGGGGGGTTGAGACAACAAAATCTTAAGCCGCGCACAGGTAAATGTCACAAGGTAGCCTTAACCTGTAGGTCAGGTCGACTGCTCGGGTGGATAATAATTATTTATCTAAGTGCAATCTTAACTTGGCGATTAAAGTGAGGCGGTTGACTTTAAGATGGGAGGAAAGATAAGTTAACCCTTGTCGACCGGGGGATTTTGGGCTTATTTGGGTATATTCAGGCCCTCCTGAATGATAAATCAAGTATCTGCATGAAAAGAAATGTATTCAGCAAAAAGCTAGGCGCTAAAAGCTTCAAAATGAGACCAGAACGAGCTACTTAGCACTCGTGGTTCTCATATAGTGATACCAGTAACATGGGAGTTTAGCGTATAGCGGCATATTTTTCCCAGCTATGCTCACTACTGGCTACACTGCCGGCCTCTCGAGAACTCAGGGAACATGAGTTAATGGGCGGTGGTAAGCCCTGGGAGTCGGCTGTCTGGCCCGCCGCGCTCCCGGCCATTTGCACTCGATTTTAACCCTTTAAAAGCCTTAATAATGCTCCTAACTTGCTTCAAATTGGAGGCGGACTTAAGTCCGCCGTCGCTCTTTAAGGGTTAAATCAGAGTTCAACGATATAAGGGTTATTGCCAATATTCTTTCACAAAAGGTACGAATAATAACTTCGTCTGTATATGAAATAAATTCACATGATTAGGAATTCAGATTCTCAATAGATATACGTTGAGTATCAAAGTATATCAATTACTCAGATAATTATAATTGAGTAAAAATAGAATCGAAAAGAACGCATATGAAATGACGTGTACAGATAGCGTAAAACAAATTACTATCTAGAGTGGTTGTACACGATGAAGTTGCACTAATGGATTACCATCAATGGTATACAAGGAGTTCTGAATAGAATAACAGGTTCCTAAAAGAACGCAGAATGAGTAGCGTTGAAATCTTACCTAGATTCAGGTATAATGACTATATTACCGAAGGGATATATCGATCTTGACTTGAAGGTCAAATGTTAGGTAAACTTGATGAATAAATCAATCGGAATTCCTAGAGAAGTATGGAGAGAATTATATAATCCGACTAGCGTGTATTATTAGAATATTCACTGTAACTGGTATACTCGATGATTTATTTTAGGAATAATTCGTAACTCAACGGAGAGGGGATTTTTACTTTCAAAAATATGGAAAGAGATACTTTAAATTAGCACAAGCAAAAATAAATAAGAATACTAAAATTGGGCATAGGTTCTAGGTATATAGAAGATTTATAGATATAATCACTTCACGGTATACACTTAGACTTCGACTTAGTTTACACACAGAATAATGGACACATGAGAGGAATATTTGAGAGTATTCATTATAATTGATGCGTTTAACAATGAGTATGTAACGTGCGGAAAGATTACGTTTCTGAAGGATGAACACGTATTATAACTATTATCTCGTGCTCAAAGAATCACTGCACGGATCTACATTAATTAATTGCACGATCAACACAAATTCACTATAGATCTTAGACACAGATCTAGACGAAATTAAACTAGGAATACTCGCATATTTTACCTTACCTTACAACGATAACCAACAACGTAACACACTCAGGGACACTTAGGGTAAAAGATGAAGTAGCCTAAAGTCAGAGTCTGGTCGACGTGGACTCGGAGTCTGAAGGGCTGGATGTCAGGGGTACGGCCTTCCTCCCAGGGGCAGGGAAAGGTGAGTCCTGGCTAGACTTCTGGGAAGCTTCAACAGTCTTGCATAAACCCGCTTCTGGTGGTATTCCAGGAGAAGGTGGCAGTCGTATTTTGCTTAGTTTTCTTCAGGAAAAGTAAGACTATGTTAAACTTATTTTTACTGTTCAACTTACTGGATTTCAATTTCATAGGGGCATGTGGATATCGTTGTAATGGTTATAGTGAAGGTAATACTTGGCCTAAGAATACAGGTCAGAAATTAACCCTCTCACGACCATATGATGCAGAGGTTGCCAGATTAGCAATAAGAAATAGAGTTCTCTCACTCTTATAATTACCTCTCCAAAATTAGTTTTCTGCCCACAGCTAACTCAAAGACAACTGCAGAGGTTAAAGTAACTAAACGTGTCTAAATACCGCTGATGGTAACAAAGGATTTAACCCTTAAAGAGCGGCGCCCGGCTATAGCCGGGCACCAATTTGCAGCAAGTTAGGAGCATTATTATGGGTTTCAAAGGGTTAAAATCTAGTGCAAATGGTCGGGAGTGCAGCGGGCCACACGTTCGACTCCCAGGGCCTACCGCCGACCACTGACTCACCCTCCCTGTGTTCTCGAGAGGCCGGCAGTGTAGCCAGTAGTGAGCGTAGCTGGGAAAAATATACCGCTATACGCTAAACTCCCATGTTACTGGTACCACTGTATGAGACCCACGAGTGCTACGTAGCTCGTTCTGGTCTCATTTTGAAGCTTTTAGCGCCTAGTTTGTTGCTGAATACATTTCGTTTCATGCAGATACTTAATTTATCATTCAGGAGGGCCTGAATATGCCCAAAATAGCCCAAAAACCCCCGGTAGACGAGGGTTAAAGTATCCCTAATTGGCTCAAAAATTGCGTCAAGAACATGAGAGGGTTAATGGGTACATAGGGAGAAAGAGTCCTAACATCATAAGTGTAACGCTAATTCTCTTATGGAATCGTCTTTATGATTGGGTACTCACTACGAAAAAACTTTGTAATAAATACAAAATAAAAATTAACTTAAAATTTGTTATATTAAGACTTTCCAACTCGTGGATGTCTTTTGTGGATTCTAGCCGAGATGCTGAACCAAGCGTCGCCATTCTCCCTTCCTTTCCCGGCGCGCATCCTGTTCAGACGTGCGCTGCCTGTGCTCTGCTTTATGATTCATTCGCTCAACTCTAGTGAGTCTTTTGCTCATTTGTATATATCTGAGTTGTAATAGAATAGGTTTAGACTAGCTAGAACAGGCAGCCCCATTGGTATGCCCGCAGGGAAGTGTTAAATTAAGGTATTATGTGGAGGTGCCAAATAGGCCCCTTTGGGCAAGCGCCTCGTTTGTTTTTGTTTTTGTTTCTGCGCCTTAGCTTTGCTAAATACCAGTTAGTTAGGAGGCTATTATATCCGCAGGACAATGCTTCAGGCCATCTCTATGAGATAGTTGCATTATTTTGTTTATCGTAGCAGACGCTCTGGTACAAGAGGTGTCACACATGGTGTGGAACTTTCCAGAGTCTGTGTTTGTGCATCCCCTCGGTCGTGGAGTTTTCTCTGTGTGCTGCTGCTGTCTTCAGAGGGGTTGTGTGGGGAAGGTGTGGCATGGGTTGTGTGGGGCAGGTGTATGGTGGGTTGTGTGGGGTGGGTTGTATGGGGCAGGTGTTGGGTGGGTTGTGTGTGACAGGTGTGGGTTGGTTGTATGGGGCAGCTGTGGGGTGGTTTGTATGGGGCAGGTCTGGGATGGGTTGTGTGGGGCAGGTGTGGGATGGGTTGTGTGGGGCAGGTGTGGGGTGGGTTGTGTGGGTGGGTTGTGTGGGGCAGATGTGGTGTGGGGCAGGTGTGGTATGGGTTGTGTGGGGCCGGTGTGGTATGGGTTGTGTGGGGCAGGTGTTGTGTGGGGTGGGTTGTGTGGGGCAGGTGTGGTGTGGCTTGTGTGGGACAGGTGTGTGATGGGTTGTGTGGGGCAGGTGTGGGGTGGGTTGTGTTGGGTGGGTTGTGTGGGACAGGTGTGGTGTGGGGCATGTGTGGTGTGGGCTGTGTGGGGTGGATTGTGTGGAGCAGGTATGGGGTGGGCTGTGTGGTGTAGGTGTGGGGTGGGTTGTATGGGACAGGTGTGGGGTGGGTTGTGTGGGACGGGTTGTGTGGGGTGGGTTGTGTAGGGCAGGTGTGGAGTGGGTTGTGTGGGGCAGGTGTGGTGTGGGTTGTGTGGGGCAGGTGTTTGGTGGGTTGTGTGGGGCAGGTGTGGGGAGGGTTGTGTGGGGCAGGTGTGGGTTGAGTTGTGTGGGACAGGTATGGTGTGGGTTGTGTGTGAGAGAGAGAGAGAGAGAGAGAGGGGGAGCTGTGCTAATAACTGGACATACTAAAAAGCTCTCTCGGACGTACGGAGGCTCAGCAGGAGGGTTTGGGAGACTATAAGCCCCCCGTACGTGGAAGGCCATACACCAACTCCCATAAACCACTTTTCAAAGGTGTTCGTGGAAAACTGTACAGATTACTTTAATTAAATGGCCACGGTCAATAATTTGTCTAACATATTTAGGGCAGATGGTCGTATTTATTTGCTCATATATTTATCTTTAAATTATGTTTTTAGTTTCCTCCCAAAACCTCCATCAAACTTAAAATTACACCGCGTAAACCCATTTACAAGATAATTTTTTACATTTTTCGGTAGACAAATGTGCCGGCCGAAGGCCGGTTTCTCTTAAATTACAGGATCGCTATCGCTCGCCAGGCAAAAATTGACACCTAAATGGCACGAAAGGTTTTAAACTTGACAGAAATGGGGAAAATGTGCTTAACATTGTCAAACTAATGGGGCGAAGGTCTTAAAATGTTAAAAGCAGTAGGGCTACATATGAGCGAGAAAGGGTTCCAGAAAAAAATCCCTCAAGTGTAAATCTTCCCTTAACCTCTCCGCTGTATACCCCCTATAGTATACAGGCACCCCTGTGCGTAGGTATGACGATTTGGGCGACCCTTGCAAATATCGATGAAAAGTACATCAACGTGTAGGGAATGTTCACGCGCATCGAGCCATATATATTTGACCCCACAAAAAATTTCTGGGGGGGTGGGGGGGCTGTCTGTAGTTGAAAAAAGTGGAGCGAATGGCATCGCGCGGCCAGATTTTCATCGCGCGGCAAGATTTCCCGGGTGTATATCCGCGCGGCCAGGGGGTAGGAGTAGAAGGAGGGGAGGGCGGGTTAGGGCGTAATGTCGCATATGAATCCTATTTTGAGCACTATTATGCTCTGTAGAGTATGTGTACATATATGTACGTATGTGTATGTATGTAGGCCACCCATATACCAAAGAATATGCCGTATATAGACCAAATATGCGACATATAAGCGAATTATGAGAGAGTTTAGTGGCGGGAACTGAGGTGAGAGAATTTACGCGGGAGACAAGTGCTTGTGTACATATATATACATATGTGTACGTATGTAGGCCACCCATATACCAAGGAATATGCCGCATGTAGACCAAATATGAGACATATAAGCGAATTATGAGAGAGTTTAGAGGCGGAAACTGAGGTGAGAGAGTTTATGCGGGAGACAAGTGCTTGTTTACCGCTTGAGTGAGTGCGGGTTTAGCGTGTGGCGGGGTGGTATCAAGAGTTGCCAAGTTGTACAGGGTCTGTTGGCTGTAATATCACGTATATATGGTATTTTCAGCACTGTTATGCTATATATAAAGTACGTGTACGTATGTAGGCCACCCATATACCAAGGAATATGCCGCATATAGACCAAATATGCGACATATAAGCGAATTATGAGAGAGTTTACAGGTGGGAACGAAGGTTATGGGAGAGGTGTGGTTGGTGGGTGGGAGGGAGGGAGGGAGGGAAATTGTGTCTGTGAGTCGCGAGTCGCTGGCAAGCCAAGGTTAGCCAGCTGTATGTGCAATTATTGTTGTCCCTGTCGCCGTTTTTGCCTTGCCCTTCGTCCCTTTCTTCCCTTTGGCAGGGCCAGGGGCAGGGACAGTGGCAGGGGCAGAAGGGCCGGCAGAGGCGGCAGGGGCGGCTGGTGGTGGTGGTGGTGGTGGCAAGGTGGTAGTGGCAGAGGTAAAAGTGTTTTTACCCATGCCCTTCCCTGTCTTCCCAGTGGCCGCCGCAGGTCCTGCAGCCCAAGGGCGGCCTCCTGCGTCGGTGGTAGTGGTGGCAGTGGTGGTAGCAGTTGCCTGGGTGGTGGTGGCAGTGTCCCAGAAAGACAATGACTCTGTGCACTGCCCTTGCTTGCACGTGTTTTACGTGCTTTACGTGCAGGTTCCTCGTCCTCAGACCTATTCGTGCCGTAGTAATGGTTGCTAGGGGTCTTTGGCAGCCACTCTCTGCCTTCCACGGCCGCTGACACCACCAGAAGGATGGCTGGTTGTGTCATCAGGGTGAGAGCGTGAGGGTGGTGTAGGCTCCAATGCGTGTGTACGTGCGTGCATGTGTACCGCTTGCCTGTGTGCGGGCCGAGTGTGTGGGGTGGTGGTATCGAGAGGTGCCAAGTCGTACTACACTCGCACCAATTTGTAGCCGCCTGGCTGTAAGACCGCGGTTTTGGTAAGCGTTAAAAAACCGGGATTATATAAGGGGTTCCGCAGCGCAGCGGTAAAACTCTTATTAGTGTTTCAGCACTTGCCGGGTTAATTAGTCGGGCACGGTAAATGAATTGTCTAGCATTTTAATTTGGCGATATTATGATATAGGGATTAAGCTTCGATCACAGTAAGTACTATGACTAACCTATTAATTTAACATAATTATAATATTGAGATTAGGCTCAGATCATGTTCAACATTTTATACCTATTTGTATGAAGGAGACAAAAGGCAAAGCTGATTGTAACAAGTATCTCCCCCTAAGTTGAAAGAGTTACAGTGCCAAATTCAAAGTACATTAGAGTCAAAATATCTGGACACACGGAATTTAAAGTAGTTTAAGTCGTAGGATGGGAGACAAATAGCTTGAGGGAGGAATCAAGTTGGGGATTTTGAAATTAGTTATAGTTTCCATAGTAATGTGTGATGTTCAAAGGGTTGATGAATACTTAGAATATCTGGTCGTTCGATAAATAGATAATAAGTTTATGTAAACATTCGTGGATTAACATGGAACATACAACAGTATACATTTTACTCTACCTTATCCCAATTCGGTGGGCCAGAAATCATGAACGCTAACCTCTGCAACTAAAAAACAGGTAGAGCAAATGGGCTGTAAATTATCCTACCTGTTCCCTTGCCAATCCTACCCAAATGGTAGAACTATTAGCTCGATAACTGTAATCGTTTGTGAGTTATAGAAATTAATGCTTAAGAGTATGAGCTTCCTTATTTGAAACAGGGTAGGCCTATAGTATAAATGTTTTACGTTCACAGGTCATCTTGACCTGGTAAAAAGATAATGGCATTTTGAGAAGCTGGGGAAAATAGAGATTATGAGAAAATAACTATATCCCAAGGATGCGAACAAATGAAGCGTCAAAGAGAAAGTATAATAAGAGGAAGTAGAGTGGAAGAGGGATAAATGAGCTTTGATTATGGGCGAGGTAGTCGCATTGTTGAACCCCCTTCTCCCTCATGTTTAGCCCCATTAGGTTTGACATTTTAAGTCGTTCAACCCATTTGTTTGTCGATTTTAAGACCTTTCGTCCCATGTCTTTATCAATATCAAGACCTTTCGTGCCATTTAGGTGTATATGTTTTCCTGGCGAGCAATAGCGAGCCTGTGATTTTGGAGAAACTGGTTTTTGGCAGGGACATGTTTCTACCGAAAAATACACAACTTTATCTCGGAGGAGGATCTTGAGGAAAATGTTTTATGCTTGATGAGGGTCTAGAACTCTAGATGTAGCGAAAGGGTAAACATAAGCTGAATATGAATATAAACACCATATGAGAAGGAGCACTTTATTGACAATGTTTCGCATATAACTTTATAGGCATGATGAAGCTATATGGGAAACGTGATCAATTAACCCCTTGAGGATCATGACGTGTGTTGACAGTATATATGGCTCTCATTAGACGAATATGTTCAGCTTAGGAAGAACTTGTGGTTGCTCAAGTGTTTATTCGGGATAGTAGTAACCCCTTCGATTCCTAAGTATCCTTCCTAAATTGCATAAAATTGTCTAATGATCTAAAAAGGCGGGGGGAGGGGGGGTCAAGGCAAGCAAAATGTCAAGAAAAACTACCAGTAATGGTTTATTCAAGACCTTTGATTGATAAAAATACCTGGGGACGCTGGAGATTAAAGACCATAGCGCACTTAGGTCAAAGGGAGACCTCGGGCAGGTCAAACTAGTGACCAAAGCTGTGGAAAGATCAAGGGAGAAGTGAGCGTTATGATGTGCAAGGGACGGAGGTGGTGGTGGTGGTGGTCTGCAGCAATCCAGGCAGGCAGTATGACTTCATCTGTGAGGGAGGAAGGTTGCGCGCCCCCCGTCCTGGCTCTGCCTCCCTTGGTCCGTGCTACTTCCCTATGTCTACCTTGGTCTACCTTCCTATGGTCCTGATCCCACCTACTCCTACCACAACCATAATTCCCGATACAGCTATCCATATTCATCTTATCTAACAGCTACTTTTATTTTGGTTTATATTAATTTTAGCCTAACATTCACCTGCATTATTAATCTTATACCTCCCCGACACCAATACTGATCTAATTCCCACTGCACGAGCCTCCCCTTGCTCCACATCCGCAAGTAACCCCACACATCCGCTTCAAAGTTATATTATTATTTCCCCACCTCCCCACCTACACTGCCTAACACCCACTCCCACACCTCACCTGCCCACACACAACCCACCCCACACCAGCACCCCTCCACCCACCTATTACATTTCCCACCTCCCCATCATCATTAATTTGTATTTTTCCCTCATTTGTCACACTGTTTATTTCCGCTCCCCGGGTGATTATCATTTGGTTTATGTTTCCCTGGCCGGCTGTGAGTCCCGAAGTTACGAGTCAGGTTGTGTGTAATCCTAGCGTGCATTTCCTGCTAATCCTCGGACCAAAGTTTACACAGGGAATCACGGAAAAGGCCTTCGTACCTGGGACCCCCGGTCACCACGCCTGGACTTAACTCGTTCAGTACCAGTGACGTCCTTTTCATTTTACTCCGGCTACTATTAGACGATTTTATTCACTGTAAAATGAGCCTCCAGCAATTAACAGGCTTCAAACTTTCTCACTCACAGAGCTCACTTTCAGCTCACAGAGTTTTGCGCCAGGGCACCTAAGACCAGGAAGCGTTTTTGTATCCCTGGTGGTGGTGTGGATGACGTAGTTGCAGCAGTTGACGAAGTATCAAAGCTGGCCCCTGCAAATACAATGTACGTCATCCACGTTGGATCCAACGATATACAGCGAACCCGGTCGGAAGATTTGCTTTTAAAGTACCAGCAGCTGATCAAGTCGTTTAAGGAGAAGTCATCAAGGATCATCGTCTCAGGAATCGTCCCCCGGCTCGGTGTAGAGAGCCGATTTTACAACATAGCCACCAGCACAAATCGTTGTCTAGCAAACCTCTGCAGGAAGGAGAACGTGGGATTCGTCGACACCTGGGACAATTTCTACTACGATGACTATTTGTTTTCGGATGATGGAGTTCATCTGAACCAGGTGGGAGCAGCGCGTTTTGGGCGTCTTCTCAACGATGCGGTGAAGGATTTTCGGAGAAGAAATCGACTCAGCACAGGACAACCAGGAAGGAGGACCGAAGACAGCGAGGACGGCAATCTACAAAGGAATTAAATACTAATCCGTCAAGAACCGCGAATTTGGATAAAGCTCCACCAACACGACCCAAATTCAAAACCGTCAGGGATAACGACCGAGGACCGAGGACAGCCATGAATGTAAATGTAGATCCGACCAGAACCAAAAATTCGATGAAAGAACGATCTGCGAGTTCTAAAACCGCAACTTTAAAGGTTTTCTATGCAAACGCTCGTAGCATACGCAATAAATTTTAAGATTTAGAGGAACTAGTGTTTACAGAAAATTATGATGTGATTGGCATAACAGAATCTTGGCTCAATACACAAGATAGAGACTTTTTAGCAGAGTATTCACTTCCCGGTTATGTAATGTTTGAGAACAGCCGAATAAATAAAAATGGAGGTGGCGTTTTATTTTATATCAAAGAAAGTCTTAACCCGACCCTCGTGTCAAAACCTCAAATTGTGAACGTCGACACATCTTTTGTGCTAATAAAGAATAATAAAGGTACAAAAATAATACTTGCGTTAATATACAGACCTCCAGCTCAATCAGTGCAAACTGACCGAGAAATTTACGAACAAATTGCAGATGTAAGTAACTCACAAGATACCGTAATTTTTGGCGACTTTAATTTACCTGTGACCAAGTGGGGCGATACTCTTACTTCACACTCCGGACATGACTTGTATACGAACTTGCAAGAGAGTTCGCTTTATCAATTTGTTCGAATGCCGACCCGTGGTAATAACGTTCTTGACATTGTACTTGCAACAAAAGAAGAATTGATAGAGAATTTGAATGTTGGTGATGAATTCAGTAACAGCGACCATCGTACGATAACTTTCACTTTAAAGTTTACTAGTAACGAACCAAATAGTAGCATCGAAAAAGTCCCTAATTTCAAGAAAGCAAACTTCCATAAACTTAGAGCTATGTTTAAAGAAACTGACTGGAGCTTTTTAATTAACAATAACGACATAAATACATCTTGGAAGTTATTCGAAACCACTTACCTAAAAGCAGTGCAAGACTGCATACCATCGAAAATACGGCGTCCAGGCCATAATAATAAGCCCAAATGGTGGAATAAAGATATTTCAAACTGCCTGCTTGCTAAAAAATGTGCTAATGATAGATTAAAATCCTCACAAAATGACGAAGAACGGGTGAAATTTGTAGAGCTACGACGCAAAGCCAAAAAGTTAATTAAGCAAAGTAAAAAGACCTTAGAGTTACATATTGCGAATCAAAGTAAAACAAACCCGAAAGAATTCTATAGTTATATCAGAAAGAAAAAAGTAGTTACTTCAACTGTTGGACCGTTAGTCGATGAAAAAGGAGAATACACCAAAGACGAAGTACAAATGAGTAATGCCCTCAATACCTTCTTTGCATCAGTTTTTACAACAGAAGACCTCAGTGATATCCCTACACCATCGCCGATTCAGATTGATAATTCAGATGTTCTAAGCAATATCACCGTTACAGAGAGAGAAGTATTGAATTGTTTAGATAAACTCAAGGTAAATAAAACGCCAGGACCTGATACAATCTCGCCTAGAGTTCTAAAGGAAGCTAAGAATGAGCTCTCCAAACCACTGACATTACTATTCAATAAATCCTTGCAGTCTGGAACTATGCCTGATCAGTGGAAGCTAGCCAACGTAACACCGATATTCAAAAAAGGCAGCAAATCCCTACCCAGTAACTATCGTCCAATTAGCTTAACCTCAGTTGTATGTAAAATGCTAGAAACGGTCATACGAGACAGACTCGTAAATCACTTGGAGGAAAATAACATACTTAAAGATACTCAACACGGCTTTCGTAAAAAACGTTCCTGTTTAACAAACCTCTTAGACTTCTTCCACGATATCCTCAACCTCTACGATGAGAGTAAAGCTGTAGATATTATATACCTTGATTTTCAAAAGGCCTTTGACAAAGTTCCCCACAAACGTTTACTGCTAAAACTAAAAGCGCATGGAATACAAGACGGTGTGTTGAAATGGATAGAAAATTGGCTCAGCAACAGAAAGCAAAGGGTAGTCATAAACGGTAAGGCATCTAAATGGACCAATGTAAGTAGCGGGGTACCCCAGGGATCGGTACTAGGACCAATTCTCTTTCTAATTTACATCAACGACATAGATGAGGGTCTCACCTGCACAATCTCAAAATTTGCTGACGATACAAAATTGCAAATAGCGTACTCTCAAAAGAACAAGTTGACGATATGCAACACAATCTAGATAAATTGTCATGTTGGGCCCAAATTTGGCAAATGAGTTTCAATGCGGATAAATGTAAAGTACTACATGTCGGATACCTAAATGAGAAAGCAAACTATTCGACGAATGGCACTCCGCTTAAGAATGTAAACAGAGAAACTGATATGGGAGTAACAATATCGAGTAACCTAAAACCGAGTCAACAATGTTCAGAAGTTGTTAAGAAGGCAAACAAAATAATTGGCTTTATAGGCAGGTCATTTGAGCATAAATCCAAAGAAGTTATCCTAACCCTTTACAATTCCTTAGTCCGCCCTCTTCTGGAATACTGCGTTCAATCCTGGTGCCCTTATTACCAAAAAGATATAAACAAGCTAGAACGAGTTCAACGTAGAGTTACCAAAATGATACCTAGCCTAAAGAACAAACCATACGAAGAGCGTCTTAGAGAATTAAATCTATTTCCTTTAACCCAGCGCAGATTAAGAGGCGACTTAATTCAAGTGTTCAAAATCATCAAAGGCATCGACAATATGAACTGTAGTAAGTACTTCACTATCGACCAATCTAATTACACGCGGGGAAACGGTTGCAAAATTATTGGTAAATCTTTTAACTCGCACGAATCTAAGAATTTCTTCTTCAATCGAGTTGTCAACTTATGGAATGGGCTTCCCCGAGACGTTATAGACTGCAGCACCGTTGATTCATTTAAATTCCGCCTAGACAAATATCTCGCATCAAACCCGCGACTGACTGCGTTTGTAAATGAATAACTTTATCCTCCCCTCAGTTACTAACCCATCTGTCCCCTACTAACTTCCTAGTCCTGCCACGTTAGTGGCAGGGCAGTAGTTCCCTTTCCAATGTTCCCTTACCCACTCTAAACCACTGTTTGGATACTTGATCCTCAGTGTTTTGGAGGACAAGCAACCTAGAAGGGTCACTAGATATGTTGTTGCTTGATTTCCTTTGTACTCCTTTGTACTCCTTTGTACTTAACTATTTATACTACCACATATCCTTCTTAGCTAAATTGTACAAACACGTATAAATATAGCTAGAATAACATTAATAAGATGTCGCCGGTACAAAAGGGAGTTAACTCTTGTGCGCTCGACTTAACTCGGGGGGACCTGAGATGTGCTGAACTAAACAACATGTGGAATTATTGTGTCTGATTTGCTACCACAGTGAAATATAAGTGCTAATGTGTTTGCAATAATTGTGGAACTGTTAAGATATAAGTTCTTCTCCATAAAAATGAATGCCAACGTGATGATAATATTTTATTTTCGAGATTGATTATTGCGATGATATATAACTACTTAAAAATTAAATCCAATTCTGGAGTGGAAGCCAGAATCCATTAACAAATGACTGGGGATCACGTCAGTTATCTTAATTCGTTCTCAATATAGACACATCTATACAGTATATGCAAGTGTTTTGTTCAATCGATATTTAAAATACTTTTATGATATTTCCACCGGACAGAGTTCGCTCATCATGGGAAAGATGTGAACATCTTGCGTAATCATATTGGTACCTGCATTAACGTTAAATTAGTAAGTAATAATGTAGGATTGCACTTTATATATTAACCCGTGGAGCCCCGGCTAGTTTTGTAATGTTTGCGCTCCAGAACCCGGCCGGTTTTCAAAAAATGGTTTTATTCCAGAAACAATAGTGAATGGGTTAGGAATGAAGGAAAAACCACGTAAAACCGCTCAAAAAGCTTAACAAATTGTCCTACAGAGCCCCCGAAAACGGATTTTACAAGAGTAAAAAATTGAAGGCAATTATCCCAAAAAAACAGGTTATTGCGCGCTCGCGCGCACGCACGTGGACTTTGAGAGTTTTCAACCATCGGCACGGTTGCGTGGGATACGTACACAGTTCCTATACAAATCTGAGCCCTCTTGAGTGGCTACACCTGAGGTTACGGTCGGCGCAATTAGGGTGACGCGCCAGGCGCGTCTCTGGGGCTGTGCGTTACATACATCGCCGACGCGTCAGGCGCGTCGCTGGGGCTGTACGGGTTAATACAAAAAATGGTGTGTGAAACATTCCTAAACTAATGTTATAATTATTATATTGATGATACAGTGATTTTAACTTAATCCTTCTGATTATGAGGAGAGCAAGGCATGTGTTATATCCTCAGAATAATAATTAAGATATAGAAATAAACACTTATGACCAACAATAAATCTAAGTTTATAATAACAAATGACAAAATAGATGTTTTATAGCTGTAAAGTAAATTACCTCGAATGAATGACCAAACTGTGATCTCCCTAACTACATACTCCGCCCTGGAAAGTGACAGAGTGAACCTTGTCCTTTAACCTAAGAAGTGCGCATGGGGGGTATGAGACACCACACTCCTGTGCTGACGTATTTGAGCTGTTCCCATCACTAACATCGTTATTTTACCATAAATAGCATTAATACTTATCCATATGCACCTATTATAGGTTGATTATAAAGGTATTAACCTGTTACAACAATAAAACAAGTGGAAACAGTGTTTGGATGGTCAAAATCGGCGATACAGGCCGGGAGTTACATAATGTATGGCTGAGGCAACCTCCCTGCCCTCCTCCCCTCCCCTTGTCTGGAGAGACACTGTTACGCAATAGTCTCTCTCTCGCTCTTTCCCACGCTTGGTAACAGTGATGACAACGCCCTGCTACCAACTCGCTAATGTTAGCACGAAAATAGACCACAGAATAAGGGAATAACAGGGAAAATAGGTGATAACTGAAGGAGGGGAGGAAAGTGGGGAAGGAGGGGAGGTGGAGGAGTGATATTTGGCATGGCCCAGGGGCAAAAAAAAAAAAAAAAAAAATTGGGTGTTTTAAATGGATTATTTTTTTCCCTTACTCTTAAGAGTCTTCCCGCAGTCCGCCGGGGGAACTCTTAAGAGTCTCCCCGCAGTTCCCGGGTTAAGAGGAGATGGTTCGTTTTGCTGATCCCCCTTCTCCCTCATGCTTAGCCGTTTCAGTTTTCAGATTTTAAGACATTTAGCCTAATAGTTTGGCGATTTTAAGACCTTTCGCCTTATTTCTGTGTCAATATTAAGACTTTTTGTGTCATTTAGGTGTCCATTGTTTCCTGGCGAGTGATAGCAAGCCTGCAATTTAGGAGGAAATTAGGCGGGAAAATGTTTGAACCGACATATGTAAAAATTTATCTTGAAAGGGGGAGTAGGGGGTGTAATTTTATGCTTGATGGAGGTCTAGGGAGGAAACTACATAAAATAATAAATACATGCACAAAAACCAACCAAAAAGTGAACCCTGCCCTTTAAGTTCTGCCTGCCGTATTGATTCTGTAGTGCCAGTGATAATATATCCACCATATCAATTCTGCCACCTCAAAAACGTTTTCACTCTCCGACATATATCAGATTAAGGCCGATACGCGCTCGTAATCTGTTCATGCCACGAAATTGGATCTCTGGAAATAGCATGTAGGGCTCGGTTCAGGTGACCATCACACCATAAATAACCCTCTCACAATGGGACTTGCAAGCTTGGAGTGTAGTGGGGTGTCCAACCAGAGCAATTTTGTTTGAAGACGTGAATGAATATGAGAAGAAATACAAGAAACTTAACATAATATTGCATTGTTTTGGCCATTTGCTCACTTCCAAAATCATATGAATTATAAACCACACATTGATATATGCATATACAAGACTAAACACTAAATCATATAAGGACTCTGCTTTCGTTTGACATCCTAAATTCAGTGTATTGGAATGTGTGAGGGGGATGAGTTGGAAAAGGGGCGCTCATGTGTCAAAGGGACCCTGTGTTAGACATCTAGTGGAGGAGGTATAACGAGGGGGGTTGGTGGTCATTTTTACCGCCCGTTGTAAAGAGCAGGGCATAGCCAAGTATGACACATTTCCGTTTGATCTGCACTTTTGGATCTGAAATGTGACAGAATGGTTGCAGATTGGTGGAGTCTATTTGACCACGGTTTTAGCCTGGCCTTGCTTCACCTGCGTAATGAATATAACGGGATTGGCTTACGCTTGAAACCAGGGTGTCAAACGACGCCGGTTTTTTTGAGTGATAACGCAAATGAATGTTTTGTATGATGATAACAGAAACTCCCCTAGCCTAACTTTTTTTTTTTTTTGGGGGGGGGGGTTTGTATTAATGTTACAGAAAACAACTTCACAAGAATTTGGAGTGCCTAATTGCCAAAGTGATTGGGGTTGGGGGGGGGCCCCCCCCCAGATTTTGTTTCAGACTTGTCACTTTTGGAATTAAGGGGACCGACCGGTTAATTTAGGCTTAAAAAACTCGAAATCCTGAAAATACCAATAGGTGTTTACTCAACAAGAGTCAACATCCCTTCATAAGCCAGTGAAATGTTATTAGTGAAAACCTATTGGAAATCGTGTTTTTTTATGTTTTCCAAACTTTTCCTGTAATTCTAAAAACGTTATATAGCGAACTTTGCAATTAACATGCTCAGGAACTACTGGTCGTACGAGGAGCATACCTATATAAATCGAAAGAGCGTAAGCTACTCTACAACCTCCCATACGCTTTATCTTCTACTTTGCCATGTTCCGGCGTAAAATATTGTAAATCTAAAAAACAAAAGTAAAAATGTTCACCTAATGACATTAGACTTTCACCTGTTTTTCTCAGAACCTATATTGCCGCACTATCGGATGTTATTCTACAGTTATTATTGGAACTATAGGAATGGTTTATATACCATTGGAAAGGTAATTAAAAACACTAAAAGGCCTATAAAGCCAATTTACTCTAATTTTTTTTTTTTCACAATATGTCGTCAAAGTTGTAATTTTCTATAAATATATTCGCCTGAATCCGTAATCACCTAAATCGAACAAATACACAAAATATATAAAAACAAATTTATAGAAACTACAGATACACCTTTTGTGAGTTGTTTGATCACATAAAACATGTGCTATGGGGATTTCTGTAGGAATTTATCATTTTCTGTAGTGCTATGATTTTCAACGTTTTTTTACCTAAATTGCAAGAAAAAAGCAAAAAAAAAAAAAAAAAAAAAAATGTTTTATCTAGTTTTATGGTCATATACACCTGTGCAAAATTTCATTTAAATTGAAAGTAAGACCTGGAAGTTTGTAATTAACCGGTCGGTTCCCTTAAGGGTGTCCACAGTCCACAGTCCACTCGGACCACACTGTCCACAGTATTGCTTCTAAGTTCTATATATTATATAATACACCATAGAATAAGTTTGTAATAACTAGAAAAAAAGGTCATCTTATAAATAATTACCTTAATTGAGTTGAGCATTGAGGACCTATGCCGTTCCCGGGTTAAGAGGTGGGGGCTCTGAGAGTCTGAGCCTACCAGAACCAGAATTACCAGATTCCCAGAAATAATGAGAAAATCTCAGTAACACAAAAACACTGACATTCAGACATTACAAATTTAACAATTTACACAGTCCATTAGGGCCTTAGGGCTATCAAATTAACAATTAAACAATGGGGTCGACTTCTGGAATCTCAATCTGGTTCTAGTCATCGTGCCTCCCCTGATAATCCTGATAAATTTAACACTATATTTTCAGGTCAGCATACACGAATATCACTTATCAGCCGCCTTAGGGGCTAGGGCTATCAAATTAACAATTAAACAATGGGGTCGACTTCTGGAATCTCAATCTGGTCATCGTGCCCGCCCTGATAAATTTAACACTATATTTTCAGGTCAGCATACACACGAATATCACTTATCACTAGTCAGGCAATAGTCTCCAATATCTAGGTGATTTCGGCCTTATATATGTAAACACTACTAAAGTCTAAGACAGTTTAAAGGACACACAAATGCTATTACAACTACTGTCTACACGAACGTTAAGCAATATGGCGGGACTGGGGAAGAACCCAATATTATTGGAACTGGAATATACTGATACTGATAACAAGTTATTAGTATCATTTCACGCAAACCTCCCTCCCAGTCTCTGATAGCCTTCAGTTTTAAGGCTATAAATCCTTAGATTATAGAGCACAGTAACGTGTGTATACATGAATGATGTCTATAGGCCTTACAGATTCCGTGTGTGATATAATTATTGATACACAACCCTTATCAAAACTTATATGACGGTATGGGTGATGCGTGTTTTTGTTTTGCGTGCTCTCCTAAGTAGGGTCCATTTACTGTTTGTTTACATTCGTCAACATTATTCTGGGGACAATAATATGAGGCGAATTTCATTTAATATGTCAATATTTACCATTTTAAAATAATTATGTATTAATAGAAGCTATTTAGAGAAACTTTACATGCATTCTTACAATCTATTGTATATTATATGGCACTATACATTATGTTTACAAGAGAGCAAGTTTAGGTGTAGAATATTATCCTTCATCAGTCAGCCATATTGGTTTATACAAGGCGCCAATTTTAAATAACCATATATAAAGGTGTAGGGGGCAAAGATTTACCCAACAACTATTCGAAGCTTGACGTAAACTATTAGAAATTGACAATTATATCGGAATTAATAGGAAACTATCCCCTTGTGTAAAAAATGAACACTGAATGAGGAAATTGACCACTTGCGAGATTCGTTCTATAAAGAAGTTAGTCTGGAACCCAGATCCAAAAATAAATTGTAGGCCTACAATTATAACCCAGGAACTACTACAAGGCTGATTATGACCGAATCATCTCAAAGTGTTCCTTAATATCACAGTCACACTCTCCAGCACATCCACACCACAATGCTCTCGTACTTCTTGATTTGTCTGTCTATCTCCCCAGGTAACTCCACACGGTACCAGTACTGCCTTAAAATACTTAAATGAGCTAGCAGTCTCCATAATCCGACCATTCAACCTAACCTCACATTCTGTGACCGCACTACAAGTTGTTTGCTGACGACCTCAAACTCTACATCCAGCATCCAAGTAAGTCACCACAATCAAGCTCTCAAGATCTCCAACAAAATATCAACATTTTAGCATCTACATCAGACCCTTGCTTGACTTTGCTTCTCCTGTTTGGAATACTGGTTTTCAAGCCTTCAAGGCGATCTTAATCATCTAGAGTCTGTTCAACGTCGGTGGACGAAACAAGTAACCAACCACTCAAGTCTCACTTATCATGACCGTCTCTCTACCTTAAACCTGTTTTCAATTAAAGGCAGATTGTTGAGGACCGACCTTATTCAGTGTTACAAAATATTCCATAATCTCTCGCCCATTAAACACCATGACCTGTTCACTATGTCACCCCACCAAAGAGTAAGAGGTCATAAATACAAGATCTTTGTTCCCCACACAGAAACCAAAGTAAGAAAAAGGTTTTTCTCCTGTCGTTGTTGTTGTTGTTGTTGTTCCCCAAGCTGCCTGGCCGAACAGCCCCAAGGCCCTGAGCAAGGCCAAGGCCATAACCGAGCGCCCCCGCAGATCCCTCTCTTCCGACCACAATAAAGCCTGGGTGACCGAAGCCACTCCATGGCGGGGAGCTGAGGAGGATGCGGAAATCAACCCGGGAAATCAAAGCCCCACCCAGGGCCCTGTGCCCCTCAGCAATTATGAAGAGAAAGTCGAGGGGCAAAGGAAAAATGTGACGCTTTGGCTTCCAATCTTGGTAGATTGGGAGGTCAATCCACGGAAGAGACGCCGTCACTTGAGATCTAGAAAATATATAAGTAAAAGGAACAGTCGGAGTAAGCTATGGGTATGGCAGAGATCGCTCAATTCTCACTCTGATAGACCAGCCCATTACCACTCCTGTCGTATAATCCATCAGTGGAACTCCCTACCAGCTGAAATAGTTGATTCCCCCTCCCTTGCTCAATTCAAATCTAAATTGACCCAACACCTCCACAACTCACTCTTCAACCCATAAAATCCCCTTTCCCATTTTAAGCAACATCTCAACCCCTGATACCCCATCATATTATTGGTCCGACACACACTACCAGTCACCCCATTGTCAAGCATCTCCAGTACATCAAATGTTGCATCTGAAAACTAACACACCTGCCCTACGAGGAGATATGTCAGCGACTGGGACTGCAGACACTCAGTGACCGGAGAAAAAGAGGTGATATGATCGAAACCTATAAGCTAATGCATGGCTTCGACGACATCCCTTACGCCAGATTCTTTTGCCTCAACACAAACAATCTGAGAGGACATTCACTGAAACTAGCAAAACCGGACCACTGGAGAACAAAACTAAAAGGGAACTGGTTTGCGATCCGGGTGATCGATGACTGGAACTCACTCCCAGATGGGATAGTAACTGCGCCCACGATAGCCACATTCAAATCACGGTACGACAGACCGTTATACTTAGAGAACATTTAGGCTGACACGTCTTAAGAGGTGGGGACCACACAAGAAACCAATTCTTATTTCCCCACTACCAATTCATAGGTAAGCACTGGCGTGTCATGCTATCTCCTGGGCTGCCTAATCCTTGGCCTGTCATGCGCTACCGATTGGCGGCCCTACCAGGTGAGCAACCCTGTTTTAAAGGCCAAAACATTACTGTTTAGGATTCAAACCTACTCACTCAGGTATGTTTGTGAAAGTTGGGCACCATATTTACTCAACCATGAGCGGATACAAGGGAACCAACCTTAGTTCATATTTGAAGAACCAGGTTATAGTGTTGCGGAGGTTTATGCCTTCATACACATGGCGAGTTTACTTGACTTCAACAATAACTATTTTACACATTCCCCCCTGCCCCTGGCCCTGCCAACTTGGCTAAGTGATACAATTTTAATCGTCCTGGTACTAATATGGAACCTCTCTGATGACAAATCTAATGCTACTGTCACTCATGGTCGGTTATGGCCTTGGCCTTGCTCGGGGCCTTGGGGCTGTTCGACCAGGCAGCTTGGGGAAACAACAACACAACAACAACAACGACGATAGGAGAAAAACCTTTTTCTTGCTTCGGTTTCTGTGTGGGGAACAAAGATCTTGTATTTATGACCTCTTACTCCTTGGTGGGGTGACATAGTGAACAGGTCATGGTGTTTAATGGGCGGCGAGAGATTATGGAATATTTTGTAACACTGAATAAGGTCGGTCCTCAACAATCTGCCTTTAATTGAAAACAGGTTTAAGGTAGAGAGACGGTCATGATAAGTGAGACTTGAGTGGTTGGTTACTTGTTTCGTCCACCGACGTTGAACAGACTCTAGAAGATTAAGATCGCCTTGAAGGCTTGAAAACCAGTATTCCAAACAGGAGAAGCAAAGTCAAGCAAGGGTCTGATGTAGATGCTAAAATGTTGATATTTTGTTGGAGATCTTGAGAGCTTGATTGTGGTGACTTACTTGGATGCTGGATGTAGAGTTTGAGGCCGCCAGCAAACAACTTGTAGTGCGGTCACAGAATGTGAGGTTAGGTTGAATGGTCGGATTATGGAGACTGTTAGCTCATTTAAGTATTTTAAGGCAGTACCGTGTGGTTACCTGGGGAGATAGACAGATAAATCAAGGACCCCAATGGAAATACGCCCAACGGCCTTATTGGGCTATCCTTAGTTGGAATTATGCAAGGCTGGTACATGTCATATTTGTAACAAACTATGTGGTACCAAATCTGTAAATTGCTAACTGAATAAATATAATTATTATTATTATTATTATTATTAAGTACGAGAGCATTGTGGTGTGGATATGCTGGAGAGTGTGACTGTGATATTAAGGAACACTTTGAGATGATTCGGTCATAATCAGCCTTGTAGTAGTTCCAGGGTTATAATTGTAGGCCTACAATTTATTTTTGGATCTGAGTTCCAGACTAACTTCTTTATAGAACGAATCTCGCAAGTGGTCAATTTCCTCATTCAGTGTTCATTTTTTACACAAGGGGATAGTTTCCTATTAATTCCGATATAATTGTCAATTTCTAATAGTTTACGTCAAGCTTCGAATAGTTGTTGGGTAAATCTTTGCCCCCTACACCTTTATATATGGTTATTTAAAATTGGCGCCTTGTATAAACCAATATGGCTGACTGATGAAGGATAATATTCTACACCTAAACTTGCTCTCTTGTAAACATAATGTATAGTGCCATATAATATACAATAGATTGTAAGAATGCATGTAAAGTTTCTCTAAATAGCTTCTATTAATACATAATTATTTTAAAATGGTAAATATTGACATATTAAATGAAATTCGCCTCATATTATTGTCCCCAGAATAATGTTGACGAATGTAAACAAACAGTAAATGGACCCTACTTAGGAGAGCACGCAAAAAAAACACGCATCACCCATACCGTCATATAAGTTTTGATAAGGGTTGTGTATCAATAATTATATCACACACGGAATCTGTAAGGCCTATAGACATCATTCATGTATACACACGTTACTGTGCTCTATAATCTAAGGATTTATAGCCTTAAAACTGAAGGCTATCAGAGACTGGGAGGGAGGTTTGCGTGAAATGATAATAATAACTTGTTATCAGTATCAGTATATTCCAGTTCCAATAATATTGGGTTCTTCCCCAGTCCCGCCATATTGCTTAACGTTCGTGTAGACAGTAGTTGTAATAGCATTTGTGTGTCCTTTAAACTGTCTTAGACTTTAGTAGTGTTTACATATATAAGGCCGAAATCACCTAGATATTGGAGACTATTGCCTGACTAGTGATATTCGTGTGTATGCTTAAAATAGTGTTACATCAGTGCGGGCACGGTGACCAGATTCCAGATGACCCCCATTGTTTCAGTTCTTTGTTTTAGTGTTACTGTGCGTTACTGAGAGTTTCTCATTATTTCTGGGAATCTGGTTCTGGTAGGCTAAGACTCAGAGCCCCCACCTCTTAACCCGGGAATGACGAAGGTCCTCAATTAATTATTAAGGAAATTATTTATAAGATGACCTTTTTTTCTAGTTATTAAAAACGTACTCTATGGTGTATTATATGATATATAGAAGCAATAGAACTGTAACACTGTTAAAATGACCTGGGAAGTGTATATTAAACTTAGCCTAGACCAACATTCCTGTAGGCCTAGGGTATTTTTTTTTTTTTTTTGTAAGGCCAAGGCAGCTAGGCTAACCTAGCCTAGGATACTCTTGAGATATACAAGATATATAGATTGCAAGATATGCTGTTTTAGATACCTCAATTCTCAAAACAAATCCTGGGGGGCATGCCCCCTGACCTCTTTAAAGCACGCGCCTTCGGCGCTCGCCGCTCCGTTGCGCTCTATATATATATAGGCCTAGCCTATATATATATATATATATATATATATATATATATACAGGATAAATGTTTACCTATGGTCCTGTGAAAATATCCTCAAGTAACCTATTAAAAACTGTTGAGGGGACTGGTTAGAACTTGTAGGATGTTTAATTGAATGTCGGAATTTCGGAAACCAGTATTTACTGAGAAAAAACCGTCTTAAAATGCGCTATCATGCTATGGGTCACCCAGGGTCCCTGCCCTCTCTTTCCCAGGTAATGTTAAGTTATGACATAACTTATTATACTGCTACTGGTTACTAGTATATATTATAATAATATTATATTAGGGTTAGGTTAGGTTAGGTTAGGACGTAACCCGAGATGGGAATAGCCTACCCTGGTATTTTTTACTCGGCCCAGGGAAAATAATAGACAAATGACAAACAAATGTTCTAATCAAAGTGTATTCTTGAAACTTGGTACCGGTATGTATTTTAACCAGTACTCTATAGGCCTAGTAGTAACTCATGTATCATATGAAAGGATATAAATTAAGTACCGGTATGTAATAGTTCTTGGAATGAAACAACAAATATACATGAAATCTTTATTGGACAAAACTTACAAAACTAAAACAGGGACTGCTAAGAATAATTTAAAAACCTGTTTTCAATGACTATATTAGTGGACCTGAAGTGAATCTCTTTGAGACTGAAGTACAGGCAGCCAGCTCCCCTAGTATCCTGATTAAACACCAGTAAACCTACATAACATCCCTTTTACTTACAATATTATTCATTCCTTTTAATACATTTTTAGCATGAAGCCTATTGTGCGTATATTTACCTTCACATCTCAAAATGTCTCCGGCGGCCGGGGGGCTACGGCCCCCGGACCCCCTGTAATGTTAATTAGAAATAAAATGTTCTCGCTTAAAAATGAATTTAATCTTTCAGATTTTATAGACTATAATTATAATAAGCTTAAAGCTGATTTAATAAATTTACATAAACATTTTGTAATCACTACAGTAGATAAAGCCAGCAATAATTATAGCTTCACATGTAAGAAATTTTATCTTGAAAATATGAAAAAAGAATTAGGTATTAAGGGTAACATATTACGTAAAAATATTTGCGGTAATTCTGTTTATGAAATTCAAAATAATCTGAATATTGATAACTTAATCGATGAACATACCAAGAAAAATATAATATTTGATATTAAACTTTCTGATAAGAACAAGTGCATTGCAAAATTATACATGTTACCTAAATTTCATAAAAGACCTTATAAATATCGCTTTATTGCCGGAGCAAAATTTGCTACCACTAAAACTCTATCAGAACAAGTCGTAAATTGCTTAAAATACATTAAAAGTACTCATAAAAGATATTGTAATACCATCATGAAAAGAACTGGCATTAACTATTATTGGAGTGTTGACAATTCGTTAGAAGTTATTGATAAAATAAATACCATGCCGAAAGTTACCTCGGTACATAGCTTCGACTTTTCAACTTTGTATACCAATTTGCCTTTAGATTTAGTATATTCAGAGCTTTGCTTTATTATAGATTTGCACTTTGACAGGTTCGTTAGGAATGGTAATTATTTCATAAATGTTTATACATATTTTAATAATGCATCACTTAGCTCTACTCCCACTAGTTCTGTATATTTTGATAGAACTAAACTTAAAGATGCCCTTAAATTCCTCCTTTTCAATACTTATGTTAGATTCGGGCCGTACATTTTCAAACAAATATTAGGAATTCCTATGGGTGGAAATGCTAGCCCTTTAATTGCAGACTTATTCTTGCTTGCTTTAGAATTTAAATATATAAAAGACTTAGTTGACAGTAGCAAGAAAAATAAAATTCCAGAAAAATTAGCACTTGCTAAACTGTTAAGTAATAATAGTAGATATATTGATGATATTCTTGTTTGCAATTTGTTAAATTTTAATCAAGTTGCTAAACTTATTTACCCTAATTCTATTCCCCTCACACAATGTAACGTAAATTATAAAGTTGAAAATTTTCTTGATATAAATATAGAGATTGTTAATGAACAGTGCATACTTAAAGTATATCACAAAGTTGATGATTTAAATTTTAACGTAATAAACTTTCCTTTCCCTAGTAGTAATATCGATAGTAAAATAACTTATAACTGTTTTTATTCCCAATTAATAAGATTTTGTAAAATCTGCACTAAAGTAGATGACTTTTGGGCTAGAGCTAGGTTACTATACAGACTCTTAGTGGACAGAGGTTTTGAGGCAAGTAAATTGTTCCATAAATTTAATCTTTTTAGGGTCAATTATTGTGACTGTATTCTAAAATTTGACATCAATAATTTTAATCAAGCATTTTTAACTTGAAGTTTCTTGTATAACCTCTGCTTACTTTTTGTCTGTATTTATTGTTTATCTTTTTCTTTTTCTTTTTCTATTATTATTATTATTATTAATATTAATATTGATGATTTTTTAAATTTATTGTTCTTGTTAAAAGAGTACTCTTTGTTTAAATCTGTTGTTACTTCATATTTTGTAATTATTTGTCTTTATATTATATGTATTCATTGTCGATAGTATCAATTGCTTACTTTTGCGATTTCCTTAGTTATTTGTGCTATAAATGTAGGTTATTTGTAGGGTAGTTATTGATAGGGGTCACTTGAGGCATGCTATGCTTACAGGTACCTACCCGATAGCACTATCGTTAGTGAGTGCTGTACTGTATTTTATATATTATTTTGTAATAGTATAGATATCTTATCAATATTTGTATTTTGTACTATTTTAATGTCTTGTCATGTTGCAAATTTGATTTTAAATAATATTTTGACATTTAACATATAGTTTCTTTATTCATGCAGAGTTTAGTAAAATTTGCCAGAACGTCCCGGACTTCCCAAACTTGACTACTTCCTTTAACGTGACGATAGTGCGTTGTTATATGTGCGATTAGTTTGCTTGGGAAACAGATTAACTTGCTCATGTAGTAATGTACACCCTATGTGGTGGATTGTGTTCTTTTATTTAATAATTTTCATTTTAGTAAACGTTGTTTCCACATAGCGATTTTGATAATTTAATTTGACTTTATATTGTCCTTGTCCCAATTTTGGTTTGTTTAGTTTGCAAGTTTTACATTTTAATGTAGCGGGGGGCTGTGCCACCCGCACCAAGTTGATCCTTGTAAGCTTAGTAAAAAGATCCAGAACTTGATATTTTCTGTTTTGGCACCCTGATTGTGTAGGTGGACAGTGGAAGAAATTAAGCCTAGGCTAGTGGCTAGCCAAGTAAGTATTATTTAGGCCTAGCCTTGGAGGTTAGATTACAGATATGACGATGCCTAGTCTACTTGTGGGAATAGGCCTAGGCTAGCCTAGGCTATAGGTATAGCCTAATATATTTTTATCGTAAATTTTGTTTCGAAACCTACCGGTACCTTTGGATTTTAGTCTAGGCTAGCCTAACATAGGCTATAGCCTATGCCAAGCCTAGGCCTATTTAACCTAACATTCCTGTTACCTGTATTTTTTTCTTTTAAAGACTAAGCTACATAGCCTAGGCCTAAGAACATAAGAAAATGGGACTCTGCAAAAAGCCGATCGGCCCATACAAGGCAGATCCCTGTCACACCCAACCCCAATTACAAGGCCCAATTATAGACCCATCTCACTAATACCTTGAGTACTGACCCCACCACAACGGTCAGCTTAGGCTAACCTAGGTTCTAGCCTAAGCCTACTCTTCAAGTTTTGGAATAGGCTTAGCCTAGTGCTGCCTACAGTAGGCCAAGCCTAATTAAAAAAAAAAAAAATAGGCCTAAATTGTCACAATTTTGGTCTCCATATATTCCATCTTGATTGCTTTTAGATTGCAGGAAATGCTGTTTTAGACACCTCAATTCTCAAAAAAATCCTGGGGCGCATGCCCCCTGACCTCTTTAAAGCTCGCGCCTTCGGCGCTCGCCGCTCCATTGCGCTATATATACAGTATATATATATATATATATATATATATATATATATATATATACAGTAGCCTATGGCCTAATTAAAAAAAAAAAAAATAAAAAAATCAATTGACACAATTTTGGTCTCCATAATTTCCATCTTGATTGCTTTTAGATTGCAGGAAATGCTGTTTTAGACATCTAAATTCTCAAAAAAAATCCGGGGTAGCATACCCATGGACCCACCTATAGCTCGCGCCTTCGGCGCGAGCTGCTCCGTCGCGCTATTTTTTATTTTTATTTTTATTTTTTTTCTATAGTCCAACTACTCCCTAGGCTAATAGCCTTTACACTCTACCGCTGAACACGGGGTGAGGCCCGTGAGGTCTAGCTCCAATCTAGGGAGTGAGACATGCGAAGCTTCACGGCTCGAAGCAACTCCATCTCTGAAGCCGCCTTGCCTCCGCGCCTCAGTCTAATTTAAAAAAAAAGAAAACAAAAAGTAAATTGACACAATTTTGGTCTCCATATTTTCCATCTTGATTGCTTTTAGATTGCAGGAAATGCTGTTTTAGACACCTAAATTCTCAAATTTTTCCTGGGGGGGCATGCCCCCGGACCCCCCTAGAGCTCGCGCCTTCGGCGCTCGCCTCTCCGTCGTTCGCGCTATTATATAATGCTAACGAAATAATAAACCATAATGATAACACAATTCATATTTTGTGGATTGACACCCTGCTTGAAACAGTTTGAGTTCCACAGCGTGTGATGAACGATACTAAACTCCTGTCAGTGGATAATACTAAACTACCGATTATGATTGTTTTTTAATAGACAATATCAGCATAAATTCACATACAAGTTTTGCATTTGTGTTTGCATGTACAGCTGGACACATTAATTTGAATACATTTGGTGACTGTATGTATGGACTAATGGAAGGAAACATAGTATGGTTGATTTAAGAGAATAATTTGATATAGAACAATTCTATCTATCTATCTATTTACTCAGGCCCATTCCCAATGTTTCATATTTCTTTTTCTTTTTCCTTTGTTTCTCTCTTTTACTGTGGGTGGCCGACTCTAGACAGAACCCGAATAGGGTCAACTCACACAAACAAATATAGATCAATTAATTACTCATATTATTTAAGTACTACACTTTTGAAGAAGGTTTAGCTGAATTGAAGATTTTATGATGCTTGTCGAGCGAAATGTTATTATGTTTCGGCAGTTTAGTACTGGTATTTTTGATTAAGGGGAGATGGGCATATTTATTGGTTCATTTATGTATCTTTTTACTATATTTTCAGTTTTCTCCCTAGACATCCATCAAGCTTTATTTTCCCGCTGGGATGCATCCATTCGGCCCCATTCAGCCTACTGTTTTAAGACATTTATCCCCATCCAGGTGTCCATTATTTCCTGGCAAGCGATAGCGAGCCAGCATTTAATGGAGAAATCCGGCTTCGCCGGAGACATTTTTCTATCGAAAATGTACAAATTTAGCCCGCTGTCTAACTCATTATCCAAAATAGGAAGGCTCGCTATTGCTCGCCAGGTAAAGATCGACACCTGGATGGGGATAAGCATCTTAAAACAGTAGGCTGAATGGGACCGAATGGATACAACCCAGCGAGAGAAATATAGCAGGTCACCCCCCCTTAAAATAGTACCCCCTAGACCCCCTTTCAAGATAAATGAGTACATTTTCCTTCTAAAAATTACAGGCTCGCTATAGCTCCCCAAGAAAAAGTTGACACCTAAATGGCACGGAAGGTCCTAATATTGACAACAAATGGGGCGTATGGTCTTAAAATCGCCAAACTAATGGGCCGAACGTCCTAAAATCTCAAAACTAATATGCTAAACATCATGCTGGAGTCAAACCGGAGCAATTTAGCTTGAAGACTTGAACAAATATGATAAGGATTACAAGCAAATTAACATGAACTAGCATTGATAAGGATTACAAGCAAATTAACATGAACTAGCATTGCTTTGGCTATTTTATCACTTTAAATGACATAATTAGAAGTATAAACCATAATTTTACCTCTACATAATACAATAATATAAACTAAAATTTTACCTCTACATAATACAATAATATAAACTAAAATTAATGGACTCTCTGCATATGAATTCTGTGGTTGGGATGAAATGTTTTAAGGGGATAGTGGCTGATTTTTTGGTCTATTATTTAATGTATTCATTGATTTTTTAGTTTCCTCGCTAGACCTCCATCAAGCATAAAAAACACCCCCTAGATTCCCCTTCACGATAAATTTGTAAATTTTTTGGTTCGTCTTAAAATTACAGTCTCGCTACCGCTCGCCAGGAACTAATCGACACCTACTGTAAATGGCACGAAAGGTCTTAAAATTGATAACAAAATGGGACAAAAGTTATTAAAGTCGCCAAACTAATTGGCCAAACGTCTTAAAATCTCAAAACTAATGGGGCTAAGCACGAGGGAGA
The DNA here is from genome assembly GCA_032716605.1 of Paralithodes platypus. Lineage (NCBI taxonomy): Eukaryota > Metazoa > Arthropoda > Malacostraca > Decapoda > Lithodidae > Paralithodes > Paralithodes platypus. The sequence goes on along the minus strand of CM064548.1, from coordinate 44,188,450 downwards.
AAAGGGTTCAGATAAACAAGCACTACCCTCTTAAATGGCAATGGGCCCACACGTTAAGGGGAGGTTTGTTTTTTATGAACTATCTATCTATTTATTGCCTGACGCCGTGATCCCCGAAGGGGTGGCCACGAACGAACCGCCCCCATGCACCTCTGTCCCCAGTCAGTCGACGCCCCTCCCCCCAACCAGCACCGCTTTCGTTCATGTACTTCCTCACTCCATCCTTCCACCTCTTATTCGGTCTACCTCTCCCTCTCTGTCCCTCCACCTCGCTCTCGTACACCCTCTTAGTCATTCTTTCGCTTTCCATACATTCCATATGGCCGAACCATCTCAAGTTGTTCCTTTTCACACTTTCCAGCACATCTACCTCCACACCACACCTCCTTCTTACTTCCTCATTAGTCTGTCTATCCCTCCATGTAACTCCGCACGCACTCCTTAAGTAATTCATTTCCACTGCTCTCACTCTTGATCTGAGTCTCTCAACCAACGTCCATGCTTCGCTTCCGTAAGTCAGTGTCGGGATTACCACACTGTCATGCAAGGACTTCTTCACTTCCATACTGACCACCATATTTCTTGTTACTGCTTTTAGCATTCCTACAACACTCTTCCCCTGTTGTACCCTCTCCCGCACTTCTTCATCCATAGTCCCATCTTTACTAAACACACTGCCCAGATACTTAAAAGAGTTGACGATCTCCATAGCCTGACCGTTCAGCTTCACCTCACACTCTGTGACTTCACCCCTTTCGAAGACCATAACCTTGCTCTTCCCCGTATTTACCTTCAAATTCCGTTTTTCGCACACTGTTCCAAACTCATTTACCAGACCCTGCAACTCCCATTCATTATCACTCATCAGAACTGTATCATCCGCAAACAGCAGTATAGGTAGCTTCCACTCAAATCTTCCCTTTTCAGCGATACACCAACATCCACTGCTCTTGATAGTATATCTTTCATGACTCCATCCATATATACAGTAAACAACCATGGGGACATCACACACCCCTGTTTCAAACCAACATTCAGGTCAAAGAACTCGCTCTGCTCACTCTCCACACGTACTGCCGCCTTTGCACCCTCATACATGCTCTTCACTGCTTTCAGCAACTTGCCCTCTACTCCGTATATTCTAAGTACTTTCCACAAACCTTCTCTATCCACTCTGTCATAGGCCTTCTCCAAGTCCATAAAGGCAACATACACCTTTTGTTTCTTCTCCAGATACTTCTCCACAACACAATTCAGGGTAAAAATCTTATCTACACATCCTCTTCCCTTCCTAAAAACCTCCCTGCTCGTCGCCTATCCATTTCTCCGTTCTCACTCTCACTCTCTCAATCACTACCCTACTGTATACCTTCCCTACTACGCTTAGAAGACATATTCCTCAGTGGTTACCACACACTCCTCTTTCCCCTTTGCCCTTATATAGGGGGACTATTATGCCAGTTTTCCAGTCATCGGGTGCACTCCCCTTCTTCCATGCTAGTTTGCACATTTTCCATACCCATTCTATCACTATCTCACCACCATACCTCAACATTTCCCCACACACTCCATCTGTTCCTGGTGCTTTCCAAAACTTCACTCTTTTCATGGCTTCCCACACTTCTGACCTCCTGATCCCCACCTCCTCCTCCACTACTTCTCTTCTTCTCCCTCCCATACCATATCCAGCTATGTTTGCTGGCTCTTCATTCCTTACATTTAGCAACTCACTGAAGTATGAACTCCCTTATCTCTAATGTTTAGTCCCATTTGTTTTTGTTTGTTTTTCCTATGTGAGTGAGGGAGACAAAAGGCAGAACTGCCTGTAACGAGTGCATCCCCCAGAGTTGAAAGAGTGACAGGGCCAAAATCAAGGGACGTTCGAGCCAAAATGTCTGGACACACAGAGTTTGAAGCAATTTAAGTCATAGGAAGAGGGAAAAACTTATTCTGGGAGAGAGTACCAGAGCTCAGCAGTTGAATAGAAGAAAATCGTAGACTACCGTTTGTGACGTCTACCAGCGTTGGCAGAATCGCCTCTCGTTAGCCACTAGCGCTTGCCAGGGACATCGTAATGGGCTACTGTTATCCAAGAATGTTGTTCTTTCTTTCCTTGTAATCGCATTGTCACAGACAGTCCAGTGGTGGTCTTTGTTTTCGTCTGTGACAACGGGTTATATTTTATATCAACAGTAGTGATGATAGTACCAGCGTGGGAATGAGAAAGACTTTCAGAGCGAGAAGGTAGTAAGTGTCTGAGTCACGTGTGCATTCCTGCCTCTTGCTCGCCATTGGCCGGCGTGTCTGGCTGTGTCACGTGACACCTGCTCTCTTATGACGTATCGGCCCGTGATTGGCCGACCATCGCGCCTTTGCGGGCTCCTGTGTAACTTACCTCCTGCATGAGGGTCCCCAGGAGCTGTCCTCGTCAGGACAGGCTTGGCACGCGTGCTTCTAACATCCCTTTGCATACTCTCTCCCGATCACCACCTTTATCACTGTTTCTCTCTCTGAACTTCTTCTTTTCCATTACTTCTCGTCTTTATTCAAATACTTATCCCCTTGGGTTCTGCATACGGTTTTCATAGCCGGCCCATTGTATTGCATGCGCCGTCCTCAGAGATATTTACATGTACTTAGAATAGGTTTGAGGGTTCTTAGTTAGTATAGGTTAAGAACTTTGTGTGTCTCCATTATTGATTTAGTGTTTCTGCTCTTTTATTGAATGCTAGACTGGGATAAGGTAACTGTAGTCGTTGTCTCCGATGTGTGTACGGTTTGGTTATACCTACACGACTTCGACCGGTCCTGTGGTAGCCTGGGTTGTCTTTTCGGTTGCGTCCTTTGCGAGTGCAGCATTGTGTTGACTGAGGGTTTTGGCCTGTGCCAGTTCCACACTTTGCTGCCTCTTTGCTTGTCTTTAGAGGGTCGCCAGGATAGAACCAGATACTTGTGATCTGGATCTATCGAGAGAGCACCCTAGTCAATTAACGTAACTTAAAGGATGCAGTCTTAAAGACATCGCTAGGCTACGAGCCTGTCTTGCTCAACCCCAGTTCCTTACCTAGAGTATCCCAGCTAGACATTATTAATCGAGTAGACACTTGTTAGTATTTAATATAAGCTCTTTGATATGTGCGCATTATTATTCACAGCATTTATTAGTCTAGGTTGTTGTTGAGCCGCACAACCATAGCAGAATGTTTCGTTGATGAGGAAGTACTTCTTTTAGTGTCGAGCATTGCTACCGTTGCGCATTTATAGTATTCTCGTGTCAGTTAACATTATATGTCCTACCTTTTAGTGTATTCGATTTACACGTGTGGTGTCCTGCCTCCTGCCTTTATATAGTTTAAGATACGAGCATCTTATGAGCATCAGACTTTCTTCAGAAGTTTCCAGGTCTATGCTGTAGGACTATACTTCACTTTCTTTCAGATAGGAGTGAAGAGTTTATTGTTGTTTAGAATAACTGTATTGAAGCATATTTTTATTGTAATAAATCTTGCAGTGATTTAATTGATCTTTCCATTGATTCCTTTTTTATGCATTTTAACGTAACTTGCATCTTGTTTGTTATCAGGCTATACCAGTGTGGGTTAGCCTGAAGTAGAGTACATTTATGCCCAGTTAAGGATACCCCGCTATCGCAGATTAACTCTGGAGGGTATAGGTGTTTTGTTCGCCGGCATATAAGTTCGAGGGTTTGGATCTAGCGTACCGTTGTTGCATAGTGCCCAATCATTAAGTGCCCTTGTTTTATTCGTAGTCCCGGTCGTAACAAATGGCGACCTTGCCTAGTATCTTATCTTAGTCGTCATAACAAATGGCGACCTTGCCTAGTATCTTATCTTAGTCGTCATAACAAATGGCGACCTTGCCTAGTATCTTATCTTAGTCGTCATACTAAATGGCGACCTTAGTCTAGGATTTAGTGAACTAAGAACTAATTGCAGGATTTTTTGGACATTTATTTTTTGAGGAATATTTTGGACACGTTGGATTTTTTTTGGCAACGTAGTATAGCACTTGAGTTGTCTTCAAGCATTTTTTTGAGTGAATAGTGCTACATGAGAGTTTAGGTACTTTTTTTTTTTTTATAAACGTTGAGGATTTCCGGTGGACACTATGTCGACCGACGGATCAGTGCACAGTGAGGACACAGTACGGGAAGCAGGCGAGGAGGTGGAGAAGGTGGACTTGTCTAGGGCGCTTGGGTGGTGAACAGTGAGGAGGATGCTCAGATATTTTTTGGAGGAGTCTGTGTCAGCGGATCGTGTGTCGGGGCTTGACCGGTACGGACTGCAGTGTGTTGCCACGGTCTTAGGGTTTCCCGGTACTAGCGGTTTGTCGAGAGGTGAGCTGGTTACCTTTGTGCTCGGTGGGGTGCGTGGGGCTTCGGGTGGAGCGGGAGCTGGGGCACCTTCTGCCCAGCCCCCATTCCACTCGACTCCTACCATGGCGCCCCTCGGGCTCCGGAGCCGGGTACGTTCCCGCAGGCCGATGCCCGCTGGCTGTCGGGCATGCCTCTAGGTGATTCACGGGGTGGGTCCCCAATAGTAGCACCCCCTCCTCAGGGTTTGTCTTCCGAGATGTTGTTTCAGCTCGAACTCGCCAAACTTCAGGCTGAGGCGAGAAAGGCCATACGTGTGCAGCAGCAGCAGCAGCGGGAATCTGAGGCTGAGGAGAGAAAGGCCATACGTGAGGCTGAGCTTCAGGTTGAGGCTACGAAGTACTGTGCAGACATAGAGCTTGAGAAGTCTCGGGTGGAGTCGACAGGGCAGCGTCTCGGTTCTGGGAATCGAGGTCTTGATCAGTCTTTAGCGCACCTTCTTAAGTTAGTCCCTGCATTTGACGAGTCGGGTGTCACCGAGTTTTTCCTGCGTTTTGAGAAGAAGTGCCGGGAGCACCAATGGCCCGAGGTTAAGTGGGGAGCCCTTGTTTCCTCTAGGTTGGTTGGCAAAGGACTCAAGGCATATGATGCGTTGCCCTTGGAGTCTTGCATCGATTATGAGGTATTAAAGGAAGCTGTTCTGCGGGCGTACGAGTTACAACCAGAGACATATAGGTTGAAGTTTCGGGGTGTTACGAAGGGTCGTGAGTGCACTTTTCTAGAACATGCCTGGGAACTGTCTGATGCTTTGAGAAATTGGCTGAGGTCAGAGAAGGTGACGACGTTCGAAGAGATTGAGCAGTTAGTCCTTCTAGAGCAATTTTTTAAATGCACAGGCGGCGACCTGACTTTGAACCTCAAAGAGAAACGTCCTAAAACTCTACAAGAGGCAGCTGAGTTGGCTGACCTGAGATTATCGCTGATTCGTGGGTGCGGGTCTGCACAATGGACCGATGCAGTTAACAAGGGGCGCAACACTCCACCCCCCCGAGTCAGTGATGCAACATTTAATAACAAAAGCAATAGCAATGATACTAATTTTGATCACAAACCAAAAACCGTCCCGTTTAAGAAAGGTCAGGGCCCTTCCCCACCTCAGGGGAAGTCCAAGGGTGAAGTAGAGTGTTTTAAGTGTCATATAAAAAGTGGCATTTTGCATGTTCCTGCCCTAGTAACCAATCTGCAGCAGTCTTGTCTTTGGCTAGCAACATTGTGGTGTTTCTGAGGTCTTCTGCATTTCCCCGGGGTGATATGTCAGATGCGGGGGCACAGCCAGTGAAGGAGTGTCCGGAAGGCTCGAAACCTGTCCGCGATGCTTTTTGCGACCATAGAGGGCGTGGCTCCTTGAGTTGGGCTGGTTGCAAGCATGGGTTGGAGTTGTTGTGTGATACAGGTGCATCCCAGACTCTGATGAAAAACTTTACAGACCAACCTATAAACGTGGCACGGGTAGTTGTGGTGCAGGGTATTAATGCTACACGGTCATACCCATTGGTTCGAGTGGAGCTGGAGGTTGATGGTGTGACACGAGAGATAGATGTTGGAATCGTAGAGAAACTGCCAGTAGAGGGCGTCGACCTTCTTCTCGGCAACGACTTTGCAGTGCCTACTTCTGAGGTTCCACCCTTAGTCGTTGCCGAGAGGGCGGCCGACGTGAGTAGGGAGGGGTAGGAGTTGGTCGAGAGGTGTCAATTACAGAAGATGGCGTGTGTTGTCACCCGATCTCGTGCATCTAAGGTGTCACAGCCTATTCCTCAGTCTCTAGACCAGCGGAGGAACGGTCGGAAGGAGAAAGCTAAAGTTGGGAGAAGTTTTGTGAGTTTTGATCCAGCGGCTCTTCTTGGCGACTCAGTATTAGCACCAATGTTTAGGTCCGGAGTGGCCCCAGAACCTGTCACACTTGGTGAGGAGGTAGGGCGTGAGAAAACTCCGAGACAGCAACGTTACACGCTTAAACAAGATAGGATCGAACAGCCCAGTATAGGGGGATGCCATAAGTTGCTCCGGGAGCACCTAGATAAATTGGATCCTTCGGATATCTGTCGGCTGCAGCTAGGTGATCCTGAGCTTCAGAAGTGTAGTAACGGTGCAATTGAACTTGAGGAGGACGGGGATGCAAAGCTGGGGGACTTCTTTCGTGTAGAGGGCATCTTGTACAGGCGTTTTCTAGATCCCAGACGGAGTTGGGAGGGTGGGTCGAGAGTGATTGACCAGTTGGTAGTGCCTAGTGTGTGCCGTGATAGCCTACTGAGGTTGGCGCATGATGTACCGTTGGCAGGGCATTTGGGTGTACGTAAGACGGTAGCAGCATTGGCGAAATTGTTTTGGTGGCCAGGTATGAAGGCACATGTGGCGTCATGGGTGGCAATGTGCAGTACCAGCCAGACAGTAGTGTTACGACTGAGGTTTAAATATATCAGGGCTCTTATTCATTGGACTAGTAATGGCATAAATGATACAACGGGAAGCGCTAGATCCAACCTCTGATGTATATTCCCAGTGAACAAAGAACACAAATACTCTCCAGAGTTCTATATGCAATAATAGGTTATCAAACTCTCAATAAATGTGTGTCTACTCTAGGCTTAATGTTATATGAAAACAGCCTATTACTACCTATAACCGAAGGTGCTTGGTTATGGTATGCAAAGTAAGGTGGTAAGAGAAGTTACAGCTTACGTTACTTTAATCAATAAATGTCAGGCACTCCTGCATAAAAGAAATTGCACTAAAGTCCTTCAACACCAACAAGGAATCTTCTTTAAATGTTAGATGCTATAAAGATGCTCGAATCGGAAATGGAACCCAAAAAGGCAGGCAGCGGAACAATGCTCGTGCAGGCTATGCACACAAAAGGCAGGAGATATAATGCAGTCGGAGCCAAGAATATCCTAAACGCTACAACAATAATAATAATCGCCACGACAATGCAGTATTCCTATCAACAAAAAGAGCCTAAGTCGTTTGTGTCTCAATACATCAAACTAGGCTGCGAAATGGTTGTGTAATCATAAACGGGTATGCATAATAAGAGTAATTGGTTTAATATACTTAATGTCTACTATGACTGATAAAGTCTAGCTAGAGTCAATGATACGAGATATTGGTGCGCATGGCATGCCGCATAGCCTAGTGCAAATCTCAAGTCTGTGCGTCAAATAAAACGTTATAGGAAGGGTAGCTCTCTTGAGAAACCTTAATACCAAAGTATTAAGCGTTCTCCTGGCGTACCTCAAAGACAAACAACCGAGCCTAGAACAGTGCGGAATGGTATAGGCAAAAAGCCCTCATTCGTGCATACTCTACTCTCAATGGCACACAGACTAGAATTTACCCAATCAACTCCAGTTCCCAGGTATGTCGTGCAGCTTTTTACTAAAGCCAGCACTCATCGGAAACAATACCTTATAGTATCAGACTCCTAGTCTAGCATTATCTAATCCAGCAGAACACTAATAATTATAGGAAGCGGTACTGAACAATATGAATGCCAACCAATGCTTCCTGATCAACTTATCTTAACAACTAACATACATGGGTTATATCAGACCTTAACGCACAATACAACTGGCCAGCATGAAGCTGATTATGCAGAGTTAACCAGAGGGGGCATAATATTAATAAACGGTGGTGAAAGATATGGAAAATGAGAGAGATAGGCAGAGGAAAAGGTTCTCAGGTGCAGAGAGGGGGACAGGTATCAAAGGGATAAGAGGGATGCGTTCTAGAAACCAGATCTGAGGGAGAGAGTGGCCAGAGAGCAGTATATATTCTAGCACTAGTTCGAACCGCGTAGGAAAAGCGGTAACAAGTCCTCTAGCCAATGCTAACTAAGCTAGCCAAACATGACGTCACCAAGCATGGTAAAAAACTCCTTCAACGAATCCCCACGAGGCCAGCCAGCTATGACGTCATCGAGTATAGCAAAACACTGCGCGCCTCCCCACACTCCGTTCTACTTTCTCTCTCTGTCTCTCTCTCAAATCCTATCATTACTACTTAATGATAAAACATATACTTTGCAATTAAATATATAAAGCCTTGACATGGGTGAAAACAAAGAGCCTTTCTGGACTGCTCATGACACGAGCTTTCATATGAAATAAAGCACACAACAATACACCAACTGTAGCCACATCCACTGCCCTGCCGATCTTAGCGAGTCACTGTAGGACAAGCCATGCGGTTCTAACGGAGTGGTTAACGTCACCCCCCCCCCCCCATGATTTTTCTCAGAGGCCCAACGCTCACAAAAATCTGATTGTTAGAACCCATGCTATAACTCTACTTCCCATCACCCAGCCGCAGTAAAATATCTGGCACAGTTCTTAACAAAACATTTTACAAAATTATAACCCTCCCCAACACAATAGGTTAAATCATATGTAGTTATGCTCCTCAAGAGCGAGCTTCTCTAGCCCAGCATTCTGAGAGGAGTGCAACTCAGAATCACTGCTATAACATACTGAAAAAATTCAACTATCAAAGAAAGAGTTTTTATTTGATTGTTATGTTTTTAATTTGTTTATTTCGGCTGCACTATAGGGGCAAGCCTAGTTTTTTTCTTCTATACCAAACGCTCAACTCCTGCTTTACGATCCAATACGCTGGGCTACAACCGCGAGCCAACAAGCACCAAGCGCAAAATTCTATTCAAACTAAAGCAGGAGGCTACCCGTGTGTCAATCTACCCAGGATCATATACCCTTGAAAGACAATCTGCAACCACGTTGTCACAACCGGCAATATGGCGTATGTCCAGGTTATATACCAGTAACCTTAGTGACCACCTGGTCAGCCTCATATTCCGATTGTGAAACTGGTCCAAGAACTTGAGAGGGTGATGATCTGTGTAAACTACAACGACCGTACCATAGGCTGGAACATAGACCTCGAAATGCCCCAGCGCAAGCACAACCGCCAGCAGCTCCTCCTCGACAACAGAGCAGCTCCCCTGGGCCGAATTGAACTTCTCCGACCAGAAACTAACAGGATGCTCCAGCCCATCATCGTCCTTTTTCACAAGGACGGCACCAGCCCCCACACCACTAGCACCCGCTGCTAGTTGGAAAGGTAGGCTAAAGTCAGGGGCCCTGAGGATCGGGTGAGTGCACAACAGGTGTTTTACTACTCTAAACGCCTTCTCACACTCAGGCGCCCATTTAACTTTCTTATCCTTCCAGTTATCCTCCACCTGAGCTTGACTGTCCCGTTCTCCTTCTCCACCTTGACTGCTAAACGTCATCACAGGCACAGTGAGAGGCTCAGGGGGGTGCCTCACATACTCCTTCATGAGATTAACGTGACATAACTGATTGCGCTTACGGCTGTCTGGAGTGGCTACCAAGTAATCCAGGTCCGATAGCCTCTCCACCACCCTATAAGGACCAGTGTACTTCGCGGATAAGGGGTGACCTACAACGGGCAGTAGAATCAACACCTCCTGACCCACGTGAAACTCCCTGAGTTTAACCCTGAGGTCGTACCTGTCCTTCATGAGGGCATGAGAGCTAGACCAATTACGGCCAGCCAACTCCAGACTGCGCAACATCCGTTCTCGACTGTCGAGGACATACTTGAGCATAGAACAAGGTTTTTCTGCACCCTCCCATATATCTTTAACCATATGGAGAGGCCCTCTGACACGGTGTCCAAAGACGAGCTCATTAGGGCTGAATCCCAAACCTTCCCCAGGTACCTCCCGTGCAGCAAATGAAACATATGGCAGGCCAAGATCCCAACCTTTCCCATTCTCAAAGCAACAACAACGAAGCACAGATTTCAAGGCTGAGTGCCATCGCTCTAACACACCCTGGCTCTCCGGATGATACGCAGATGACACAACCGTAACAATCCCATGCTGCGGCATTGCTTGAACAAAGAGGCTAGAAGTGAAGTTGGATCCTTGGTCTGACTGAATCCCCTGCGGGCAACCATACCGGGAAAAATACACTAGCAAGTTCCGGACCACCGTCTTTGCTGACCCATTTCTCATAGGGTACGCGTCAGGGTACCTTGTTGCTACCTCAATGATGGTCAGGGGATACTTGTAAAAATCTCCCGACTGTGCATCACTGTCCTCCTTCAACTCGACAGCACCGGTCCCACATTCAAGAACCTCCGGGTCTTCTAATTGCAATTTACGAATGTCCGAAGGAGCAAGCTTATCTAAGTGTTTGCGAAACAACTCATGCCCCCCTCCTACACTGAATTTAGCCTCCCGTTGCTCTCTCTCTGTTTATCGTTGCGGTTTCTTCGTCTTTTTAAGCCCATCCTCTGCCTTCTTAGTAACAGTTAATGGGCCTTCTCCAGACTCGAAAATCGGTCCTAATAATGAGTCCCCGAGAATGTCCGTTGATACTAAACTCTCAACCGCATCAACTTTCAACCCCTTCTCGGTACCTTTCCTCCGCTTGTCTAAAGACTGTTGACCAGAATGTGACTCCCTGGATGCAAGAGATCTGGTGACAACACACGCCATAGGTTGCACCGGACACTTCTCAACCCACTCCTGCTCCTCCCTACTCACGTCGGCCGGCTTCTCGGCAACGACTAAGGGTGGAGCCTCAGAAGTAGGCTCCGCAAAGTTCGTTGCCGAGAAGGAGGTCGACGCCTCCAACAGGTAACTTCTCCACAATTCCTACATCCAGGTCACGAGTCACACCATCAACTTCCATCTTCATTCTTACAAGCGGGTATGACCTTGTTGCATTAACTCCCTGAACCACAACCACCTGCGCCGTATTTACAGGTTTACCAGTGAAATTCCTCAACAATGTTTGCGATGCCCCAGTGTCACGCAAAATTCTCACCTCATCTCTTCTACCCCCCCACTCCACACAACCGAGTCCCCTGTGGTCACTAAAGGCATCACGGACAGGGAATAAGCCTTCCGGATCCTTCTGCACTGGCAGTGTATTTACCTCGGAAGAATTGCCTCTAACAAACTCCGATGTCCTCTTGAACACTCCAATGCCGTGAGCAAAAGACACGGCTGCCGGAGGAGGTCGACTAGGGCACTCATTTGCCTTATGACCCTCCTGGTGGCACTTAAAACACATAAATTTCGGTCTCGGCTTATACTGTGATGTAAAAGGCCCCTGACTTTTCTCATACGGTGTGGTGTTAGGTTTGGCTTCAGTTTTAGTTTCATTGCTCTTTTGTTTAAATGTGTCATTGCTACGGGGAGGGGGAGGATAACGGTCCCTAGCACTTGCATCGTACTTCTGCGAGGACCCGCAACCCCGAATCAACGACAGCCGTCGATCAGCCATTTCTGCTGCTTCGACTAGAGTTCTTGGGTTTTTCTCCTTTAAGTTCAAAGTTAGATCACCGCCCGTGCTCTTAAAGAACTGCTCCAACATCATTAACTGCTTAATTCCATCAAATGTTGTTGCCTTCTCAGATCGGAGCCAGTTCCCCATAGCATCGGACAAGTCCCGGGCGTGTTCCAAAAAGGTGCTATCTCTTCCCTTAGTTACACCCCGGAACTTCAAACGGTACGTTTCTGGTTGCAGTTCGTAAGCCCTCAGGACAGCCTCCTTGAGATCCTCATACACAATACATGACTCCAAAGGTAACGCATCGTAGGCTTTAAGACCCTTGCCTATTAATCTAGAGGATACAAGTGCTGCCCATTTATTCTCTGGCCACTGGTGTTCCTGGCACTTCTTCTCAAAGCGTGCGAAAAATTCTGTTACCCCACTCTCATCAAACACCGGAACCAGTTTCAATAAGTGCGAGAGAGATTGATCATGAACACGGTTACCAGCCCCAAGTCGCTGTCCCGTTGTCTCTACTCGCGACTTCTCTACGTCCATGTCGGCACAGTACCTAGTCGATTCAGCTTGGATTTGTGCTAGCTCTATTTGCTGGTGGCTTTTTCTCTCTTCTATCTTGGCTAATTCTAATTGCTGCTGAAGCTCACCTGCCCTGATAGCCTTTCTCTCTTCGATCTTATCTAATTCGAGCTGAAACAATAATTCTGGAGTTAACCCTTGAGGAGGTGAAGGTGCTACAATGTTTGAAATTACCGGTGGTCCCCCCAGGGGCAACCCCCCCTGCCAGTCACCACCCAACTGTGGAAGCGTACCCGGGGTCGGCAAACCACTGGGATGGCTGGGAGTCGAGTGTAGGGGAAGCATGGCCGAAGGGCTCTGAGCACTCAACCCATCTCGCTCACCAGTCACCCTGCCCAGTACACACGTTATCAAGTTATCCCTGATCATGCTGCTAGTACCCGCATGACCAAGAGCTGTGGCCAGGCATTGAAGACCGTACCGATCCATACCCTCCAACCGCTCGGCAGTAACAGGCCATTGCAAAAATATCCTAGCATCCTCCTCACAGTTCACCTGCTTAACCATTTCATCATACTGCTGTTCCTCAGTTTCGACATTACGTACTGTGTCTCCATTCTCCTCTGATCCGGTATAAGACATGATGCTCACAAAAATTTCTCACCTCAATATTCAGAAAAGAAGCACCCCAAACTCTTATACCTCAATATACACACACAAATTCTCGGAAATACTCAAGGGCAAAACACTGCGCGCCTCCCAACACTCTGTTCTACTCTCTCTCTCTCTCTCTCTCAAATCCTATCATTACTACTTAATGATAAAACATATACTTTGCAATTAAATATATAAAGCCTTGACATGGGTGAAAACAAAGAGCCTTTCTGGACTGCCCATGACACGAGCTTTCATATGAAATAAAGCACACAACAATACACCAACTGTAGCCACATCCACTGCCCTGGCGATCCTAGCGAGTCACTGTAGGACAAGCCATGCAGTTCTAACGGAGTGGTTAACGTCACAGTAGGTAAACCAAACCAGTGTATTCCCAAGGCTCTGTTACACCCTATTCCTGTAATCGGGCCACCATTCAGTAAGGTTATAATCGACATGGTTGGCCCTCTACCCCCTACTAGTGCAGGCAACAAGTACCTCCTCACAATCATGGATGTTGCCATTCGTTATCCGAATGCATACCCAATGCGAAATGGTACTGCTAAGACTGTTGTTCGTAACTTGCTATTGTACTGTTCTAGGTACGGGTACCCGCAGGAATTGCAGTCAGACCAAGAGTCCAACTTTACTTCTAACCTTTTCAAACAGACCATTCAGCAGCACGGTATCAGTACAGTTGTCTCTTCAGCCTATCACCCAGAGAGTCAAGGGGTGTTGGAGAGATGGCACTCGACTCTGAGCATGCTGCATTGTTACTGTGTTGAAAATGGCAAGGATTGGGATCTTTGGTTGCCCTATGTGTTGTTCGCTGCTCAGGAGGTACCTGGTGAAAGCCTAGGGTTCAGTCCCATTGAGTTAGTTTTTGGACATCAGGTCAGAGGCCCCCTCAACATGGTTAGAGAAATCTGGGAGGGCACAGCAAAACCATGTTCCATGTTAAAGTATGTCCTCGAGAGCACAGAGAGAATGCTGAGAAGCCTAGAGTTGGCAGGTAGGAATTTGGTATGGTCGCAAGCACTGATGAAGGACAGGTACGATGAGAAGACAAAACTCCGGGAGTTTAAGGTGGGGCAGGAGGTGTTGATTCTGTTACCTCTGCCAGGTCATCCATTGTCTGCCAAATACGCTGGTCCTTATAAGGTGGTGAAAAAGATCTCTGACCTAGACTATCTTGTGGCTACTCCAGATAGGCGTAAAAAGAATCAGCTGTGCCATGTGAATCTGGTGAAAGAGTTTGTGAGGCGCCCCCCTGAGCCTCTCGCTGTCCCTGTGTTGACCTGCAGCAGTCATGGAGGAGAAGAAATGAGGGACAGTGAAGCCCAGGTGGAAGATAACTGGGAGTGTCATGTCTCTGCTGACCAGTGGGCGGGGAACTCCAGACAGGTGGCTGACGATGCTCTAGCGCACCTGCCTGAGCAACAGCGTGCAGCCGTGCAGCGCCTGTTTGCTTCATACCCCCCTGTGTTTGCAGAGCATCCAGGCCTCACAACTCGAGTGGTGCATGACGTGGACGTGGGAGATCACCCCCCCCCCCCCCCCCCCTTTAAATCAGTACCCTACAGAATTCCACCCATTAAACTCCCAGCCCTCAGATAGGAGTTAGAGTATATGTTAGAACGGGGGTTGATTGAGAAGGGGGCAGTTAGGTGGACATCTCCTGTCACTCTGCAGCCCAAGCCTGACGGGAAGGTTCGCTTCTGCATTGACTTTCGGAGATTGAACGAGTTGACTCCCACCAATGCTTATCCCCTTCCCCGTGTTGACGATAGTGTAGACAAGATTGGCAAGGCACAGTTTCTAACTAAGGTAGACCTAGTGAAAGGCTACTGGCAGGTGCCCTTGTGAAGGGGGTATGCGGGTTTGTGGTTGATGGGAACACCTACCGTTGCAATGTGATGCCGTATGGCCTTAAAAATGCCCCAGCAACCTTCCAGAGTCTTATGAATGAGTTAGTAGCTGACATCCCTAACTATACTGTCTACCTATATGACGTTATAATCTACGATGACAACTTTGAAAGTCACTGTGAGCACATAGAAGCCTTGTTTCGGAAGCTCAGTGAGGCCAGCTTGGTGGTCAATCTGGGCAAGTGCGACTTTGTCCGGGCAACTGTGCAGTATCTTGGGTTTGTGGTCGGGTTAGGCCAGGTGTGCCCCCCCAAAAACAAGATACAGGCTATTAACCAGTTCCCCAGGCCGTCCACCAAGCGGCAGATCATGAGATTTTTGGGCATGATCGGTTACTATTGCCGTTTCATTCGGGGTTATTCTACTGTGTTAGCTCCTCTGACAGATTTACTACCAAAAGAGAAAAAGTTCAAGTGGGCACCTGAGTGTGAAAAGGCTTTTTCGCTGGTCAAGCACCTACTATGTACTCACCCAATCCTCAGGGCCCCTGACTATGAAAGACCATTCCAGCTGGCAACAGATGCCAGCGGTGTAGGGGCTGGTGCCGTCTTAATGCAAACAGACGAGGAAGGTTTGGAGCATCCAGTCAGTTTCTTTTCCAAGAAGTTTAATTCCGCTCAGAAAAACTACTCTGTGGTGGAGAAAGAACTGCTGGCAATAGTGTTGGCGCTCAGGCACTTTGAAGTATATGTTCCTGCCTACGGGCCAGTCATGGTGATTTACACCGACCACCACCCTCTTAAATTTCTGAACCGATTCCACAACCGGAATATGAGGCTGACACGTTGGTCACTCATGTTGCAAGAATACAATCTAGACATTCGCCATATTGCGGTTGTGAGAATGTGATTGCAGACTGTTTGTCGAGGGTGGAGGATCCGGCGTAGATCACCACAGGTGTGTGGGTTTGAGTGAAAAACCAGGCTTGCCCCTATAGAGCAGCCGTCAAAAACAACATTAAAATTAAATAAAAAAAATCACAAAAAAACTCTTTCTTTTGATAGTTAATTGTAAGTTGCCAATGTTATAGCTAAAGTCCTAAGTTGAACCTGTCTTTCACTTAGTAGGTTGGGCTCTGTGAAGCTCGCTCAGGGAGCGTAGCAGGCTAAATTATACTATTGTGTTTGGGAGGGGTTATAAGAATTTCTTTATGCTAATATGTTGTTTTATTTAAGATTGAGCTTTGCATTTCATTTCTGGTGGAGTGGCTAGGTGTGGCGGGTCTTGTCGGCATTCTGCCTTGTCAGATATGGTGCTCGCCTAATGTTGAGCGTCCCATATCTTGGGCGGGGTGTGACGTCTACCAGAGTTGGCAGAATCACCTCTCGTTAGCCACTAGCGCTTGCCAGGAACATCGAAATGGGCTACAGATTTCCGAGAATGTTGTTCTTTGTTTCCTTGTAATTGCATTGTCACAGACAGTCCAGTGGTGGTCTTTGTTTTCGTCTGTGACAACGGGTTATATTTTATATCAACAGTAGTGATGATAGTACCCGCTTGGGAATGAGAAAGACTTTCAGAGCGAGAAGATAGTAAGTGTCTGAGTCACGTGTGCATTCCTGCCTCTCGCTCGCCATTGGCCGGCGTGTCTGGCTGTGTCACGTGACACCTGCTGTCTTGTGACGTATCGGCCCGTGATTGGCCGACCATCGCGCCTTTGCGGGCTCCTGTGTAACTTACCTCCTGCATGAGGGTCCCCAGGAGCTGTCCTCGTCAGGACAGGCTTGGCACGCGTGCTTCTAACATCCCTTTGCATACTCTCTCCCGATCACCACCTTTATCACTGTTTCTCTCTCTGAACTTCTTCTTTTCCATTACTTCTCATCTTTATTCAATTATTTATCCCCTTGGGTTCTGCATACGGTTTTCATAGCCGGCCCATTGTATTGCATGCGCCGTCCTCAGAGATATTTACATGTACTTAGAATAGGTTTGAGGGTTCTTAGTTAGTATAGGTTAAGAACTTTGTGTGTCTCCATTATTGATTTAGTGTTTCTGCTCTTTTATTTAATGCTAGACTGGTATAAGGTAACTGTAGTTGTTGTCTCCGATGTATGTACGGTTTGCTTATACCTACACGACTTCGACCGGTCCTGTGGTAGCCTGGGTTGTCTTTTCGGTTGCGTCCTTTGCGAGTGCAGCACTGTGTTGTCTGAGGGTTTTGGCCTGTGCCAGTTCCACACTTTGCTGCCTCTTTGCTTGTCTTTAGAGGGTCGCCAGGATAGAACCAGATACTTGTGATCTGGATCTATCGAGAGAGCACCCTAGTCAATTAACGTAACTTAACCCTTAATTAGCGGCGAGCAACATAAGTCGAGTTAAATAAAGCTGGACTATGTGGTGGCGCTCGACATAGGTCGAGTGGCAATTTCAGCACGTAATGTTGCTGAGAGAGAGAGACAAGTGGTGGCAGGAGAGTAGCGAGCGTATGACTGCTCCAGACCACCGCGGCGAACATACTGACACGAATCCCAGCTCCCTCCTCCCTCTCTCACTCGCTATATAAGGAATTGTATCGGGAAAGTGGCTAATTACATGCTTTTTGCACTCGCGTTGCACGGTTATTGCAAGAAAACTAGCCATCATAAAAGGATCGTTATGGTGTCATTCGAAAGCTCTGTTTATGCCCTTTCAGGGATAGATACTTGTTTTACGTTCTGGGTCTTATTTAGGCATGAAAATGATCACGTAAACAGCCCTATTTTGGCTAAAAACACCCAGCTGGGCGGTACATATAAATAAACCGCATAGGCCGCTCTTAAGGTGTTAAGGGATGCAGTCTTACGGACATCGCTAGGCTACGAGCCTGTCTTGCTCAACCCCAGTTCCTTACCTAGAGTATCCCAGCTAGACATTATTAATCGAGTAGACACTTGTTAGTATTTAATATAAGCTCTTTGATATGTGCGCATTATTATTCACAGCATTTATTAGTCTAGGTTGTTGTTGAGCCGCACAACCATAGCAGACTGTTTCGTTGATGAGGAAGTACTTCTTTTAGTGTCGAGCATTGCTACCGTTGCGCATTTATAGTATTCTCGTGTCAGTTAACATTATATGTCCTATCTTTTAGTGTATTCGATTTACACGTGTGGTGTCCTGCCTCCTGCCTTTATATAGTTTAAGATACGAGCATCTTATGAGCATCAGATTTTCTTCAGAAGTTTCCAGGTCTATGCTGTAGGACTATACTTCACTTTCTTTCAGATAGGAGTGAAGAGTTTATTGTTGTTTAGAGTAACTGTATTGAAGCATCTCTTATATTGTATTAAATTTTGCAGTGATTTAATTGATCTTTGCATAGATTCCTTTTTTATGCATTTTAACGTAACTTGCATCTTGTTTGTTATCAGGCTATACCTGTGTGGGTTAGCCTGAAGTAGAGTACATTTATGCCCAGTTAAGGATACCCCGCTATCGCAGATTAACTCTGGAGGGTATAGGTGTTTTGTTCGCCGGCATATAAGTTCGAGGGTTTGGATTTAGCGTACCGTTGTTGCATAGTGCGATATTACTAGTCCAATCATGAATTGCCCTTGTTTTATTCGTAGTCCCGGTCGTAACACATTTCATTCTTGGGTTGGAGAGTTGCACAGAGTACGGGTGGGATTGTGTTGCAAGACAGGTACCACGTACCCTACATAGAGCAGGTGGTATACACTGGGAAAGCTCTTCGGAACATTGATAGAATAGAGAGAGAGATGTAACATTGCAGCAAGTAGAGAGAGATTGCAGAGAGTTGGTGAGTGGGAGGGAGTTAATGATACGAAAGGCTTTCCTTTTTACTTTGTCTAGGAGTGCGGTGTGAGAAGATCCTCCCCACACATGTGAAAAATACTCAATACAATGACCCACTGTGCCCCTGTACAGAGCAACAAGCTGTGCAGGGGTAAAGGACCCCTTGAGGCAGTTGAGCACACCCAGCTTCTGGGAGGCTGCCTTAGCAAGAATGGTAATATGGCCCTTCCAAGTGAGAGTAGAAGAAAAAGAGTCACCAAGAATATTGAGAGAATATGAAGGATTGATTTGTGTATTGTTGAATTATAAGGGATAGTCCTCTGGGAGTTCTGAACGGGTAGTAAGGTGAAGAAATTGGGTTTTGGAAGCATTAAAGGCAACAAGTGTTTCTCTGCCCCAATTGGAAATAGAAGTTAAATCAAAAGATATGTGTTATATTGGGGAGATTGTAGTCACCAATCGATCAGGGCTAGACCCAGGTGAGGTTATAGGCTTGTGATAAAGAGTCGCTGGAATTCCTGTTTCATTTCCTTGGCCCCCCCTTACTGATTTTCTTTGTGCCTCATTTACACTGAGAGCAATCCAGCTAGCTCTCACAAACACCTTCTCTTCCTATCCACTTCACTACACTAAACATGCACAGTGCACACTACACTTCATTCCTCCACACCAAAATGTTTAAAAAATTATTCATTTTAGCCCAGCCTCGGAGTCCCCAGGGGGGGGGGACCATAAATGCCCCCACACCCGACCGACCATCCCCTGACGACCCCACAAAATTACCTGGACCTCGGCCTGTTACCCTTTCAATTGATTTCTGCAATATTCGCTGACTTTCCTCTAACTTTCATTCTGTTGAACACCATCTCTCCTTCTACAAACCTGATCTTCTCTTCCTCACCGAAACTCAGGTGTCTGTAGCAACATCCAGCAGCCCCTTCTCTGTATCCTCCTACATTCTCTATCTTAGTTTCAAAGCCAGAGGCGGATGTTGTGCATACGTGCACATCAAACTCACTTGCTCTCGTGTTCCCGATTTCGACTCCTCCGAATTCTCAACTATATGGCTCAAACTTTCCTGTCATTCTCTTACTAAATATTTCTGTGCTGTCTATCTTTCCCCTAACTCTACCAACTTTCTAAAATTCTTTGACTATTTAAACTCTACAGTGGAACACATTATATCCATTTCTCCTTTCTCAGACATCTCCATCTTAGGAGAGTTCAACGTTCACCACCGGCAATGGCTCTCCTCTCACACTACTGACCCAGATGGTGAACAAGCCTACGTCTTTTCTATCCTAAATGATCTAGAGCAGTTAGTTCAGCAACCCACCCGTATCCCGGATCGCATCGGAGATCGGCCCAACATTCTCGACTTGTTTCTAACTTCTAACCCTTCTTCTTATACTGTCAATCTTTTCTCTCCTTTGGGCTCCTCCGACCATGAACTTATCTCTGTCACCTGTCCTATCTCTCCAGTACGGCCCCCCGATCCTCCTAGCCGACGGCGCTTGTGGCACTTCGGCGCTGCCGACTGGGAGGCTCTCCGGCAGTACTTCTCTGATTTCCCATGGAATGATTTCCGCTTCCGTGGCCGGGGACCCTCGGAGAGTGCTGAACGCATTACCGAGGTAATCCTATCGGGTATGGAAGCATACATTCCATTCTCTTTCTTTCAGACTAATGCTAAAAAAAATTGGTTTACTCACGCCTGTTCTAGTGCTGTCCGCAATAAGGAGGAAGCATTCAAACGGTACCGACGCCTTAAAACTCAAGACTCTCATTCTTCATATGTTTCTGCCCGGAATCAAGCCAAATCTGTTCTTCGACTTGCCAAACACTTTCATCAATAATAAATGCACTGAACTATCCAACTCTTGCTTTTCCCAAGCTTTCTGGCATCTAGCCAAAAACCTCTCTAAACAATTTCTCTTCCTCGTCTTTCCCCCCCTCCCCCCTTTTCCACTCTGATGGCACAACCATCACTTTTTCCTCTGACAAAGCTAAACTCTTCGCTCAAACTTTTTGCTAGAAACTCCACCTTGGATGATTCCGGTGCTATTCCTCCCTCTCCACCCTCCTCTCTCTTACTTATGCCTAATATCCTAATCTCTTCTAAAGATGTACTTTCTACCCTCTCTGGGCTTAATACTAATAAAGCGTACGGCCTGGAAGGTGTTCCTCCTGTTGTTTTCAAAAACTGTGCTTCCATGCTGACTCCCTGCCTAGGTAAACTCTTTCGTCTCTGTCTATCCTCTAACGTCTTCCCTTCATGCTGGAAATTTGCTCACATTCAACCTGTCCCAAAGAAGGGTGACCGCTCTCAACCCTCTAACTATCGTCCAATTGCTCTCATATCTTGTCTTTCTAAAGTTTTTGAAACAATTCTTGCTTCCAAATTTCTTGAGCATTTCTCTTCTCATTATCTGCTCTCAGATCGCCAGTATGGCTTCCTTAAGGGTCGCTCTACTGGTGATCTTCTTTCATATCTTACTAACTCTTGGTCATCCTCCTTTCGGGAATTCGGTGAGACTTTTTCTATTGCACTAGACATATCGAAAGCCTTCGATAGAGTCTGGCACAAATCTTTAATTTCTAAACTATCCTCCTTCGGTTTCTATCCCTCCATCTATGCCTTTGTCTCTAATTTCCTTTCCGGCCATTCCATAGCCACGGTTGTGGACGGCCATTGTTCATTCCTCACCCTATAAACTCCAGTGTTCCTCAGGGCTCTGTCCTATCTCCTATTCTCTTTCTAATTTTTATAAATGATCTCCTCAACTGTACCTCAATTCCCATCCATTCATACGCAGACGACTCAACCTTACACTTCTCCATTAGTTTTTCAGAACGCCCCAGCCAGCAATCCCTCAACGACAAACGTAATGAAGCCATAGAACTTTTAAATTCTGATCTAAATACTATCTCCAATTGGGGCAGAGAAAACCTTGTTACCTTTAATGCTTCCAAAACCCAATTTCTCCATCTATCTACCCGTAAGGAACTCCCAGCGGACTATCCCTTATTCTTCAACAATACAAAAATCAATCCTTAATCTTCTCTCAATATTCTTGGTGTCTCTTTTTCTTCTGCTCTCAGTTGGAAGGACCATATTACCAGTCTTGCTAAGGCAGCCTCCCAGAAGCTGGGTGTGCTCAACCGCCTTAGGGGGTTATTTTCCCCTGCACAGCTTCTTGCTCTGTACAGGGGCATAGTGCATCCTTGTATTGAGTATTGTTCACATGTGTGGGGAGGTTCCTCTCACACCGCTCTCCTAGACAAAGTTGAAAGGAAGGCCTTTCGTATCATTAACTCCCATCCACTCACCAACTCTCTGCAATCTCTCTCTTTCCGCCGCAATGTTGCATCTCTCTCGCTATTCTATCGCTACTATAATAATCAATGTTCCTCAGAGCTTTCCCAGTGTATACCACCTCCTTTACATAGGGCACGTGGTACCCGTCTTGCAACTCAATCCCACCCCTACTCTGTGCAACTCTCCAATCCAAGAGTGAAATGTTACTCTCAAACTTTCTTCTACTCAACAGCTGAGCTCTGGAACTCTCTCCCAGAATCAGTCTTTCCCTCTTCCTATGTCTTAAATTGCTTCAAACTCTGTGTGTCCAGGCATTTTGGCTCAAACGTCCCTTGATTTTGGCCCTGTCACTCTTTCAACTATGGGGTAGGCACTCGCTATAGGCAGTTATGCCTTTTGCCTCCCTCAATCACATAGAAAAGAAAAAAAATATATATATATGGCTTCGTTACATTTGATTTTGAGGGATTGCTGGCTGGGGCATTCAGGAAAACTAATTGAGTCTGCGTATGAATGGATGGGACTGGAGGTACAGTTGAGAAGATCATTTATGAAAATTAGAAAGAGAATGGGAGAGAGGACAGAGCCCTGAGGTACACCGCAGTTGATAGGATGAGGGAGTGAGCGATGGCAGTCCACAACCGTAGCTATGGAATGACCGGAAAGGAAATTAGAGACAAAGGCATAGATGGAGGGATAGAAACCGAAAGAGGGTAGTTTAGAAATTAAAGATTTGTGCTAGACTCTATCTAAGGCCTGCGATATGTCTAGTGCAATAGAAAAGGTCTCACCCAAGTCCCGAAGGAGGACGACCAAGAGTTAGTGAGATATGAAAGAAGATTACCAGTAGAGCGACCTTTAAGGAAGCCATAATGGTGATCTGAGAGTAGATTATGAGAAGAGAAATGCTTAAGAAATTTGGATCAGGAATAGTTTCAAAAACCTTAGAGACACAAGAGATGAGAGCAACTGAAAGATAGTTGGAGGGTTGAGAGCGGTTACCCTTTTTTGGGACAGGTTGAATGAGAGCAAACTTCCAGCAAGAAGGGAAGTCGTTGGAGGAGAGACAGAGACGAACGAGTTTGCCTAGGCAGGGAGTCAGCACGGAAGCACAGTTTTTTAGTACAACAGGAGGAACATCATCTGGACTGTACTCCTTAGTATTAAGCCAAGAGAGGGTAGAAAATACATCTTTAGAAGAGATTAGGATATTAGGCATACGTAGGAGAGAGGTGGGTGGAGAGGTAGGAATAGCACCGGAATCAACCAAGGTGGAGTTTCTAGCAAAAGTTTGAGCGAAGAGTTCAGCTTTGTCAAAGGAAGAAGTGATGGTTGTGCCATCAGAGTGGAAAAGGGAGGAAGAAAAATTGTTGGAGAGGTTTTTTGCTAGATGCCAGAAAGCTTGGGAAGAGCTAGATCTGGATAGTTCAGTGCATTTATTATTGATGAAGGAGTTTTTGGCAAGTCGAAGAACAGATTTGGCTTGATTCCAGGCAGAAACATAGGAAGAATGAGTTTTTTTAGTCTTAAGGCGTCGGTACCGTTTGAATGCTTCCTCCTTGTTGCGGACAGCAGTAGAACAAGCGTGAGTAAACCAAGATTTGTTTGCATTACACTCAGAGAAAGAAAATGGAATGTAGGCTTCCAGTTTAGAGATTAATAGACGTTCGCTCAGTTAGCTTTGTGATTTTAAGATCTTTTGTGTCATTTAGGTGTTAAATTTTTATTGGCGAGCGATAGCGATCCTGTAGTGTAGGAGGAACATGCATTCCGCCCGGCAATTTTCTACTAAGATAATGTTCAAACTTATCTCGATTGGGTGTCTTGATTGTACTTCGTTATATGCCTGATGGATATCTTGGGAGGACACTAAGGAAAACAATAAATACATGTAATATACAGCAATTGATTAAGGTATTGCACTGGCAAAATTTACCCGAAGGTAATTGAAATTTGGATTCTGTTTTAGTGTGTTTTCAAATAATATAATAGTGATATAATTCATCACAGACACACAATAATATTACATATATAATTATGATACAAATGTAACTGAATACATATCATATGTAGCGTAAGCAATTTTTAGTTAATACTGTTGAATGTAAGAATTATTGCATCCATATGTCATTGCTTCTCCAATGACTATCTATCGATCCCTAAGAGGAAGTATTTGTGTCTTCTTCATGCTTAGCCTCATTAGTTTTCAAATGTTAAGACTTCGCTCATTTCTTTGTCAATATTAAGACCTTTGGTGCCATTTAGATGTCTTTCTTTTTCCTGGTGAGCAATAGCGAATCTGTAATCTAGGAAGAACCCGGCCGAAAAGTGTACAACTTTATCTTGAAGCGGGTCTTTGGGATTTTGTTTTTGTTTTTGTAGTGTGCTTAATTGCGGTCTAAGGAGCAAACTAAAATAAATCTATATACCGGTAATAATAACATAAATAATATATATAAATAAAATACCGTCGCTTGAAGATTGACTTGCACTGAATTATGGTTATGCATATCTTTGGCTATTCATTTATGAAAAAATAAATAAAACTAGAATCATATAATAAATAAATATATAGGTACAGTAGTTCTACAATATTGATAATTCATGGCCAAATATTGAACATTCAAAATAACCTACTGATAACATGTGTATGGAAACTGCTCTTTAATATTACATGACCAAGAATCATGTTTCGAAAAGACAAATTAATTATATGAACAAAACTATTAAATTTTAATTTTTGACATTTGGTAAAGGGGAAAATACTATAAATATTCCTAACTACTGGGAATGTATCAACAACCGTTCACTGCATATTACGTGGTGGCGAACGTCTTAAAATGTCTTAATTATTAGGGCTAAGCATGAGAGAGAGGAGGCTTCATAAAACAAAAAATAAACAAAAATAAACAAAACATACAAAAATACCTCCTCTTAAGAATTACAGTTGTATACAGGAGTTTGGACCCCCATCCATGATTTTTTATACGGAAGTATTGGTGATATTAAGACCTTTCGCTCCTTTTCTACATTGATATATATACCGTATATACCTTTCTTACCCTTTACGTGTCAATTTTTCTCTGATGAGTGATAGCAAGCCTGTAATTTAGTAAGAACCAGCCTTCAGCCGGGGGATTTGTCTTCCGAAAGCTATACAACTTTATTTCGAAGGAGATTAGGGGGTGGGGGGGGGGGGGGGGCTTTTTAAGCTTTATAAGAGTGTAGGGAGCAAACAAAATAAAATAGTATATGATAGTAAACTGTCAAAACGCGTAATAATCCTGTAGGGGATTAAGAACTCTTAGTACCGGTGCCATCCTTTAACTTTAGTATGGCTAGTGTTAGACGACTTTAGTATGGCTAGTGTTAGACGACTTTAGTATGGCTAGTGTTAGACGACTTTAGTATGGCTAGTGTTAGACGACTTTAGTATGGCTAGTGTTAGACGACTTTAGTATGGCTAGTGTTAGACGACTTTATTATGGCTAGTGTTAGACGACTTTAGTATGGCTAGTGTTAGACGACTTTAGTATGGCTAGTGTTAGACGACTTTATTATGGCTAGTGTTAGACGACTTTAGTATGGCTAGTGTTAGACGACTTTAGTATGGCTAGTGTTAGACGACTTTAGTATGGCTAGTGTTAGACGACTTTAGTATGGCTAGTGTTAGACGACTTTAGTATGCTAGGTTAGACGACTTTAGTATGGCTAGTGTTAGACGACTTTAGTATGGCTAGTGTTAGACGACTTTAGTATGGCTAGTGTTAGACGACTTTAGTATGGCTAGTGTTAGACGACTTTAGTATGGCTAGTGTTAGACGACTTTAGTATGGCTAGTGTTAGACACTTTATGGCTAGTGTAGACAACTTCGTTAGTGTTGTATGGTGTTGTTAGACGACTTTAGTATGGCTAGTGTTAGACGACTTTAGTATGGCTAGTGTTAGACGACTTATAGTAGTGGCTACGGTTAGACGACTTTAGTATGGCTAGTGTTAGACGACTTTAGTATGGTTAGACGGACTTTTAGTATGGCTAGTTAGACGACTTTAGTATGGCTAGTGTTAGACGACTTTAGTTGGCTAGTGTTAGACGACTTTAGTAGGCTAGTGGTAGACGACTTTAGTATGGCTAGTGTTAGACGACTTTTTAGTGTGGCTAGAGACGACTTTAGTATGGCAATTTTTAGACGACTTTAGTATGGCTAGTGTTAGACGACTTTAGTATGGCTAGTGTTAGACGACTTTAGTATGGCTAGTGTTAGACGACTTTAGTATGGCTAGTGTTAGACGACTTAGTATGGTATGCTAGTGTTAGACGACTTTAGTATGGCTAGTGTTAGACGACTTTAGTATGGCTAGTGTTAGAACGACTAGTATGGCTATGTTAGACGACTTTAGTATGGCTAGTGTTAGACACTTTAGACTGCTAGAGACGACTTTATTATGGCTAGTGTTAGACGACTTTAGTATGGCTAGTGTTAGACGACTTTATTATGGCTAGTGTTAGACGACTTTATTCAGAAAAAAGGCCTCCAGGAATTAACAGGCTTCGAACTATCTTACTTAAGCCTTTTTACTATTACAGATCCTTCTCAAACTGCTCAAAATCATATAAATATAGCTAGAAACAAAATAAAAGACGTGACTGGCACAGAAGGAGTTAAGTTTGTCTTAGTATGGAAGCGTTTCAACTCTTGAGGGGGAGGTAGTTACTTTTCCTCCCTCATGTTTAGTTCCATTGGCTTTGAGATGTTAAGACTTTCGTTTCATTAGTTTGGCGATTTTAAGACCTTTCGTCTTATTTCTTCGTCAAATGTAAGACCTTTCGTACCATGTAAGTGTCGATTTTTTTTCTGGCGAGCAGTAGCTAGCCTATAATTATTATCGAAGGAACCGGCCTTCGGTTGGGATATTTTTCTACCGAAAAATTTACAAATTTATCTTCAAGGGGGATTTATCTATCTTTTTTTTTTTTTTTTTTTTTTTTTTTTCTATGTGATTGAGGGAGGCAAAAGGCATAACTGCCTATAGCGAGTGCCTCCCCCATAGTTGAAAGAGTGACAGGGCCAAAATCAAGGGACGTTCGAGCCAAAATGCCTGGACACACGGAGTTTGAAGCAATTTAAGTCATAGGAAGAGGGAAAGACTGATTCTGGGAGAGAGTTCCAGAGCTCAGATGTTGAGTAGAAGAAAGTTTGAGAGTAACGTTTCACTCTTGGGTTGGAGAGTTGCACAGAGTAGGGGTGGGATTGAGTTGCAAGACGGGTACCACGTGTCCTACGTAAAGGAGGTGGTATGCACTGGGATAGCTCTGAGGAACACTGATTATTATAGTAGCGATAGAATAGCGAGAGAGATGCAACATTGCGGCGGAGAGAGAGAGATTGCAGAGAGTTGGTGAGTGGACGGGAGTTAATGATACGAAAGGCCTTCCTTTCAACTTTGTCTAGGAGAGCGGTGTGAGAGGAACCTCCCCACACATGTGAACAATACTCAATACAAGGGCGCACTATGCCCCTGTACAGAGCAAGAAGCTGTGCAGGGGAAAAGAACCCCCTAAGGCGGTTGAGCACACCCAGCTTCTGGGAGGCTGCCTTAGCAAGACTGGTAATATGGTCCTTCCAAATGAGAGCAGAAGAAAAAGAGACACCAAGAATATTGAGAGAAGATGAAGGGTTGATTTTTGTATTGTTGAAGAATAAGGGATAGTCCGCTGGGAGATCCTGACGGGTAGATAGATGGAGAAATTGGGTTTTGGAAGCATTAAAGTTAACAAGGTTTTCTCTGCCCCAATTGGAAATAGTATTTAGATCAGAATTTAAGAGTTCTATGGCTTCATTACGTTTGTCGTTGAGGGATTGCTGGCTGGGGCGTTCTGAAAAAACTAATGGAGTAGTGTAAGGTTGAGTCGTCTGCGTATGAATGGATGGGAATTAAGGTACAGTTAAGGAGATCATTTATAAAAATTAGAAAGAGAATAGGAGATAGGACAGAGCCCTGAGGAACACCGGAGTTTATAGGGTGAGGAAGTGAACAATGGCCGTCCACAACCGCAGCTATGGAACGGCCGGAAAGGAAATTAGAGACAAAGGCACAGATGGAGGGATAGAAACCGAAGGAGGGTAGTTTAGAAATTAAAGATTTATGCCAGACTCTATCGAAGGCTTTCGATATGTCTAGTGCAATAGAAAAAGTCTCACCGAAGTCCCGGAAGGAGGATGACCAAGAGTTAGTAAGATATGAAAGAAGATCACCAGTAGAGCGACCCTTAAGGAAGCCATACTGGCGATCTGAGAGCAGATTATGAGAAGAGAAATGCTTAAGAAATTTGGAAGCAAGAATAGTTTCAAAAACTTTAGAAAGACAAGAGATAAGAGCAATTGGACGATAGTTGGAGGGTTGAGAGCGGTCACCCTTCTTTGGGACAGGTTGAATGTGAGCAAACTTCCAGCATGAAGGGAAGACGTTAGAGGATAGACAGAGACGAAAGAGTTTGCCTAGGCAGGGAGTCAGCAGATCTATCTATCTATTGCCTGACGCCGTGATCCCCGAAGGGGTGGCCACGAACGAACCGCCCCCATGCACCTCTGTCCCCAGTCAGTCGACGCCCCTCCCCCCAACCAGCACCGCCTTCGTTCATGTAGTTCCTCACTCCATCCTTCCACCTCATATTCGGTCTACCTCTCCCACTCTGTCCCTCCACCTCGCTCTCGTACACCCTCTTAGTCATTCTCTCGCTTTCCATACGTTCCATATGGCCGAACCATCTCAAGTTGTTCATTTTCACACTTTCCAGCACATCTACCTCCACACTACACCTCCTTCTTACTTCCTCATTAGTCTGTCTATCCCTCCATGTAACTCCGCACGCACTCCTTAAGTAATTCATTTCCACTGCTCTCATTCTTGGTCTGAGTCTCTAAACCAACGTCCATGCTTCGCTTCCGTAAGTCAGTGTCGGGATTACCACACTGTCATGCAAGGACTTCTTCACTTCCATACTGACCACCCTATTTCTTGTTACTGCTTTTAGCGTTCCTACAACCCTCTTCCCCTGTTGTACCCTCTCCCGCACCTCTTCATCCATAGTCCCATCTTTACTCAACACACTGCCCAGATACTTAAAAGAGTTGACGATATCCATAGCCTGACCGTTCAGCTTCACCTCACACTCTGTGACTTCACCCCTTTCGAAGACCATAACCTTGCTCTTCCCCGTATTTACCTTCAAATTCCATTTTTCGCACACTGTTCCAAACTCATTTACCAGACCCTGCAACTCCCATTCATTATCACTCATCTGAACTGTATCATCCGCAAACAGCAGTATAGGTAGCTTCCACTCAATTCCCTCCCTTTTCAGCGATACACCAACATCCACTGCTCTTGATAGTATTTCTTTCATGACTCCATCCATATATACAGTAAACAACCACGGGGACATCACACACCCCTGTTTCAAACCAACATTCAGGTCAAAGAACTCGCTCTGCTCACTCTCCACACGTTACTGCCGCCTTTGCACCCTCATACATGCTCTTCACTGCTTTCAGCAAACTTGCCCTCTACTCCGTATATTCTAAGTACTTTCCACAAACCTTCTCTATCCACTCTGTCATAGGCCTTCTCCAAGTCCATAAAGGCAACATACACCTTTTGTTTCTTCTCCAGATACTTCTCCACAACACAATTCAGGGTAAAAATCTGATCTACACATCCTCTTCCCTTCCTAAAACCTCCCTGCTCGTCGCCTATCCATTTCTCCGTTCTCATTCTCACTCTCTCAATCACTACCCTACTCTATACCTTCCCTACTACGCTTAGAAGACATATTCCTCGGTGGTTACCACACACTCCTCTTTCCCCTTTGCCCTTATATAGGGGGACTATTATGCCAGTTTTCCAGTCATCGGGTGCACTCCCCTTCTCCCATGCTAGTTTCCACATTTTCCATACCCATTCTATCACTATCTCACCACCATACCTCAACATTTCCCCACACACTCCATCTGTTCCTGGTGCTTTCCCCAACTTCACTCTTTTCATGGCTTCCCACACTTCTGACCTCCTGATCCCCACCTCCTCCTCCACTACTTCTCTTCTTCTCCCTCCCATACCATATCCAGCTATGTTTGCTGGCTCTTCATTCCTTACATTTAGCAACTCACTGAAGTACTCCCTCCATCTTTCGACTCTCTTGCTTCTCGGCTAGCATTCTCCCATTCTTATCTTTCACACCCTTACTGTTTCCCTTGCTACCTTCCCTAACTTTCTTGACTTCTTTCCAGAACAGTTTCTTACTCTCCCTCCATTTTACTCTCAGATTCCTTCAAAATTCCTCATCTACTCTTCTCTTACTTTCCTTCACTACTCTCTTCACCACCCTCTTACTCTCCACGTACCTCGCTTGTTTCTGTCTCTCGGAATCTTCATTCCCTCTACTACCCAACCACTCTCTATATGCTTTCTTCTTTTCTTCCACAGCTATTCTTACCTCTTCTGTCCACCATGCTGTACCTTTCACTCCCCTCCCTCTTCTCCTCACTCCACACACCTCCTCACAATGCTGCACAGATCTCATCCTTAAACACCTTGCTCATCTCCTCCACTTCCTCCATAACTTCCAGGTCGAACCCACCTAGTCGTCTTTCCACTGCTCTCCTGTACTCCTCCCTGACTTCCTCCTCCTGCAACCTCTCCACCCTCCTCACCATTCCACCCTCCTCTCGCCTCCCTCCCGCTCTCCTCACCCACTTCTTTTGTATCCTAACCTTAGCTACCACGACCTAATAATCAGACAGACCCCCTCGAATACCCCTATACACCCTAGCATGCATCTCAGATTTCTTCATTCGTTCATCCACACATACTAATCAATCAATGACTTTCGTTCCACCACTGTCTTATCCTTCATCGTCAACATCCGTTTCCATGTGTACCTGTGGATCATTCTGTGTCGGAAGAAGGTGTTGGCTATCTACAGCCTCCTCCCCACACATACGTCCACAAGTGCACTACCATTCCCATTCACCTCTGATGGTACCCCCCACCCTCCCACCACTCCCTCAACTTTCCTATCACCCACCTTACCATTCATATCCCCAATCAGAATATTCTTTCGTTCTTGTCAAACTTCTCCAGGCACGCCTCCACATTCATCCAGAACTCCTCTTTCTTTCTTTCAAGTATATCCTCTGTCGGGGCATACACGCATACAATCACCCACGTTTGTATTCCTACTTTCATTCTCACCCACACAATCCTTGAACCCACAGACCCATACTCTCTTACACATTCCTTCCATTTGCTACTTACAAACAAACATGCACCTTCTCTCGCTGTTCCTTCACTCACTCCAGCACACACACCCATTCCACACTCCCACTCTCTCACATCTGAACCTTTCCATTTGGTCTCAGTCATTCCACATACATCCAGCCTGGCATTCAATAACACTTCCAGAACCTCTCTCTCTTTGTGGCCCATCATTCATGCCACTAACATCCCACGTAGCCATTCTCAGAATGTCCGAAGGCATGTCCTTAGTCGGTTGTGGTTCGTCAACGTTGGTTCCGTCAGCATCCGAGGCTGTTCGTTCGTTTTTTCTTTGCTTAGATACTTTTTCCGGGTGGGGGTCGCAAGCCCACCGACCCAACCTCTTTAGTCGCCTCTTACGACACGCAGAAGGCACGTGGGGCATATTCTATTCCCTAACCTCCAGGGGGTGAGAGGAGGGAGAGGAGAGGGATCTGGAGGATAATATATAAAGCTTAATGGAGGTCTACGGATGAAACTAAAAAAACAACAACAACAAATAAATATTATGTATTATCGATCAATAAATATACCCTTCCGGCTTTCACTTTTTGGTCGATTTGTTCATTTATATACCGTATAATTTTGTCTACTTTATTCCTTAGACCTCCATAAAAAAAAATATATATTTATATATATATATACAAATGTGAACTAAGGGTGTAAAGTATCCCCACTAAGCCCACCACCACCGGCCGCGCGGCTGTCTTGGCCCGCTCACACCTACCGGCCCGGCTCCCACACACACTACGGTACCTCCCCCTCCTATTCTCCCGCCATTTCCTACCTTACGAGCCACGTAAATATTTTAATATGCCGGACGCACGTGTTGCGTCGCTGGGAGTTGGTGATAACAAACTGCCGACGCATCACGTGCGACGCTGGGTCTCAATGGGTTAACATGCCACACATCCAAACTGTGTTCCGGCAGCAAAACAACAACTGACACTGATAAACTGCCAAGTCCATCACAAGACTGGCACTTCTCTTCGCTCTCTCCGTCAACGGGACCTGCCAATAACCTTTCACCATTTCCACCTTAGTGATAAACGAGGCAGCCCCAATGTGGTCTATGGGGTCGTCAACTCTGGGTAATGGATAGGAGTCTGTCAGGGATGATGCACCAACACTACTGCAATCAACACAAAAACGGGTCTTGCCACTCAACTCAGGTTGCAAAGTCACTGGCAAAGACCACTCATGATATCCCTTATCCCTCAGACCCTTCTCCAACATGTAGTCCAGCTATGCATTTAACATAAGACGTGCGCACAGGGGTATTTCTACAGGGTCATACTGTGCGCATGTATGATGATTTTGGGACCCATTGCCAATTTCGATAAAAAGTACATCATCGTGTAGGGAATGTTTGCGTGCATCGGCCCATATATATTTGACCCCCCAAAAAAATTCTGGGGGGGGGTGGGGGAACGGTCCGTAGTTGAAAAATGTGGAGCGAATGGCACCGCGCGGCTAGATTGTCATCGAGCGGCGAGATTTCCCTGCCGAATTCTCACGCGCCCAGGGGATAGAAGGAGAGGGAGGAGGGGGTGGGTTACTGCGTATTATCACGTATATATCCTTTTTTTATCCCTTTTAGGCTATGTAGAGTATGTATACATGTGTAGGCCACCCATATAACAATGATTATGCCTCATAGTGACCAAAAATTGCAAAATATAAGGGAATTGTAAGATAATTTTTAGGCGGGAATGAAGATGGGTTGGAGGTTTGGCAGCAATTTATGAGCTGACAGTGTGGTTTGCGCTATAATATTACGTATATCTCGTACTTAGAGTACTGTCATGCTATAATACAGACTTTTACGTATGTAGACGTGCCATATATCAATATATATACCGCATATAGACCAATTCATGCGATATTTATGCACATTATCAATGAGTTTCTAGCAGACGGAAGCCTAAAAGGGTGGTGGAGGTGGGAATGAAAGGGGGAGAGGGTGTATTACTCCATAAATATCACTTATATCTTGGTAATTAGAGCACTGTCATGATATAATACAGACTTGTAACGTATGCGTGCCATATATCACTGAAATACCGCATATAGACCAATTCATGCGATATTTACGCACATTATCAATGAGTTTCTATGTGTGAACCAAGGTGTGAGTGAGTTGGGCTGGGAATGGAAGGGGGAGAGGTGTGTTAGGCCATAAATATCACTGTATATCTTGTACTTAGAGCACTGTCATGCTATAATACAGACTTGTACGTATGTAGACGTGCCATATATCAATATATATACCGCATATAGACCAATTCATGCGATATTTACGCACATTATCAATGATTTTCTAGCAGACGGAAGCCTAAAAGGGTGGGTGGGTGGGAGGGAGGCAAGAGTGAGTTGTGGGAGAGTGAAGGCAGTAAACATATGCAGCTGTGTGATAATTGTGGAGGCGCCCCAGGCGCATGGATGTCTTGGGATTTTGAACCTTATGTCTAGGAGGTGTCTGGTGTTCGTTGCCACCAAGAGGTCTATAATAACATGAGTCAGGAATGGAAAGAGAGAGAGAGAAACTGAGACATGCGTATGTTGTACGTATAAATGGACTTCAGAATTGCATTTTTATGCAAGCAGACATTGCATTTTAGACACATGTGAAGTACCACAGAAACATGTAGGCCATTGACTGTAAATAAAGTACTATATTATAGACCAGCAACGAGGGTGGTCAGTAAACACAGGCAGATTGCCTTTTTGATAGAGAGATAAATATAGACTGGTGTCTCCTTACACTTGCGAAAGGGTAGATTGCCACCAGAGAAACTTATATTTATTTATTTCCAAATAATATGCAATCTAAATGTATATTCGAGACCTACTGCAAGTATTTGTATGACAGTCATGACTATGTATAATCCAATATACGCGCGTAGGCGAGACATAAGAAAGCTGGTTGAGCAATTTTCGAACACCCACACAGTTATTATTCATTTTTATTTACAATATTATACAATACAAATGTATTTGTGAAGAGTATTTTATGCATTATTGTATTTATACAATTTGTTTTCCCAGACAAAGATGTTGTGGCTGGAGGGAGCGGCAAGGGTCACCCACTGACTGCTTGACCGTGTGATAATGACTGGAGTCACACTGAGAGGGGCATATTCTTTTTGCTGAGTGTTTGGGCAATTTTTGAGCAGAATAAAGTTATATAATTACACTTCTGACATCAGAGACAAACTTTTATAAACCTTTGCATGATATAATTTGATAATCCCATCAAATTTACAAACGTAAATTGGTGGGATAATTCAATTGTGTTTTTGTATATTGTCTGTCCATTTCGATTGTAACACACAAAGTTTTGAGGGATATTTGGTATGAGCTCCTGTGGCATGGTTGGTAAGGTCGCGGAACTGGAAAACCTCAAAGATGTGGTATGTAGTGGGATCGAATCCAGGAGGGGGTTATGGGGAAGGTTTATATACGTTGTCTAGAACATTTTTTGATAATTTTTTTTTCTTTACAAAGAATCATGCTATTGTATGTCGAAACAATATGAAATATTCATAGATATACATATTAGTAAGAATAGTACAAAGGAGTACAAGGAAATCAAGCAACAAACATATCTAGTGACTCCCTTCTAAGTCTGCTTGTCCTCCAAAACACTGAGGATCAAGTGGTCCAAACAGTGGTTTAGAGTGGGTAAGGGAACATTGGAAAGGAAGCTACTTCCCTGCCACTAACGTGGCAGGACTAGGAAGTTATTAGGGGACATATGGGTTTGTAACTGTGGGGAGGATAAAATACAGTTATTCATTTACAAACGCAGTCAGTCGCGGGTTTGATGCGAGATATTTGTCTAGGCGGAATTTAAATGAATCAACGGTGCTAACTGCAGTCTATAACGCTCTCGGGGAATCCCCTTCCACAAGTTGACAACTCGATTGAAGAAGAAATTCTTAGATTCGTGTGAGTTAAAAGATTTACACAATCATTTTGCAAAAAAACCGTTCCCCCTCGTTTAATTAGATTGGTCGATAGTGAAGTACGTACTACAGTTCATATTGTCGATGCCTTAGATGATTTTGAAAACTTGAATTAAGTCCACCTCTTAAGCTGCGCTGGGGTTAATGGAAATAGATATAATTCTCTAAGACGCTCTTCGTATGGTTTGTTCTTTAGGCTAGGTAAATCATTTTGGTAACGTCCACGTTGAACTCGTTCTCGCTTGTTTATGTCTTTTTGGTAATAAGGGCACCAGCATTGAACGCAGTATTCCAGAAGAGGGCGGGACCTAAGGAATTGTAAAGGGGTTAGGATTACGTCTTTGGATTAATTTTCTGCTCAAACATGATCCGCCTATAAAGCCAATTATTTTGTTTGCCTTCTTAACAACTTCTGAACATTGTTTGGACTCGGTTTTAGGTTACTCGATATTGTTACTCTCCAGATCGGTTTCTCTGTTTACATTTCTAAGCTGAGTGCCATTCATCGAATAGTTTGCTTTCCCTCCATTTAGGTATCCGATATGTAGTACGTTACATTTATCCCGAAAGCATTGACACTCATTTGCCAAATTTGGGCCCAATGTGACAATATTAATCTAGATTGTGTTGCATACCGTCAACTTGATCTTTTGAGAGTACAACTATTTGCAATTTTTTGTATCGTCAGCAAATTTTGAGATTGTATCAGGTGAGACCCTCATCTATGTCGTTGATGTAAATTAGAAAGAGAATTTGTCCTACTACCGATCCCTGGTGAACCCCGCTACTTACATTGGTCCATTAAGATGCCTAACCGTTTATGACGACTCTTTTCTTTCTGTCGCTGAGCCAATTTTCTATCCATTTCAACACACCGTCTTGTATTCCAGGCTTCTTTTTAGTTTTTAGCAGTAAACGTTTGTGGGGAACTTTGTCAAATTCCTTTTGAAAATCAAGGGTATATAATATCTACAGCTTTACTCTCAATCGGAGAGGTTTAGGATATCGTGGAAGAAGTCTTAAGAGGTTTGTTAAACCGGAACGTTTTTTACGAAATCCGTGTTGATTATCTTTAAGCATGTTATTTTTCCTCTAAGTGATTTACGAGTCCTGTCCTCGTATGACCGTTGCTAGCATGTTACCTACAACTGAGGTTAAGCTAATTGGGAAGATACGTTACTGTTTAGGTATTTGCTGCCTTTTTTAATATCGGTGTTACGTTGGCTATCTTCCACTGATCAGGCATAGTTCCAGACTGGCAAGGATTAAATTGAATAGACATGTCAGTGGTTTGGAGAGCTCATCCTTAGCGTTCCTTTAGAACTCTAGGCGAGATTGTATCAGGTTTCCAGAGCGTTTTCTTTACCTAGAGTTTATCTAAACAATTCAATACTTCCATCTCTGTAACGGTGATAATTGCTTAGAACATCGGAATTATCAATCTGAATCGGCGTATGGTGTAGGGATATCACTGAGGTCTTCTGTTGTAAAAACTGAATGCCAAAGAAGGTATTGCGGCATTACTCATTTTGTTACTTCGTCTTTGGTGTAGCTCCATTTTCATTCATCGACTAAACGTCCAACAGTTTTGAAGTAACTACTTTTTTTTCTTGATGATATAACTATAGAATTCTTTCGGGTTTGTTTTACTTTGATTCGCAATATGTAACCTCTAGGGTCCCTTTTTACTTTGCTTAATTAACTTTTATTGGCTTTGCGTCGTAGCTCCTACAAATTCCACCCTTTCTTCGTCATTTTGTGATGATTTTAATCTATCAGTAGCAAATTTTTTAGCAAGCAGGCAGTTTGGCATATCTTTATTTCCACCATTTTGGGCTTATTATTATGGCTTGAACGCCGTATTTTTTCAATGTGTATGCACTCTTGCAACTGCTTTTAGGTAAGTGGTTTCGAATAACTTCCAAGATGTATTTATTGTCGTTATTGTTAATTAAAAAGCTCCATTCAGTTTCTTTAAACATAGCTCAAAGTTTGGGAAAGATTGCTTTCCTTGAAATTAGAGACTTTTTCGATGCTACTATTTGGTTCCGTTACTTAGTAAAGTTTAACAGTGAAAGGTATCGTACGATGGTCGCTGTTTACTCGAATTCATCACCAACATTCAAATTCTCTACTATTCTCCTTCTTTTTGTTGTAAGTACAATGTTCAGAACTTTATTACCACGGGTCCGGGTCGGTGTTCGAACAAAATAGAATGACCTGACCTTGTATTTTTGTTGTTATTGTTTTATTTTATTATCTTAGTAGGTTGTAAACATGATTTATTGAAAACTATTTATTTTTTGTACTATTCATTTGAGGTAAGAGAATATATACACATTACTTAGGCTATAACAAACATATCTATTGATATACAAAAAAAAGAAGGCATATTACATGTAAATCTTTGAAACTTATAAACTAAATTAATGAAGCATACCATTATAATAATGTAAAA
>CM064548.1:43913296-44150772 GCA_032716605.1 Paralithodes platypus | reverse complement strand
CGCCTATCCGTTCTCCGTTCTCATTCTCACTCGCTTAATCACTACCCTACTCTATACCTTCCCTACTACGCTTAGAATACATATTCCTCGGTGGTTACCACACACTCCTCTTTCCCCTTTGCCCTTATATAGGGGGACTATTATGCCAGTTTTCCAGTCATCGGGTGCACTCCCCTTCTCCCATGCTAGTTTCCACATTTTCCATACCCATTCTATCACTATCTCACCACCATACCTCAACATTTCCCCACACACTCCATCTGTTCCTGGTGCTTTCCCCAACTTCACTCTTTTCATGGCTTCCCACACTTCTGACCTCCTGATCCCCACCTCCTCCTCCACTACTTCTCTTCTTCTCCCTCCCATACCATATCCAGCTATGTTTGCTGGCTCTTCATTCATTACATTTAGCAACTCACTGAAGTACTCCCTCCATCTTTCGACTCTCTCTTGCTTCTCGGCTAGCATTCTCCCATTCTTATCTTTCACACCCTTACTGTTTCCCTTGCTACCTTCCCTAACTTTCTTGACTTCTTTCCAGAACAGTTTCTTACTCTCCCTCCATTTTACTCTCAGATTCCTTCAAAATTCCTCATCTACTCTTCTCTTACTTTCCTTCACTACTCTCTTCACCACCCTCTTACTCTCCACGTACCTCGCTTGTTTCTGTCTCTCGGAATCTTCATTCCCTCTACTACCCAACCACTCTCTATATGCTTTCTTCTTTTCTTCCACAGCTATTCTTACCTCTTCTGTCCACCATGCTGTACCTTTCACTCCCCTCCCTCTTCTCCTCACTCCACACACCTCCTCACATGCTGCACAGATCTCATCCTTAAACACCTTGCTCATCTCCTCCACTTCCTCCATAACTTCCAGGTCGAACCCACCTAGTCGTCTTTCCACTGCTCTCCTGTACTCCTCCCTGACTTCCTCCTCCTGCAACCTCTCCACCCTCCTCACCATTCCACCCTCCTCTCGCCTCCCTCCCGCTCTCCTCACCCACTTCTTTTGTATCCTAACCTTAGCTACCACTACATAATAATCAGACAGACCCCCTCCAATACCCCTATACACCCTAGCATCCATCTCAGATTTCTTCATTCGTTCATCCACACATACATAATCAATCAATGACTTTCGTTCCACCACTGTCTTATCCTTCATCGTCAACATCCGTTTCCATGTGTACCTGTGGATCATTCTGTGTCGGAAGAAGGTGTTGGCTATCTACAGCCTCCTCCCCACACATACGTCCACAAGTGCACTACCATTCCCATTCACCTCTGATGGTACCCCCCACCCTCCCACCACTCCCTCAACTTTCCTATCACCCACCTTACCATTCATATCCCCAATCAGAAATATTCTTTCGTTCTTGTCAAACTTCTCCAGGCACGCCTCCACATTCATCCAGAACTCCTCTTTCTTTCTTTCAAGTATATCCTCTGTCGGGGCATACACGCATACAATCACCCACGTTTGTATTCCTACTTTCATTCTCACCCACACAATCCTTGAACCCACAGACCCATACTCTCTTACACATTCCTTCCATTTGCTACTTACAAACAAACATGCACCTTCTCTCGCTGTTCCTTCACTCACTCCAGCACACACACCCATTCCACACTCCCACTCTCTCACATCTGAACCTTTCCATTTGGTCTCAGTCATTCCACATACATCCAGCCTGGCATTCACTAACACTTCCAGAACCTCTCTCTCTTTTGTGCCATCATTCATGCCACTAACATTCCACGTAGCCATTCTCAGAATGTCCGAAGGCATGTCCTTAGTCGGTTGTGGTTCGTCAACGTTGGTTCCGTCAGCATCCGAGGCTGTTCGTTCGTTTTTCTTTGCTTAGATACTTTTTCCGGGTGGGGGTCGCAAGCCCACCGACCCAACCTCTTTAGTCGCCTCTTACGACACGCAGAAGGCACGTGGGGCATATTCTATTCCCTAACCTCCAGGGGGTGAGAGGAGGGAGAGGAGAGGGATCTGGAGGATAATATATAAAGCTTAATGGAGGTCTACGGATGAAACTAAAAAAACAACAACAACAAATAAATATTATGTATTATCGATCAATAAATATACCCTTCCGGCTTTCACTTTTTGGTCGATTTGTTCATTTATATACCGTATAATTTTGTCTACTTTATTCCTTAGACCTCCATAAAAAAAAATATATATTTATATATATACAGTATATACAAATGTGAACTAAGGGTGTAAAGTATCCCCACTAAGCCCACCACCACCGGCCGCGCGGCTGTCTTGGCCCGCTCACACCTACCGGCCCGGCTCCCACATACACTACGGTACCTCCCCCTCCTATTCTCCCGCCATTTCCTACCTTACGAGCCACGTAAATATTTTAATATGCCGGACGCACGTGTTGCGTCGCTGGGAGTTGGTGATAACAAACTGCCGACGCATCACGTGCGACGCTGGGTCTCAATGGGTTAACATGCCACACATCCAAACTGTGTTCCGGCAGCAAAACAACAACTGACACTGATAAACTGCCAAGTCCATCACAAGACTGGCACTTCTCTTCGCTCTCTCCGTCAACGGGACCTGCCAATAACCTTTCACCATTTCCACCTTAGTGATAAACGAGGCAGCCCCGATGTGGTCTATGGGGTCGTCAACTCTGGGTAATGGATAGGAGTCTGTCAGGGATGATGCACCAACACTACTGCAATCAACACAAAAACGGGTCTTGCCACTCAACTCAGGTTGCAAAGTCACTGGCAAAGACCACTCATGATATCCCTTATCCCTCAGACCCTTCTCCAACATGTAGTCCAGCTATGCATTTAACATAAGACGTGCGCACAGGGGTATTTCTACAGGGTCATACTGTGCGCATGTATGATGATTTTGGGACCCATTGCCAATTTCGATAAAAAGTACATCATCGTGTAGGGAATGTTTGCGTGCATCGGCCCATATATATTTGACCCCCCAAAAAAATTCTGGGGGGGGGGTGGGGGAACGGTCCGTAGTTGAAAAATGTGGAGCGAATGGCACCGCGCGGCTAGATTGTCATCGAGCGGCGAGATTTCCCTGCCGAATTCTCACGCGCCCAGGGGATAGAAGGAGAGGGAGGAGGGGGTGGGTTACTGCGTATTATCACGTATATATCCTATTTTTATCCCTTTTAGGCTATGTAGAGTATGTATACATGTGTAGGCCACCCATATAACAATGATTATGCCTCATAGTGACCAAAAATTGCAAAATATAAGGGAATTGTAAGATAATTTTTAGGCGGGAATGAAGATGGGTTGGAGGTTTGGCAGCAATTTATGAGCTGAGAGTGTGGTTTGCGCTATAATATTACGTATATCTCGTACTTAGAGTACTGTCATGCTATAATACAGACTTTTACGTATGTAGACGTGCCATATATCAATATATATACCGCATATAGACCAATTCATGCGATATTTATGCACATTATCAATGAGTTTCTAGCAGACGGAAGCCTAAAAGGGTGGGTGGGGGTGGGAATGAAAGGGGGAGAGGGTGTGTTACTCCATAAATATCACTTATATCTTGTAATTAGAGCACTGTCATGATATAATACAGACTTGTACGTATGCAGACGTGCCATATATCAATATATATACCGCATATAGACCAATTAATGCGATATTTACGCACATTATCAATGAGTTTCTATGCGTGAACCAAGGTGTGAGTGAGTTGTGCTGGGAATGAAAGGGGGAGAGGGTGTGTTATGCAATAAATATCACTTATATCTTGTACTTAGAGCACTGTCATGCTATAATACAGACTTGTACGTATGTAGACGTGCCATATATCAATATATATACCGCATATAGACCAATTCATGCGATATTTACGCACATTATCAATGATTTTCTAGCAGACGGAAGCCTAAAAGGGTGGGTGGGTGGGAGGGAGGCAAGGAGTGAGTTGTGGAGAGAGTGAAGGCAGTAAACATATGCAGCTGTGTGATAATTGTGGAGGCGCCCCAGGCGCATGGATGTCTTGGGATTTTGAACCTTA
This sequence comes from Paralithodes platypus, assembly GCA_032716605.1. Taxonomy (NCBI): domain Eukaryota; kingdom Metazoa; phylum Arthropoda; class Malacostraca; order Decapoda; family Lithodidae; genus Paralithodes; species Paralithodes platypus. The sequence continues at coordinate 44,146,728 of CM064548.1, read as the reverse complement.
TGTCTAGGAGGTGTCTGGTGTTCGTTGCCACCAAGAGGTCTATAATAACATGAGTCAGGAATGGAAAGAGAGAGAAACTGAGACATGCGTATGTCGTACGTATAAATGGACTTCAGAATTGCATTTTTATGCAAGCAGACATTGCATTTTAGACACATGTGAAGTACCACAGAAACATGTAGGCCATTGACTGTAAATAAAGTACTATATTATAGACCAGCAACGAGGGTGGTCAGTAAACACAGGCAGATTGCCTTTTTTGATAGAGAGATAAATATAGACTGGTGTCTCCTTACACTTGCGAAAGGGTAGATTGCCACCAGAGAAACTTATATTTATTTATTTCCAATTAATATTTATGCAATCTAAATGTATATTCGAGACCTACTGCAAGTATTTGTATGACAGTCATGACTATGTATAATCCAATATACGCGCGTAGGCGAGACATAAGAAAGCTGGTTGAGCAATTTTCGACACCCACACAGTTATTATTCATTTTTATTTACAATATTATACAATACAAATGTATTTGTGAAGAGTATTTTATGCATTATTGTATTTATACAATTTGTTTTCCCAGACAAAGCTGTTGTGGCTGGAGGGAGCGGCAAGGGTCACCCACTGACTGCTTGACCGTGTGATAATGACTGGAGTCACACTGAGAGGGGCAATTTTGCTGAGTGTTTGGGCAATTTTTGACAGAATAAAGTTATATAATTACTAATTCTTGACAGAGACAAACTTTTATAAACCTTTGCATGATATAATTGATAATCCCATCAATTTACAAACGTAAATTGGTGGGATAATTCATTTTTTTTTGTATATTGTCATTTCGATTGTAGACACAAAGTTTTGAGGGATATTTGGTATGAGCTCCTGTGGCATGGTGGGTAAGGTCGCGGACTGGAAAACTCAAAGTGTGGTAGGGTAGTGGGATCGAATCCAGGAGGGGGTTATGGGGAAGGTTTTATACTGTCTACACATTTTGATAATTTTTTTTTTGTATATTGTATATTATATATTGTAATAGACAGTCAACGGAGGAAGGAAACTCAAAGCCAAAACAACATATCTAGTGACCCTTCTAGGCTGCTGTCCTCCAAAACACTGAGGATCAAGTGTCCAAACAGTGGTTTAGAGTGGGTAAGGGAACATTGGAAAGGGAACTACTGCCCTGCCACTAACGTGGCAGGACTAGGAAGTTAGTAGGGGACATATGGGGTAGTAACTGAGGGGAGGAATAAATAAAGTTATTCATTTACAAACGCAGTTAGTCGCGGGTTTGATGCGAGATATTTGTCTAGGCGGAATTTAAATGAATCAACGGTGCTGCAGTCTATAACGTCTCGGGGAAGCCCATTCCACAAGTTGACAACTCGATTGAAGAAGAAATTCTTAGATTCGTGTGAGTTAAAAGATTTACCAATAATTTTGCAACCGTTTCCCCGCGTGTAATTAGATTGGTCGATAGTGAAGTACTTACTACAGTTCATATTGTCGATGCCTTAGATGATTTTGAACACTTGAATTAAGTCACCTCTTAATCTGCGCTGGGTTAATGGAAATAGATATAATTCTCTAAGACGCTCTTCGAATGGTTTGTTCTTTAGGCTAGGTATCATTTTGGTAACTCCACGTTGAACTCGTTCTAGCTTGTTTATGTCTTTTTGGTAATAAGGGCACCAGCATTGAACGCAGTATTCCAGAAGAGGGCGGACTAAGGAATTGTAAAGGGTTAGGATTACGTCTTTGGATTAATTTTCTGCTCAAATGATCTGCCTATAAAGCCAATTATTTTGTTTGCCTTCTTAACAACTTCTGAACATTGTTGACTCGGTTTTAGGTTACTCGATATTGTTACTCCCAGATCGGTTTCTCTGTTTACATTCTTAAGCTGAGTGCCATTCATCGAATAGTTTGCTTTCTCATTTAGGTATCCGATATGTAGTACTTTACATTTATCCGCATTGAAACTCATTTGCCAAATTTGGGCCCAATGTGACAATTTATCTAGATTGTGTTGCATACCGTCAACTTGATCTTTTGAGAGTACGCTATTTGCAATTTTTGTATCGTCAGCAAATTTTGAGATTGTACAGGTGAGACCCTCATCTATGTCGTTGATGTAAATTAGAAAGAGAATTGGTCCTAGTACCGATCCCTGGGGTACCCCGCTACTTACATTGGTCCATTTAGATGCCTTACCGTTTATGACTACTCTTTGCTTTCTGTCGCTGAGCCAATTTTCTATCCATTTCAACACACCGTCTTGTATTCCATGCGCTTTTAGTTTTAGCAGTAAACGTTTGTGGGGAACTTTGTCAAAGTCCTTTTGAAAATCAAGGTATATAATATCTACAGCTTTACTCTCATCGTAGAGGTTGAGGATATCGTGGAAGAAGTCTAAGAGGTTTGTTAAACAGGAACGTTTTTTACGAAAGCCGTGTTGAGTATCTTTAAGCATGTTATTTTCCTCTAAGTGATTTACGAGTCTGTCTCTTATGACCGTTTCTAGCATTTTACATACAACTGAGGTTCAGCTAATTGGACGATAGTTACTGGGTAGGGATTTGCTGCCTTTTTTTAATATCGGTGTTACGTTGGCTATCTTCCACTGATCAGGCATAGTTCCAGACTGCAAGGATTTATTGAATAGTAATGTCAGTGGTTTGGAGAGCTCATCCTTAGCTTCCTTTAGAACTCTAGGCGAGATTGTATCAGGTCCAGGCGTTTTATTTACCTAGAGTTTATCTAAACAATTCAATACTTCTCTCTCTGTAACGGTGATATTGCTTAGAACATCTGAATTATCAATCTGAATCGGCGATGGTGTAGGGATATCACTGAGGTCTTCTGTTGTAAAAACTGATGCAAAGAAGGTATTGAGGGCATTACTCATTTGTACTTCGTCTTTGGTGTATTCTCCATTTTCATCGACTAACGGTCCAACAGTTGAAGTAACTACTTTTTTTCTTTCTGATATAAGTATAGAATTCTTTCGGGTTTGTTTTACTTTGATTCGCAATATGTAACTCTAGGGTCTTTTTACTTTGCTTAATTAACTTTTTGGCTTTGCGTCGTAGCTCTACAAATTTCACCCGTTCTTCGTCATTTTGTGAGGATTTTAATCTATCATTAGCAAATTTTTTAGCAAGCAGGCAGTTTGAAATATCTTTATTCCACCATTTGGGCTTATTATTATGGCCTGGACACCGTATTTTCAATGGTATGCACTCTTGCACTGCTTTTAGGTAAGTGGTTTCGAATAACTTCCAAGATGTATTTATGTCGTTATTGTTAATTAAAAAGCTCCAGTCAGTTTCTTTAAACATAGCTCTAAGTTTATGAAAGTTTGCTTTCTTGAAATTAGAGACTTTTTCGATGCTACTATTTGGTTCGTTACTAGTAAAGTTTAAAGTGAAAGTTATCGTACGATGGTCGCTGTTACTGAATTCATCACCAACATTCAAATTCTCTACTAATTCTTCTTTTGTTGTAAGTACAATGTCAAGAACGTTATTACCACGGGTCGGGTCGGTGTTCGAACAAAATAGAATGACATGACCTTGTATTTTTTTTGTTATTGTTTTATTTTATTATCTTAGTAGGTTTGACATGATTTATTGAAACATATTTATTTTTGTACTATTCATTTGAGGTAAGAAAATATATACACATTACTTAGGCTATAACAAACATATATATTGATATACAAAAAAAGAAGGCATATTACATGTAAATCTTTGAAACTTATAAACTAAATAATGAAGCATACAATTATATAATGTAAAAGCTATATCACAGGGACATCTTTGGAACTTATACATTATATAATATATATGTTACATTATGAGGTAGCGTGATCAATTAGGTCAGGTCAGGTAAGGTAGGGTGCGAGTCCAGGGCAGGGCAGGGCAGGGGGCGAGTCCAGGGCAGGGCACGGGTCGAGTCCAGGGCAGGGCAGGGCAGGGGGCGACACTCAGTAATTCATGAAGGTGTGGTAGTCCCTGAAGCAGTCACCCAAGCAGAGTGCAACATTGCACTCCGTGAACATTGAGGGGACTCTTTTGGTGGCGTGGGGTTTTCTCACACTGGAGCTGCAGACGTGGCACTGCACCTGCCTGTGACGAGTGCCAATCAGCTCGGTGTTGGTTGGGTAGTGTCTTTCGACACCCAGCTGGATGCGGTCAGGAGCGTGATCCCCACGCCATGCCGTACGTCTGTGAGTGGTGGTGCCATACTTCTCCAGGAGTTGGTATGACACGTTGTAGACGAACTCCCGGAATTTCAGCTTCTGGTTTTGGGACATCTCCTTCTTCACCAACCACAAGTTGTAGGCGTTGAGCATCGTGATGTCAACTAGGTGGAGGAAGAGCTTGTGATACCACTTCACAGTCTTCCTCAGACACTCAACGCCTGACAGCTGACAGTCAGACTTGTCCACCATGCGCATGTTCTTTGTATAGTCCACTACCATGTCGGGCTTGTAGATGGTCTTCCTGGTTTTGTAGTGAATTTTACCAGAGTCCATCTGGGCACCTGTGTGGACGGTGGAAAGCAGGTGGACGTCTCGTTTGTCCTTCCACTTCAGGGCTATCACTTTCCCACACTTTTCGAGCTGCTTGGATTTCTGCCCCTTTCGTCGCCTTCTTCGGACATGCCTCTCACGGTGTTCCTGGGCCAGGTCGTCTTCAGAAGGTGTGTCACTGGAGGAGGCATCTGTAAGAGGAATGACATTACCGGTGAACTTAGGCATAAACTTTCTTGTCTTTCTGAAAGTCCCACATAACCCTGTTTGGTTGTCATGAAGAAACTGGCAGAGAGCAGGAGAAGTATACCAGTTGTCAGTGTAGATGATGTGGCCTTTGTCCAGGTAAGGTGCCAACATTTTCCTGACGATGGCACCTGACATGCCCATGGGGTCATTGGTAGCGGCTTTCGGTATGTCAATGTCAGTGCCTGTATACACGATCATGTCAAGCACTATTCCAGTTTCACAGTCACGCAAAACGAAGAGCTTGATTCCGAACCTATGCCTTTTCAAGGGGATATACTGCTTGAAAACAAGACGTCCTTTGAAGAGCACGAGCGACTCATCAATCACCAAATTGAGGAAGGGGTAAAAGTATTTCCTATACCTCTCCAACAACATGGTGAATACATCCCGAACTTTTCATATCCTGTCAATCCTGTTAGGATTGTCGTTGTCTGCAAAGTGCATAAATCTTAGCAGCAACAAAAATCTGTCACGAGTCATGAACTTATTTAAAGTTGGGGTGGCGATGAGAGGGTCGTGCTTCCAATAGTGTTGCAACACATGCTTCTTGCACAGAGGCATGAGGAACAACAAGGCAAAGAACGTCATGAATTCTTCCACAGTCGTATCCACCCAGCCTCGTATTCTCGCTTTTGGAGAAATGACGTCCAATCTGCCAAACACCCACCTGTAGTAGGCGTTTGTTTGGGCAACGATGTACGTCATTACCTCCATATCGAAAAAAGCGAGGAAGATGTCGCTTTCGTTCGCTTGCTCGTCACACGGCCAGTCGTCAGTTGTACCTGACGTCCCAGGATTGAACTGGGGCACGTCAGGTACAAAATTGACCTCGTCAGACCAATCGAACGAAGGCAGGCCAGGGATCGGAATGTCGTCTGCGTCTTCTTCATCGTCTGAAATATCGCTTCCATGGTCGCGATACAGCACTGCATCATCATCACCCTCCTCTTCACTTGACAGACGCCCTTCCTCATTCTCGTCACCGACGTCGGACTCACTCCCACTGTCCACTCCCAAATCCCCCCACCCTTGGTCCTATGCTAGGGCTTCGTCGTCGAAACCCGGGCTGCCAATGCCCTGCGAATCACCATCAAACAGCAGGGCGGCATACTTTGATGGTGTCAGAGTTTTCCAGGTCATTCTAGCACGTGCGGGAGTCTTATGGACAGGGACAGAAGGGCCGGCGTGGCGGCGGCAGGGACGGCAGTGGTGCGTGGTCTTGTGGCCCTGGAGGCAGGCAAGATGATGGTGGTGCCTGTCGCCCTTTTCCCTGTTCCTTGGGCAGGGGCGGCAGGGGTGGCAGGGGTGGCAGGGGCAGCAGGGACAGCAGGGCCAGCAGTCGCTTTCCCTCTCCCTTTCCCCTTCCCCTTCCCTTTTCCTTGGGCAGGGGCAGCAGGGGCGGCAGGGGCAGCCGGGCCAGGGGCGGCTGGTGGTGGTGGTGATGGTAGGGTCACTGTGGCTGGTGTACGGGTTCTTTTCCCTACGCCCGTGCCTTTCATTTTTCCTGCCCCCGCAGGTTCTGCAGCCCTAGGGCGGCCTCCGGCGTCAATGGTACTGGTGGCAGGGGTGGCAGTGGTGGTGGTAGTGGTTGTTGCAGTGGCCTGGGTCGTGGTGGCAGTGTCATGAAAGACCAATGACCTCTGTGCCATTGCCCTGCTTGCACGTGTTTTCCGTGCTTTGGGTGCTGGTGTTTCGTCCTCCGAGCTGTAGGGCGTGTCGTACTGGTAGCTAGGGTCTATAGCAGCCACCCTCTGCCTTCCACGGCGGCTGACACCACCAGAAGGAGGGCTGGTTGTGTCATCAGGGAGCGAGCGTGAGGGACGTGTGGGCTCCATGACTAGTGCTTGGTTACTGGCGCGGTGGTGCTTGCACGAGTGCGGGGCGAGCGTGTGGCGGGGTGGTATCGAGAGTTGACATGTAGTCCTATATCCACACCAATTTTCAGCCGCCTGGCTCTAAACGCGCGATTTTGGTACGCGTTCAAAAGCTCTGCTCTTAAGAGTCTTCCCGCAGTCCGCCTGGGGAACTCTTAAGAGTCTCCCCGCAGCTCCCGGGTTAAGACAGGCGGTCGAGCAGGATTTATATGGTAGGGAGCCAACTTGCGCTTTGCACTGTCTCCAGCCTCTATGTCGGGTGCCACCCCGGACATCAGGCCTGGAGAATCAACAAACATGCGGAAGTACTGCCACAGCCTAGTAAACAACTTCTCTTGGCGCTTAGGAACAAGAGGTTGCAACTTATCTCGAAGAACAACATTCTCACTGCCCCCCCACAACCCAGCCGGGACTGCAGCCTTTAAACTATAGCCTCCCTCCTTCTCCACCTCTGTCCCTAATACAGCCAGGTCATGAGAGAGACAATCTGTACCACTGGTGCAGTCACTCCCACAGTTCATAAGTGCCAAAGCTTCCCCGCCGATACCATACATGCGCACCCCCACATTCCTTGCAGCTACACCTTCCTGCACAGCATCACCGCCTTCAGCGCCACGGCCAGATGCATTCGGTCTATGGTAGGGCTGTTGCATTTTTCTAGGGCAGCATTGGGAGGCTATGCGACGGTCGGGCGTATTTATTACATAGTTAACCTCACCAATCTGCTTAATGTCCTGATACTGACCACAAAACTTAGCAGCCATGGGTCGACCCTGAACTGACAACCATGCCAAAGCACCGTCGCCCACCTTGAACACCCTAGATTTAGCCTGTTTGTCACAATGGCCTCTTATCTTTGTGTTGATGCTGCTAACCGGGATAGCCTCCGGGTATCTAGTGGTAGTATCAATTAAAGGGTGCAAGTATTTATCTCCCGAACTGGTGGGTAATAAGGGACCAACCATGTCAACTATGACACAAGTCAATGGCGGTTCAACTGCAGGTGTAGGGATCAAAGGTGCCACCGGTATTCCTGGGTGGGGTTCTCCAACTACCTTACCGATATGACGCATCAAAAAAGAAGCCACCGATGCATGCATATTAGGCCACCAAAAATGAGAACGTAGCCTATCAGTAGTCTCACATACCCCTAAATGACCCGCCAGTGGTGCCACCTGCGTTAGCCTAACCAGCTCCTCCCTGAACTGGGCAGGCACCACTAACTGCTGCTCCCCCAAACCTGAGTTAGTATCCAGCTTCCACTGCCGATACAACAATGCCCCTTTTTCAACAAATTTCTCTGCTTGACCGTTCTTCCCACCAGTCGTACCAACCTTCTTAAACAGGAGGCCCAGACTGGGGTCCTCTTGCTGCAACTTGCTCAGTTTATTTCTAGGTAACTCCATCAAGGCAGTTACCTCTGACTTCTCAAAAATATCAGAAGGTTGAGTCGGTTTCACTAAGTCAGACTCCTCGTCCGGCACTAGGTCACCTCTACTTATCTCGGTAGCCTCACTGGAGTCAGCCAAACCCACAGTTGCCTCCGGACCAGTGTCATCTAGTAGTGCATCATGGGATGGCCCGCACTCATGGCTGTCGGCCCCCGCATCCACTAAATCATCCACCTGTTGTGCCAAATGTGCCACTGATTGGGTCACTGCACCAACAGGGTAGACAGAGTCCATGTTTTCTTCTTGCAAACAACCACCACCAGGGGGTACAAAAGCAGCCTCAGCGACGACTATAGGAGGCGGGAAAACTATCTCCCCTGCCAAGTCAGTTCCGAGCAAATAGTCCACCCCCTCAACTGGCAGAGTATCCACCATAGCCACCTTACACTCGGCAGTCAAAAGTGGGCACTCTAGGGTCACCTGGACTAAATCACAGAATTGTTCACTGTTGATTCCCCTGCACATCACAAACTCTCCCGTACTAATAGGTCCCCCTGTAAGGTTGCGACACATGGATTGTTGCGCACCAGTATCCCTAAACACCTTGACAGGGTAAGTCTGCTCCCCAACCCGTACAAATCCATCATATATGAATGGCCGACACCAATCAGGGGAAGTCTGGTTATGCTCAGGTGGTGATACCATCTGGGGCGGCAAAGTGCTTACTACCCTGCTTCGCGCTGGCCAACACTGCCCCCCAAACTCACCAGTACCTGGCTTGCCTTTCGCAAGCACCTCCCCTAATGTCGCCATCAACTGGACAGCCTTGGGTTCCTGAGTAGCCTTCCATTTAGCACACTGAGGTTTAATATGACCCACTTGCTTGCAAAAATAACATCTCACTTCCGTAGAGGCTTGCTGGTTGTCAGCCTGGGTATAATGTTGTGTCTTATTTGTGGTACCTTTGGGTGATGATGGGCGAGCTGATAATGTGGCTGCTTGGTGCACAGGTCGGTCTCTCCTGTCACCAATGCTCCCCATGCACGTGCCACGCCGGGCTAGTGCAAAGTCATCAGCCCAAACTGCTGCTTCCCTTATTGATTTAAACTGTTTTTCTTTTAATTTTTCCCCAATGTCCTTTTCAACTAACCTTGTAAACTGCTCCATCAGCCAAACCTCACATGCCGCCTCAAAAGTACCAGCTGACTCTGAATGCAGCCACTTAGCTAGAGTATCAAGCAGGTACCTGGCACATTCCACATGAGAGTCTCCCTGCCGCTTCCGAGCCCCCCTGAAGGCCAACCTGTAAGCCTCGGGACGCAGCTCGTAGGCTTTTAACACAGCCTCTTTAAGTACATCATACTCTAGCTCCTGCACTTCTAGGCGATCGTATGCATCGAGAGCCTTGCCTTTTAACACATTAGACACCAACGCTGCCCTGCGGTGCCCCGGTCACTGATACTCGTGGGCCTTCTTCTCAAAACGTAAGAACCACTCGGTGACCTTAAGTTCATCGAAGGCCGGCACGAGTTTCAGCCGTCGAGACAACAACACCTCGTCTGCCTCCTCCCTAGATGCATGACCAGCATTATTCCCTTGTCGTCCCTGCCCACTAGTTTCCAACTTCGTCTTCTCCAAATCTACCTCCCTATCTCTCTCTCTCTCTCTCTTTCCTCCATCTCCATCTTCCTCAACTCAAGCTCCCTATATCTTTCTCTCTGTGTCTCTCTTCCATCTCCAATCTCTTGAGCTGCAACTCAACCTCTGGACTCCTTCTCGGCCCTATCGGGGTTATAGGAGGAAACTGGGCATAAGGGGGAACATTGTGCTGAGCAGCCACCGTAAGAGTGGCAGTGAAATGCTGGGGTGTGGCCCTCGACACATGGGGGGAAGGAGGATACTGGGGATTGCTAGCATAACTTGAAACAAATGTACTGGCCATAGGGGCATGAACATAGCCCTGTGAAAATGAAGGAGCCGTACTGATACGGTGGAAGCGTGGTGGCAGGTGCTGTGGTAATAGTAGGAGACTGCCTAAATACAGTATCACCTTGCTCTGGAGTTGTTGCTCCACTCCGGTCCCCATTAGAATGGTAGCTAGCCTGACTGATAGGACGCTGCGGAACATGGTGGATGGTGCCATCATCCACAACACGAGTACTAGCTTCAAAATAAGGACCACTAGGCTGCGCAGCCAACTTGCACACTTCTTGAACTAACTCTGCCTTAGACATACCACTGCACCTCCACCCATGCATCTCCAACACACGTCTTAATTCATCACTACTCCTGCTAGCAACCTCTTCTTGACTAGGTTGGGTCGTCATAAACTTCAAAACGTCCTCCTTCCCCACAATATTAACAGGAACGTAATCAACATGCGACATCTTAGCAATAGTTGTGGACACGGGTTAATGAAATAAGAGTACTATGTCCGTAGACTTTCAACTGCAAGAAAAATTACTGACAATCTAAATATAATTGCTTCACACCACAAGAACTCTATACTATCACACTATCCTAGGCGAGGTCGCCACTGTTACGAGGGGAGGCTGGGGGAAAACAGATGCTCAAATAGCCTAGCCCACAGCACCCTCACCCTGCAACAGACACGCTCTTAATATCTGACTCAAACACTGAGACACGCAGGTTCTCTAGGAAAAATGGTTATTTTCCTCTTGGCTCTATTAAAGCAGCAACAAGGAGACACAAAAATATCGATTGCCCCCCGAGTCTGGTAGATAATGCGTATAATATTTAAGAGTCCTTCTCTTCTAGACTGCACCTAACTGAGGAACATAACGCTGCCAGACTCCCAGACACTTCATAGTATGCCCAATCGCTTAGGAATTAGGAATAATATAAAGCCGAAACATGGGGGACAGTCTGGAGCACTAACCTAAGACATGGAACACAAGAGTTGACATACCAGTAGGTTGAGGATATGTTACCCTTGAGCATACTTCCAAACCACTGTGAATGTCAACTTCAATAATGAAGGAGAAATATACATATATCAATAGGCAATGCAGTTAAACAATGGGAAAGAATGCACGGAAGAACAGGGTGAAGCTTATATCTTAAAATTGCCAAAGGAGAAGTGAATGCAGTAATTTATAGTAAACTAAAGATGTTAAAATAAAACAATATGCTCAATATGACTCCAGCCCCTGCTATGCTCCAATCAAATAAAGAACCAACAAGAAATATGCGGTATGCAAGGGAAACAACGAAGCAAGCCAACACCGACAAACAAGGATGTTGCTATATCAAGGGACGGAACTGAAGTGCTGGCCCTGCAGCCGCGGAAGTCGGGCGGGGGCCTAGGCGTGGCAGGGAAGGGCTCCAGGCGTCGCAAGAATACTCAATTATCTCCGGCAGCCTGTGCTCTCATCAACAACAAAAGTAATAACATAAATATGATTCATCATTGTGTAGCTTATGATAAACTGCATTAATCACCAAGACTAATTAAACTAACTAATTCGTAGGGCTAACAAGACGGCAACACATCACAGGGCGCCAGCCAGCTTCACAAGGGCTCGCTCGTGGGAAACAAAGCCAGAGGCTAGCCTCGCCCCAGGCCCCTGCAATATAGGCCTCGTACTTGTAACTCATTCACAAATGATATACTGTAGGCTACAAACTCATTTGGGAGTGACAATATTATTATATATATACAAACACTCACACACATAATACACATAATTCTTTATAGTAATAACCCCACCATTTTTTTTTTTTTTTTTTTTTTTTTTTTTTTTTTTCTTTTAAACTATTTAGAATTTCTTATCCCGAGTATTGTCTAAAACCAAACTGTGTTGGCATAGGGATAGTCCCTTTTATTTCCAAGCATATTCTCTCTGAGCTGAGCCAAACAAAGAATTCCAATTTTTAACCAAGCCTTTCTGGTTTCTGGAAAAAAAAAAAAATCGATTCAAATAAGTCCTTTTATATTTGTCCACCTTCCCCGGCGGCAATCAAAGACCTTCTACCGAATACGTGACCTGCCAGCCTTTCTTGAGTAATCACTTTTGGTGAATTTCTTAACCCCTTGAGGTGTATGACGCATTTTAGCAGTTAGTTTGGCTTGTATTAGAAGTTTTTGTGCAATTGGGGACAAATCTCTATGAAAGAAAGTGCTTAATAGCATCTCAACTAACTCCCTAGCTCCCACATGTTCTCTCTAAACTGAATAATTACGAGGGATGCATGGTAGCTAGAAGGATTCATTGAGATAGTCTGTTGCCTTTTGATTCGTAGACGTCCTTCCTAAGCTTCATAAACTCGTCTAAATGTAGCTAAGATAAAACAAAAAAGACGGCACCGGTACAAAAGGTGTTAATAATATTCCAATTTGTATACACTGACTATACTAAATTGAGTTGATAATTATTTTTCAAGGATGTGATATAATCATGTGAATCGCTAGAGAAATTTATACAGAAAATATATTAAACCTAATCAAAAGTTTGTATATAACAACACAATGAAACCCTAACGCAAGTAACGATACCATTAAAGATAAAGTACACGAACAAAATGAGATGAAATGTGATAGTGATGAAAATACTAAGCTCAATACAATGCCGGTCAGGATATGGCCAGCAGAACAGGAGAGAAACAAAGCAACAAACACATCCTATCATGACTCTCTCTGAAGTACGACTGGATAATAAGTGTGAACAATAATATGCCAGAAAATAAATACTGGGCATAATTATAACTCTCTGAAGCAAGACTCAATAACATTGTAGAGAATATGAAGAAAGTATATAAACAAACCAGTTACAAATAATACCAGAAAATATATACTAGGCATATATCTCACCGAAGCAAGACTCAATACAAGTTTAGAGAATAGGAAGAACATATATAAAAATAACCGGTTAGAAAAAATACCAGATCTAAAAACAGGTATATACAGTTTACAGTATTCAAACACAAGCTGTTATGTATATATTTCAAATGCAATGTTGAACAAGAGATTAGAAAAAGAAGTGAAAAAACCGAGGTTATATACATTTAGGATGCAAGATTCAACAAAAGGCTAGAACAATAAAGTGTTATATTAAATTAATAAAATGTGTTATATATAATTCACATGCAAAATTTAACACCAGCTTAGAAAAAGAAGTGCACATAAACAAAAAATAACAACGGTTGTATACATTCCAGATGTAAGATTTATATAATTGGATTGAAAACAAAAAAACACTAAGAAAATACAAATGGTTATATCAATTCCAGATTCAAGATTTACTAATAGGCTAGAAAAAGTGAAATATGAACAACACGTTAAATAGATTTTACAAGCAAGAATAACCAAGAAGTTAGAACAAAAGTGAAACACTATAAATGCAAACAACGGATATATAAATGTTAGATGCAAGATATAACAAGAGGCTAGAACGAAGTTGAAAAAATGGTTATAATAATTTCAGATACAAAATATAACAAGAAGCTAGAAACACGTGAAAAAGGGAATAATACACAAAACGGTTGTATATAATTATATTTCATATTCATATTATTCTCCAACCCACCAATTAACAAATAAACATAATCAATGAAATCCATGAAACTAATGAATACATGTGGTACACCAAGGACTCGAACCTAGGATACTCACACCGAAATTCCGATCACTATGTAAGATTAAACAAGAGGCTAGAAAATAAAGTGAACAATGTGGAGTCCCCCTGTTCTGCTAGTGGTATATCTGCTTCCTCTGCTGCTGCTCTCCACCTTGTGCTGGGGCCAGGAGCAGAGTGAGGTGTTTATGGCGCCAACTGTACCCATTGGACCAGCTGAAGGTACGTAACAGAGGTGTGAGAGAGAGAGAGAGAGTGAGAGAGAAGAGGGAAACAGAAGTTGAGAGAGAAATAGGACCAGCTGAAAGGAGGTAAAACTAGGGAGAGAGAGATAATAATTATTATACGATGTCTCCTGAACAAAATATCACAAGATGAATAGTGAGTTGCAGCAATAGAGGATTAGAGGATGGGCCGTTTTTCTGGTCCCCCTTCTTCCTCATGTTAGCCCCATTAGTTTCCAGATTATAAGACGTTGGGCCCATTAGTTTGCTGATTGTAAGACCTTTCGCCCCATTTCTTTGTCAATATTAAGACTTTATTTGTCATTTAGGTGTCGGTTTATCCCAGGTGAGCGACAGGGAACCTGTAATTTAAGAGAAACTGGCCTTCGGCCAGGAAATGTTTTCTATACAAAATGTACAAATCTATCTTGAAAGAGGGCTTTGGGCGGGTGTCCTTTTAAGCTTGAAAGAGGTCTAGGGAGGAAACTAATAATAACAAATAACAAAAATACTTAAATGAGCAAATATATACGCCCATCTCCCCTTAATCCATTAGGTGTATGAAATTTTCCTGAGCCTAGTATTTTTATCTAGAGTTGATTAAAGCGAGATGTAATTGTGCCGAAGAAATTAAATGGAGTAAAAAAGATGGAAGCTTTCATATCAATTGGTGTTTACGTAAGGGGAGAAACGGTGTCAGACCATTTCAACTAGTAGACCCTTTCAACCAGTTGACCATTTTTACCAGTAAACCATTTCACCAGTAGACCATTTCAACCAGTAGACCATTTCAACCAGTAGACCATTTCAACCAGTAGACCATTTCAACCAGTAGGACATTTCAATCAGTAGTCAGTATACCATTTCAACCAGTAGACCATTTCAACCAGTAGACCATTTCAACCAGTAGACCATTTCAACCAGTAGGCCATTTCAATCAGTAGTCAGAATACCATTTCAACCAGTAGACCATTTCAACCAGTAGACCATTTCAACCAGTAGACCATTTCAACCAGTAGACCATTTCAACCAGAAGACCATTTCAACCAGTAGGCCATTTCAATCAGTAGTCAGTATACCATTTCAACCAGTAGACCATTTCAACCAGTAGACCATTTCAACCAGGAGATAATTTCAACCAGTTGACCAATTTAACCAGTAGGCCATTTCAAACAGTAGACCATTTCAACCAGTAGAACATTTCAACCCGTAGACCATTTCAACCCGTAGACTATTTCAACCAGTAGGCCATTTCAATCCAGTAGTCAGTAAACCATTTCAACCAGTAGACCATTTCACCCAGTAGATCATTTCAACCAGTAGATCATTTCAACCAGTAGACCATTTCAACCGGTAGACCATTTCAACCAGTAGACCAATTCAACCAGTAGACCATTTTAACCAGTAGCCCTCAGCCAATGACAAAGCATCCAGGAACAACCAAACTCAGTGTCTTGATATAGTACTAACCTAACTCTACTTAACCTAACCTAATATCTATGGTTAAGGAGAGTGAAGTTGGGGAAAGCACCAGGAACAGATGGAGTGTGTGGGGAAATGTTGAGGTATGGTGGTGAGATAGTGATAGAATGGGTATGGAAAATGTGCAAACTAGCATGGGAGAAGGGGAGTGCACCCGATGACTGGAAGACTGGCATAATAGTCCCCCTATATAAGGGCAAAGGGGAAAGAGGAGTGTGTGGTAACCACCGAGGAATATGTCTTCTAAGCGTAGTAGGGAAGGTATACAGTAGGGTAGTGATTGAGAGAGTGAGAGTGAGAACGGAGAAATGGATAGGCGACGAGCAGGGAGGTTTTAGGAAGGGAAGAGGATGTGTAGATCAGATTTTTACCCTGAATTGTGTTGTGGAGAAGTATCTGGAGAAGAAACAAAAGGTGTATGTTGCCTTTATGGACTTGGAGAAGGCCTATGACAGAGTGGATAGAGAAGGTTTGTGGAAAGTACTTAGAATATACGGAGTAGAGGGCAAGTTGCTGAAAGCAGTGAAGAGCATGTATGAGGGTGCAAAGGCGGCAGTACGTGTGGAGAGTGAGCAGAGCGAGTTCTTTGACCTGAATGTTGGTTTGAAACAGGGGTGTGTGATGTCCCCGTGGTTGTTTACTGTATATATGGATGGAGTTATGAAAGAAATACTATCAAGAGCAGTGGATGTTGGTGTATCGCTGAAAAGGGAGGGAATTGAGTGGAAGCTACCTATACTGCTGTTTGCGGATGATACAGTTCTGATGAGTGATAATGAATGGGAGTTGCAGGGTCTGGTAAATGAGTTTGGAACAGTGTGCAAAAAACGGAATTTGAAGGTAAATACGGGGAAGAGCAAGGTTATGGTCTTCGAAAGGGGTGAAGTCACAGAGTGTGAGGTGAAGCTGAACGGTCAGGCTATGGAGATCGTCAACTCTTTTAAGTATCTGGGCAGTGTGTTGAGTAAAGATGGGACTATGGATGAAGAGGTGCGGGAGAGGGTACAACAGGGGAAGAGGGTTGTAGGAATGCTAAAAGCAGTAACAAGAAATAGGGTGGTCAGTATGGAAGTGAAGAAGTCCTTGCATGACAGTGTGGTAATCCCGACACTGACTTACGGAAGCGAAGCATGGACGTTGGTTGAGAGACTCAGACCAAGAGTGAGAGCAGTGGAAATGAATTACTTAAGGAGTACGTGCGGAGTTACATGGAGGGATAGACAGACTAATGAGGAAGTAAGAAGGAGGTGTGGTGTGGAGGTAGATGTGCTGGAAAGTGTGAAAAGGAACAACTTGAGATGGTTCGGCCATATTTACACTTTCTGTAATTTACACTTTCTCCTCCACAATGCAGAACTTCTGCTTATCAGAATTCATTTATCCCCAGAGCTACTACTCTTTGGAATTCACTTCCCTCGAATTGCTTTCCACAAACTTACAATCAACAAATGTTTAAATCCAGTTGTTACAAACATTTTATGAATGGAGGATGCCTTTAGGCACATGGACCTTTTTGTTTTATCTGTGTTTTTCCTTCCTCCGTTCATGGTCTCTTAAAAAAAAAAAAAAAAATATGGAACGTATGGAAAGCGAGAGAATGACTAAGAGGGTGTACGAGAGCGAGGTGGAGGGACAGAGGGGGAGAGGTAGACCGAATATGAGGTGGAAGGATGGAGTGAGGAACTAGATGAATGAAGGCGGTGCTGGTTGGGGGGAGGGGCGTCGACTGACTGGGGACAGAGGTGCATGGGGGCGGTTCGTTCGTGGCCACCCCTTCGGGGATCACGGCGTCAGGCAATAGATAGATAGATAGAAGGAGAGTTACTGGTTGAAATGGCTATGGGCTAATCTATAATACTAATATAACTGTCTAACATCACCTAACCTAATATTAGGGGGATGGTTCACGTTTAGGTCGATTTCTTTAATTTATTAATTAGTGTTCTAGTTTCTTCCCTAGACCTCCATCAAACTCAAAAACACAACCATTAGATCCTCCTTCTAGATTAATGTGTACATTTTCGGTAAAAAAAAATGTCCAGACCAAAGGCCGGTTCTTCCAAAATGACAGGGTCACTATCGTTCGCCAGGAAAACAAATCGATACCTAAATAGCGCGAAAGATCTTAATATTGTCAAGGAAATGGTGCAGAAGGTCTTAAAATCGACGAACTAATGGGACAAACATCTTATAATCTTAAATCGAATGGGGCTAAAAATGTAGGAGAAGGGGATCTATAAAAAACAGCCCGTCTCCCCTTAATGGTAGAGTAGGCACTGGGTTGAGAGTTACTGGTTGAAATGGTCCACGTACCAATCTACAGTACTAATCTAACTCTACCTAAACTACCCTAACCTAATATATATACACAAAATACAAAGGAAGACAAAAAACAACAAACCTATTGTTACTTGTTAGAAAAACAAAATAAAACACAGCATTCACTTGAAGGGCTTAAGCTTCAAGAAGTCTGTAGTCCAGAAAAATATTGTAAAGTACTGGTACTATTCATATTGTCTCCAAGCCACCATTTATATATATATATATATATTATATATATATATATATATATATATATATTATATATATATATATATATATATATATATATATATATATATATATATATAATATATATATACAGTATATATATATATATATATATATATATATATATATATGTATAAATATAATATATATATATACATACTGTATATATATATATATATATATATATATATACTGTATATATATATTTTTTGTTCTATGTAAATGAGGGAAACAAAAGGCATAACTGCCTGCAGCGAGTGCCTCCCCCAGTTTTCAAAGAGTGACAAGGCTAAAATCAAGGGACGTTCGAGCCAAAATGCCTGGACACACAGATTTTGAAGCAATTTAAGTCATAGGAAGAGGGAAAGACTGATTCTGGGAGAGAGTTCCAGAGCTCAGCAGTTGAATAGAAGAAAGTCTTAAAATATTGTTTCACTCTTGGGTTGGAGAGTTGCACAGAGTAGGGGTGGGATTGTGTTGCATGGCGGGTACTACGTACCCTACGTAGAGGAGGTGGTATATACTGGGAAAGCTTCGAGGAACACTGATTATTGTAGTAGCGATAGAATAGGGAGAGAGATGCAACATTGCGGCGAAGAGAGAGAGATTGCAGAGAGTTGGTGAGTGGACAAGAGTTAGTGATGCGAAAGGCTTTCCTTTCTACTTTATCTAGGAGTGAGTTGTGTGAGAGGATCCTCCCCACACATGTGAACAATACTCAATACAAGGACGCACTCTGCCCCTGTACAGAGCAAGAAGCTGCACAGGGGTAAAGAACCCCTTGAGGCGGTTGAGCACACCCAGCTTCTGGGAGGCTGCCTTAGCGAGACTGGTAGTATGGTCTTTCCAAGTGAGAGCAGAAGAAAAAGAGACACCGAGAGCGTTCAGGGAAGATGAAGGGTTGATTTTTGTATTGTTGAAGAATAAGAGATATTCCTCTCGAGGTTCCTGATGGGTAGTAAGATGGATAAATTGAGTTTTGGAAGCATTAAATGCAACAAGGTTTTCTCTACCCCAATTGGAAATAGTAGCTAGATCAGAAGATAAAAATGTTATGGCTTCATTATGTTTACTTTTGAGGGACTGCTGGCTGGGGCGTTCTGGAAAACTAATTGAGTGGTGTAACGTAGAGTCGTCTGCATATGAATGGATGGGACTGGATGTACAGTTGAGAAGATCATTTATGAAAATTAGAAAGAGTATAAGAGATAGGACAGAACCCTGAGGAACACTGGAGTTGATAGGATGAGGAAATGAGCAATGGCCGTCCACAACCGCCATCGCGGTTGGAAATTAGAGACAAAGGCACAGATGGAGGGACAGAAACCGAAGGAGGGCAATTTGGAAATTAATGATTTGTGCCAGACTCTATCGAAGGCCTTCAATATGTCTAGTGCAACAGAAAAAGTTTCACCGAAGTCCCAAAAGTTGGATGACCAAGAGTTAGTTAAATATGAAATAAGATCACCAGTAGAGCGACCCTTAAGGAAGCCATACTGACGATCTGAGAGCAGATTATGAGCAGAGAAATGCTTAAGAAATTTCGAAACAAGAATAATTTCAAAAACTTTAGAGATACAAGAGATGAGAGCAATTGGACGATAGTTGGAGGGTTGAGAGCGGTCACCCTTCTTTGGGACAGGTTGAATGAGAGCAAACTTCCAGCAAAAAGGAAAGACGTTAGAGGAGAGACAGAAACGAAAGAGTTTGCCTAGGCAGGGGGTCAGCACGGAAGCACAGTTTTTAATTACAGCAGGAGGAACACCGTCCGGACTGTACGCCTTCTTAGTATTAAGCCCAGAGAGGGTAGAAAGTACATCTTTAGAAGAGATTAGGATATTAGGCATAAGTAGGAGAGAGGGGGGTGGAGAGGAGGAATAGCACCGGAATCATCCCAGGAAGATTTTCTGGCAAATGTTTGAGCAAAGAGTTCAGCTTTGTCAGAGGAAGAAGAGATGGTTGTGCCATCAGACTGGAAAAAGGGAGGGAAAGACGAGAAAGAAAATTTGTAGGAGAGGTTTTTGGCTAGATGCCAGAAAGCTTTGGAAGAGCTAGAGTTGGATAGCTCAGTGCATTTATTATTGATGAAAGAGTGCTTGGCAAGTCGAAGAACAGATTTGGCTTGATTCCGGGCAGAAACATAGGAAGAATGACATTTTTGAGTTTTAAGGCGTCGGTACCGTTTGAATGCTTCCTCCTTGTTGTGGACAGCAGTAGAACAAACGTGAGTAAACCAAGATTTGTTTGCATTAGACTGAGAGAAAGAGAATGGAATGTACGCTTCCATGCCCGAGAGGATTACCTCGGTAATGCATTCAGCACTCTCCGAGGGTCCTCGGCCACGCAAGCAGAAGTCATTCCATGGGAAATCAAAGAAGTACTGCCGGAGAGCCTCCCAGTCGGCAGTGCCAAAGTGCCACAAGCGCCGCCGGCTGGGAGGATCGGATGGCTGTACTGAAGAGATAGGACAAGTGACGGAGAAAAGTTAATGGTCGGAGGAGCCCAAAGGAGAAAAAAGATTGACAGTATAAGAAGAAGTGTTAGAAGTCAAAAATAAGTCAAGAATGTTGGGCCGATCTCCGAAGCGATCCGGGATACGGGTGGGTTGCTGGACCAGCTGCTCTAGGTAATTTATGATAGAAAAAACGTAGGCTTGTTCACCAGGTTGGTCAGTAGAGGGAGAGGAGAGCCATTGGCGGTGGTGAACGTTGAAATCTCCTAAGATGGAGATTTCAGAGAAGGGAGAGATAGACGGAATGTGTTATACTTTAGAGTTTAGATAGTCGAAGAATTTGGGAAAGTCGGTAGAGTTAGGGGAATGATAGACAGCACAGAAATATTTAGTATGAGAATGACAGGATATTTTGAGCCATAAAGTTGAGAATTCAGAGGAGTCGAAATCGGGAACACGAGAGCAAGTGAGTTTGTTGTGCACGTATGCACAACATCCGCCTCTGGCTTTGAAACTAGGATAGAGGCAGTACAAATGAGTACAAAGGAAATCAAGCAACAACAGATCTAGTGACCCTTCTAGGCTGCTTGTCCACCAAAACACTGAGGATCAAGTGTCCAAACAGTGGTTTAGAGTGGCTAAGGGAACATTGGAAAGGGAACTACTGCCATGGAACAAATGTCCGTGGCAGTACTAGGAAGTTAGTAGGGGACATATGGGTTAGTAACTGAGGGGAGGATAAAATAAAGTTATTCATTTACAAACGCAGTCAGTCGCGGGTTTGATGCGAGATATTTGTCTAGGCGGAGTTTAAATGAATCAACAGTGCTGCAGTCTATAACGTCTCGGGGAAGCCCATTCCACAAGTTGACAACTCGATTGAAGAAAAAATTCTTAGATTCGTGTGAGTTAAAAGATTTACCAATAATTTTGCAACCGTTTCCCCGCGTGTAATTAGATTGGTCGATAGTGAAGTACTTACTACAGTTCATATTGTCGATGCCTTTGATGATTTTGAACACTTGAATTAAGTCACCTCTTAATCTGCGCTCAGTTAAAGGAAATAGATTTAATTCTCTAAGACGCTCTTCGTATGGTTTGTTCTTTAGGCTAGGTATCATTTTGGTAACTCTACGTTGAACTCGTTCTAGCTTGTTTATGTCTTTTTGGTAATAAGGGCACCAGCATTGAACGCAGTATTCCAGAAGAGGGCGGACTAAGGAATTGTAAAAGGTTAGGATAACGTCTTTGGATTTATGCTCAAATGACCTGCCTATAAAGCCAATTATTTTGTTTGCCTTCTTTACAACTTCTGAACATTGTTGACTCGGTTTTAGGTTACTCGATATTGTTACTCCCAGATCGGTTTCTCTGTTTACATTCTTAAGCTGAGTGCCATTCATCGAATAGTTTGCTTTCTCATTTAGGTATCCGATATGTAGTAATTTACATTTATCCGCATTGAAACTCATTTGCCAAATTTGAGCCCAATGTGACAATTTATCTAGATTGTGTTGCATATCGTCAACTTGATCTTTTGAGAGTACGCTATTTGCAATTTTTGTATCGTCAGCAAATTTTGAGATTGTACAGGTGAGACCCTCATCTATGTCGTTGATGTAAATTAGAAAGAGAATTGGTCCTACTACCGATCCCTGGGGTACCCCGCTACTTACATTGGTCCATTTAGATGCCTTACCGTTTATGACTACTCTTTGCTTTCTGTCGCTGAGCCAATTTTCTATCCATTTCAACACACCGTCTTGTATTCCATGCGCTTTTAGTTTTAGCAGTAAACGTTTGTGGGGAACTTTGTCAAAGGCCTTTTGAAAATCAAGGTATATAATATCTACAGCTTTACTCTCATCGTAGAGGTTGAGGATATCGTGGAAGAAGTCTAAGAGGTTTGTTAAACAGGAACGTTTTTTACGAAAGCCGTGTTGAGTATCTTTAAGTACGTTATTTTCCTCTAAGTGATTTACGAGTCTGTCTCTTATGACCGTTTCTAGCATTTTACATACAACTGAGGTTAAGCTAATTGGACGATAGTTACTGGGTAGGGATTTGCTGCCTTTTTTGAATATCGGTGTTACGTTCGCTATCTTCCACTGATCAGGCATAGTTCCAGACTGCAAGGATTTATTGAATAGTAATGTCAGTGGTTTGGAGAGCTCATCCTTAGCTTCCTTTAGAACGCTAGGCGAGATTGTATCAGGTCCAGGCGTTTTATTTACCTAGAGTTTATCTAAACAATTCAATACTTCTCTCTCTGTAACGGTGATATTGCTTAGAACATCTGAATTATCAATCTGAATCGGCGATGGTGTAGGGATATCACTGAGGTCTTCTGTTGTAAAAACTGATGCAAAGAAGGTATTGAGGGCATTACTCATTTGTACTTCGTCTTTGGTGTATTCTCCATTTTCATCGACTAACGGTCCAACAGTTGAAGTAACTACTTTTTTCTTTCTGATATAACTATAGAATTCTTTCGGGTTTGTTTTACTTTGATTCGCAATATGTAACTCTAGGGTCTTTTTACTTTGCTTAATTAACTTTTTGGCTTTGCGTCGTAGCTCTACAAATTTCACCCGTTCTTCGTCATTTTGTGAGGATTTTAATCTATCATTAGCAAATTTTTTAGCAAGCAGGCAGTTTGAAATATCTTTATTCCACCATTTGGGCTTATTATTATGGCCTGGACGCCGTATTTTCGATGGTATGCAGTCTTGCACTGCTTTTAGGTAAGTGGTTTCGAATAACTTCCAAGATGTATTTATGTTGTTATTGTTAATTAAAAAGCTCCAGTCAGTTTCTTTAAACATAGCTCTAAGTTTATGAAAGTTTGCTTTCTTGAAATTAGGGACTTTTTCAGTAGGAGGATACAGTGAAGGGGCTGCTGGCAGTTGCTTCAGGCACCTGAGTTTTGGTGAGGAAAATAAGATCAGGTTTGGAGGATGAGTGATGGTGTTCGATAGAGTGAAAATTAGAGGAAAGGCAAACACATATTGCAAGAGTGATAGTAAGAGTCACAGGTCGTGGTCCAGAGTATTTAAAGTGGTTGTCAGGGGAAGGTCGGGCAGGTGTGGGTGTATTTATGCCCCCCCCCCCCCTCCCCCCCCCCCCCCCTGGGGACTCAGAGGTTGGGCCTGTGTTCATCATGTTTTGTTTTTAATAATTATGATGGAGGAAGTGTGGTGTGCATGTTAAGTGTAGTGAAGTAGATAGGAGGAGGAGGGGTTTGTGAGAGCATGCTGGACTACTCTCAGTGTAAGTGAGGCACAATATATATATATATATATATATATATATATATAAACATATACTGTATATATACGGTATATATATACAGTATGTATACATAATATATATACAGTATATATATATATATATATATATATATATATATATGTTGGTAAAGCCAGGTAATAAATTTTCTTTAATACATACGAGGTTGAAAGAAATGGCAATTTCTGCGTTGGAAATTTTATTATTCAAAGTTTCCAGGTCTCTGATGAGTTTTCGCTGGGTGGCAGGAAGTAGATGAAGGAGATGAGCAAAATTCATGGTGGTACAGGGTTACATTAAAGTACATGAAGATACAGGATATACGATGCATTTCACTGGACAACCAGCATTATCAAGTATGGAAGGAATGATATAAAAGGTAAACAGGAAGGGTATATATAGAGGGTGGAGGATCAGAGGAGGCGGAAAACAGGGGGCAAAAGTCTGCGATTGGTGGAAGGCTAAACTAGGAGAGAGAAAGGGGGTAACCGCTTCACGCATGCGCACTGGATGCGGGATGGTGGTCGATAGGTGGGGTCGAAGCTGATTGGCTGCGTGTCGAGGGGCGTGGCCTAAGTTGTGTGGCGCCTGCAGAAGACGAAGCTGAAGGAGGTAGCGCGGGGGGCTGCGTCAAGGGCACCGGGGGGCGAGGAGGGGTGTTAGGTCCTGTAGGGTGGTGTCTTTTGGCAGAAGGAAGGATCTGAAGGTCCAGAGTTTGGTTGTTGATGTTGGGATGTAAGGCTTGGATATATAAAGCTTCGAGTATAGGTAATCTCCTTGGGTCACTTTCTTTACCGAGTATGGTGGTGTGTTTCTCTAACTCGTTGCGTGTGAGGTGAGGGTGGTTAGGGGTGAGATAGTGGTCTTTGATGGCTCCAGCCTGAAGGTGAAGAGTTAACCGACGTGAAAGACGAGTCTGCGTCATACCAATATAGGAATGAGGTCCACAGTCCTCATAATTACAGGTATGTTGGTAAATGACGTGATCGTCGGTCATCGGGCTCTTTATCTTGGTGGAGGCTGGTTTGTTGCGGAAAACACTACTGGAGCTATGTACCAAGGAGGCCCCCTTCCTTTGCCCCCGGGGCAACATGTACAAGCAGATAGACGGTGTGGCGATGGGCAGCCCCCTAGGAGTTCTTTTTGCGAACTTTTTCATGGGTACCATCGAGGAAGAGCTCCTAGCTGCCCAACGAGCCGCCGTCTACTGTAGATACGTGGATGACATCTTTGTGCAAATCAAGGACCTCCACGAACTACAGGAACTCCAGCGTCGCTTCATGACCTCCTCCGGACTTAACTTCACCTTTGAAAAATCTAACAATGGACAACTCCCCTTCCTCGACATCCTCGTAGCTCTGAACGACCATGGGTTCAAAAACCACCGTCTACATTAAACCTACTAACACAGGACAATGCCTCAACGGTGATAGTGAATGCCCCCGCCGTTATCTTCTATCCTCCATCTCCGCCTATGTTAGGAGAGCCCTCACGCACTGCTCTACCGGGGCCGACACCCACCAGGAACTAGAAAGACTATCCCAAGTTTTAGTAAATAACGGATACTCCAACTCCGACATCTCCAGCACCATCAACCACCATCTTGAAAAATGGTACACCCAAAGCCCTCCCAACATTGACCCCCCCAATGAAATTAAGATCTTCTACCGCAATTACATGTCCTCTGAACACAAAATGACGAGGCCGTCTTAAAAGAAATAATCTCCAAGCATGTCCACCCAACCAACCCGGAAAACAAAATCAAATTAATAATTTATTACAAATCCCCCAAGACCTCCAACCTCGTTCTCCGCAACAAACCAGCCTCCACCAAGATAAAGAGCCCGATGACCGACGATCACGTCATTTACCAACATACCTGTAATTATGAGGACTGTGGACCTCATTCCTATACTGGTATGACGCAGACTCGTCTTTCACGTCAGTTAACTCTTCACCTTCAGGCTGGAGCCATCAAAGACCACTATCTCACCCCTAACCACCCTCACCTCACACGCAACGAATTAGAGAAACACACCACCATACTCGATAAAGAAAGTGACCCAAGGAGATTACCTATACTCGAAGCTTTATATATCCAAGCCTTACATCCCAACATCAACAACCAAACTCTGGACCTTCAGATCCTTCCTTCTGCCAAAAGGCACTACCCTACAGGACCTAACACCCCTCCTCACCCCCCGGTGCCCTTGACGCAGCCCCCCGCGCTACTTCCTTCAGCTTCGTCTTCTGCAGGCGCCACACAACTTAGGCCACGCCCCTCGACACGCAGCCAATCAGCTTCGACCACCTATCGACCACCATCCCGCATCCAGTGCGCATGCGTGAAGCGGTTACCCCCTTTCTCTCTCCTAGTTTAGCCTTCCACCAATCGCAGACTTTTGCCCCCTGTTTTCCGCTTCCTCTGATCCTCCACCCTCTATATATACCCTTCCTGTTTACCTTTTATATCATTCCTTCCTTACTTGATAATGCTGGTTGTCCAGTGAAACGCGTCGTATATCCTGTATCTTCATGTACTTTAATGTAACCCTGTACCACCATGAATTTTGCTCATCTCCTTCATCTACTTCCTGCCACCCAGCGAAAACTCATCAGAGACCTGGAAACTTTGAATAATAAAATTTCCAACGCAGAAATTGCCATTTCTTTCAACCTCGTATGTATTAAAGAAAATATATATATATATATATATATATATATACTGTATATAGATATTCATCAAGGCGATATTTAAATGACAGGACTGTATGGCACTCTACAACATTTCTAGGCAATGTAATGGTATAGTAGACACTAGGAGAGAGCTACTAGTTGGTATGGTATTCTGGTTAAGCTGACCGGTCATCAGCTAAGGGGATATGGGACATTTTTCTGGCCCCCCCCCCCCCACCCCGCCTCCTTCAAGTTTACTCCCATTAGTTTTTAGGTTTTAAGACGTTCGCTGCATTCGTTTGTCGATTTTAAAATGTTTCGTCCCGATTTTACAACAATATCAAGACCTTTCGTGTCATTTAGGTGTAAATTTTTTCTTGGCGAACGGTAGCGTACCTGTAATGTTAAGATAATCCGGCCTTCGGCCGGGACATTTTTCTATCGAAAACTGTACAAATCTATCTTGAAGGGAGTCTAGCACCCCAGCCGCGGGGCCCGACATATGTCGAGAGAGAGAACCATGGCCAGCCATGCGGGGCCCGACATATGTCGCAAGGGATGTTGAGCATATTATCGGCTCTGAGAGAGAGTCTACGCGTTGGGAGGACGATAGGCGGGGTCTGACCGCTCGGCACGGCCAACGCGCCGCAACTGATGTAACCTCTGCAACATTCCACGCCCCCGGCCTCGCGAGACCAAGAAAAAACTTGGGATATTACTGTATTTTAGGGTTTTTTCCCTCGTGTTGCGCAATCGTTGCAAGAAAGCCCGTGGTCGTACAAGGATGATTCAGGTGTCATAGGGAAGCTCTATTATCGCCCTTTCACGACTACATAATTGTATTACGCTCTGGCTCTTGTTTATGCATGAAAAAGAGCATGGAATGAAGCTCGTTTAGGGTAAATATGCCCGCCAGGCAGGTAGTAGAAGTAACAAACATCCCCGTTTGACAGGGGCTAGGGAGTGTTTTTTAAGCATGATGAAGGCCTAGCGAGGACACTAAACAATAGATGAATATATAAATAAATAGACCCAAAGAAGTAACCACTGTCCCCTTCAGGTTTCCCGGACTCCTCAACCAATAGACCATTTCAACCAGTAACTCTCAACAAATGACAAATCCACTACGGAAATAATCAAGTAGGTATTCGAAAACAAGAGTAAAACAAAATATATTGAATGTCTTAACCCTTTCAAGATCCGATGACACACTTTTTTCTGTTTTCTGGCTAGTACTAGACGATTTTATTTACATTAAGAACTTTAATCCTTAAAGAGCGGCGGCCGGCTATAGCCGGGCGCCAATTTGCAGCAAGTTAGGAGCATTATTATGGCTTTTAACCCTTATTTAGCGGGGTCGGACTTAAGTCCGATACGAAAAAATTGGACTAAATGGCGGGGTCGGACTTAAGTCCGTGGGCGTATTCCCGCCCTAATTTAGGTGGAAAGCGAAACTTGGTGGTCAGGCGGTGTACTACAAGGGCCCACCCACACATCCCCACTGCGTGACCGTGACTAAGTGACCCTCAAGCAGCCATAATGGAAGGTCAAGATTTGCCCGTGTTCGATTCGGTGGCCGCCATCCCTAGTGCGTCGCGCCACCCTACTAACCACGCCCGGCTTACCACCCAGGAACTAGATATCATGCTGAACTCTTCAGAACTTTCTAATAAGCTGTTGGATGAAACCGTCGAAGGTCTGGGTGAGAGTTTTGGTAGTGTGGATGACTCGGAAGACGAAAATAACCCGATCATAGGCTTTCACCCCAAGCATAATTTGCGTGGGGTGGATGTTGTGGTTGATATTGGACAGACCCTTGAGCAAATTGGAGACGTTCCTGACGAAGAACATACTGGTGTGGGTGTTGGTAAGTACAATTTATATATTATAATTGCTTGAAAATGTGATTGCAAGCATTTTATCACCTTACGAGCGGCTGGTGGAGTATATTTCACTGTGCCGCCCAGCGGGTTTTTATTTTTACCCTAAATGGGGTTGTTCCGTGCTCTTTTTCATGCATAAACAAGACCCAGAGCGTAATACAAGTATGTATCCTGAAAGTGCGTAAATTGAGCTTTCCAATGACACCCGAACCATCATTTTACGATCACTGGTTGTCTTTCAACGATCGTAAAACACGAGTGAAAAAACCCTAAAATACGGTAATTTCCTTATATAATTCCCTGTGTGGCGAGCGGTCTTGAGGTAATTTATGCTCCTAATCACCGCTCCGCTCTCTCTCAGAGCACATTACGTCCTCAAAATTGCACTCTACAAGAAATTTCCTTTGCATTTTATAGCGTATTATTTGTAGGCCGTTCGGTAAATTTCTTACGGTAATACAAACAACGAAAGATTGAATATTTGTGCTTGGCATTATATGATTGTGGGGAACAGATGTAGGCCTACCGTATATATTATGTTTTCATATATATGATACATGTGTAACATTTTTATATTATCACGACTCTCTCTCTCTCTCTCTCTGTCTCACTCTCTTTGTTTGTACTCCTTTGTACTCTCTTTGTCTGATGTAGGCCAGGGCACGCCCCTAACTAATCTCTTCCCTCCCAGGAGAAATCACACCTAGCAGATGTTTTTGACCTCCCCTCTCTCTCTGTCTGTCTTCCTCTCTGGGTCTACCTATACTGCATGTGACATTGAAATTGCTTGAGAGTTTGATTGCAAGCATTTTATAGCGTATTATTTGCAGGCGTTCGGTAAATTTCTCACGATAACCAGGGTGTATGGTACATTTCTCACGATAATACAAGCAACAACGAAGCTTGGCGAAGATTGTGGTCTACAATATACCTTTTTATAATTGCATGTGACCTTGTAATTGCTTGAAAGTTTGATTGCAAGCATTTTATAGCGTATTATTTTCAGTCGTTCAATAAATTTGATAAATATATCAAAATAAGTCCTGTGGGACTATGAAATAGCTATTATTGGACAAGGACAATATTTTGTTCATCCCTCCACTGGAACATCAACAACAATGTCAACAACGTATCACCGTCGGCAATCGTAAGATTCAGAGTCGTAAAGATTCCAGGACGAGCTCAATAGAAAATGAATGAATGAAATGAATGAGTGTGCAGTACTACCAATACGTATAGCGACTTCCGCTAGATCTAGAGACCTTTACTTCGATCTAGCAGCAATGACTTACACTAGCGGTTTTGTTTTGAAATTTCAGAACAATTTCGAAGTGATATTATATGGATTTTGCCAATTCATATTTCTAGTGGTATTTATCATGTCTTACATCTAACAATATATGCTAGCGGATTTAACTTCAATTGGTAACCCTCCCGCTCGAGTCGGCTCCAGTCAAGAAAATCGATAATGGTGGCACTTTAGTAAACAGGTGATAAACAAAAACGCATGCGGATCGGTTTGGTGTATCGGTATTATGGTAAGTTGGCTACCTACTATTGTTTATACGATATAGTAAGTAATGATAAGTAAATTAGTATATATTATATATAAAACAAAAACAAAATTCCTGCAAAGCAAGCGAAACAGAGAGAGAGAGAGAATGCAGAAATTTAACTGAAGAAAGAGTGAAAAAGATATAATAATACAGAAATATTACAAGCAAATAAATGAAATAGAGGGATTAGTTAGAGAAAATAATAATGAGAAATACATAATACGGATGAGGAAGAGAGAAAGCGAGCGAGCCAGAGAGAGAGAGAGAGAGAGACAGACAGACAGGAGGAGTGAGAGAGATTAGAGAAAATAATAATGAGAATTACATATACGGATGAGGAAGAGAGAGAGAGACAGCGCGCGAGAGAGGGAAAGCGAGCGAGCCAGAGAGAGAGAGAGAGAGACAGACAGACAGACAGGAGTGAGAGAGAGAGAAAGAAAGAGAGAGAGAGAGAGAGAATACAGAAATAAGGAGAAATAAGAGAAAAATAAGACCGATTACCGAAGGAATAGTAGACGCGCGAGAGGCCAAAGTCAGGCCAAAGCGAACGCAACCAAACGCGCCCGGGAAATAAACCAAAAAGTACCTCCTCTTCCTCACCTCTTTCCACCCTCCACACTCATTCATAACATCCATTCATAGACTTATATGGGGAGACGAAGAGTTGCTCTTTCCAAAAATGATAGTTTCGTTCGCATTGAAGCCATAGTAACGGCGCTAGGGCGAGTGAAATTGAGCGAATATTTCGGGATTATGCCCGCTGAGCGGTACAGTGTAAAATACCTTACCACCCGCTAAATAAGGGTTAAAGGGTTAAAATCGAGTGCAAATGGCCGGGAGCGCAGCGGGCCACACGTCCGACTCCCAGGGCCTACCGCCGCCCACTAACTCACCCTCCCTGTGCTCTCTAGAGGCCGGCAGTGTAGCCAGTAGTGAGCGTAGCTGGGAAAAATATACCGCTATACGCTAAACTCCCATGTTACTGGTACCACTGTATGAGAACCACGAGTGCTACGTAGCTCGTTCTGGACTCATTTTGAAGCTTTTAGCACCTAGTTTTTTGCTGAATACATTTCTTTTCATGCAGATACTTGATTTATCATTCAGGAGGGCCTGAATATGCCCAAATAAGCCCAAAACCTCCCCGCTAGTTAAGGGTTAAGAAGGGTATTATGGAAGTCAGAGGGTAAATTTCGATAGTGTTTGCTCTTTCAATTCCCACCGATCCTTCCTACGCTGCCTAAAATCGTGTAATGATAGCAAGAATAAACTGTTGATATGTGTCGCAAGTTTCAAAGGGTTAGTCGACCAAACATTTCCTTTCAAACGTTGGTTAGCGTTAAGGTGGGTCACCTATTTTTTTTCTCTCTCTCTCTCTCTAATCCGTTTGATTAGATTAACCTCAATTGTATGTAAAATGCTAGAAACGGTCATAAGTGACAGACTCGTAAATCACTTAGAGGCAAATAACTTACTTAAAGATACTCAACACGGCTTTCGTAAAAAACGTTCATGTTTAACAAACCTCTTAGACTTCTTCCACGATATCCTCAACCTCTACGATGAGAGTAAAGCTGTAGATATTATATACCTTGATTTTCAAAAGGCCTTTGACAAAGTTTCCCACAAACAAAGGGGAGGTGTGGTGGAGTGGTCATGCCACTGGATTGGTAATTCAATGGACCCGGGTTCAAATCTCGATATGTCAATGGGAAGATATTATTGGGATTGAATTTGCGCTGTTCCTAGTATCAGTCCATTACCACAAAGCCCACCGAATTGCCAAAAAAAAAAACTCATTGTTCCCTGATTAAATAACACTGTATGAATATTCCCATATTCAAAATATGTTGCAGGGGGACAATGCCTAGTGAGTTCACTGCTCAATAGGTGGCATTCTGAGAGTGAGGGTCTGAGTCTGGAGGGTGAGACGGTGAAGCACTTGAGCGAAGCAACCAGCCGCTTCAGAGATGGAGCTGCTTCGAGCCATGATGGATGCTTCGCATGTCTCACTCCCCAGACTGGAACAAGACCTCATGGGCTTTACCGTGTTGAGCGGTGGAATGTACAGGCTCTCAGCCTATGCCCGAGAGGGAGTAGTTGGAATATAGAAAAAAAAAAAAAAAAAAAAAAAACGTTTACTGCTAAAACTAAAAGTGCATGGAATACAAGACGGTGTGTTGAAATGGATAGAAAATTGGCTCAGCGACAGAAAGCAAAGAGTAGTCATAAACGGTAAGGCATCTAAATGGACCAATGTAAGTAGCGGGGTACCCCAGGGATCGGTACTAGGACCAATTCTCTTTCTAATTTACATCAACGACATAGATGAGGGTCTCACCTGTACAATCTAAAAATTTGCTGACGATACAAAAATTGCAAATAGCGTACTCTCAAAAGAACAAGTTGATGATATGCAACACAATCTAGATAAATTGTCATGTTGGGCCCAAATTTGGCAAATGAGTTTCAATGCGGATAAATGTAAAGTACTACATATCGGATACCTAAATGAGAAAGCAAACTATTCGATGAATGGCACTCTGCTTAAGAATGTAAACAGAGAAACCGATCTGGGAGTAACAATATCGAGTAACCTAAAACCGAGTCAACAATGTTCAGAAGTTGTTAAGAAGGCAAACAAAATAATTGGTTCTATAGGCACGTCATTTGAGCATAAATCCAAAGAAGTTTTCCTAACCCATTACAATTCCTTAGTCCGCCCTGTTCTGGATTACTGCGTTCAATCCTGGTGCTCTTATTACCAAAATGATATAAACAAGCTGGAACGAGTTCAACGTAGGGTTACCAAAATGATACCTAGCCTAAAGAAAAAACCATACAAAGAGCGTCTTAGAGAATTAAATTTATTTCCTTTAACCCAGCGCAGATTAAGAGGTGACTTAATTCAAGTGTTCAAAATCATCAAAGGCATCAACAATATGAACTGTAGTAAGTACTTCACTATCGACCAATCTAATTACACGCGGGGAAACGGTTGCAAAATTATTGGTAAATCTTTTAACTCACACGAATCTAAGAATTTCTTCTTCAATCGAGTTGTCAACTTGTGGAATGGGCTTCCCCGAGACGTTATAGACTGCAGCACCGTTGATTCATTTAAACTCCGCTTAGACAAATATCTCGCATCAAACCCGCGACTGACTGCGTTTGTAAATGAATAACTTTATTTTATCCCCCCCTCAGTTACTAACCCATCTGTCCCCTACTAACTTCCTAATCCTGCCACGGACATTAGTTCCAGGGCAGTAGTTCCCTTTCCAATGTTCCCTTACCCACTCTAAACCACTGTTTGGACACTTGATCCTCAGTGTTTTGGAGGACAAGCAGCCTAGAAGGGTCACTAGACCTGTTGTTGCTTGATTTCCTTTGTACTCCTTCCTTTGTACTCTCTAACTCTCTCTCTCTCTCAATGGGCTGTATTCATTCGGTCCCATTTAACCTACTGTTTTAAGACGTTTATCCCCATCCAGGCGTCGATATATACCTGGCGAGCTATAAACAAGCCACCATATACTTAGACAGCTGGAATAATATATACATTTTTTGATAGAAAATGTCTCCGGCGAAGCAAGATTTGTCCATAAAATGCTGGCTCGCTATTGTTCGCCAGGAAAATATCGACATATGGATGGGGATAAATGTCAACAGAAGGTTGAACGGGGCTGAAAGGATACAACCAAGAAAGAGAAAAACAGCAGGTGACCCCCCTTAAGGTGATTTTGTCTGGACTCCCTTATGTTTAGTGCCATCAGTTTGAGAATTTAGATGCTCGCCCCATTAGTTTGGCTATTTAAAAACCTTTCGCCCCATTTTCTTTTGTCTATTTTAATATGTTTGATGCCATTTACTATGGGTTTCAGAGGCCGTGTCACATCGTTTTTCGTTTTTCGGGAATAACTTATTAACAAACAGTTGGATCAGTATAATATTTTGACACAGCTTTTTTTCACACGTGCCCTAATTTTCGTCAATATAGTGCATTACCAAAAGAGTAGAAATAAGCCACTTGTCCCTGTGTCATGAGGTTTAAGTCACACATTAATGACTAAGAAACGGACAAGGCTACCGTGGCTTACCTGGAGGAACCACCAAACCATTATTACTCCTCCATCAAACACGGTAGTTATCAGCCACCACCCTACCCTATTATCGCCTTTAAACTCAAGTTTATCTGTCAATATCAAAACAAAAATATACAAAAATACATACTTTTTGTAAATGTTTACTTGATAATGACAGACAACTTGAATTTAAAGGCGATACTAGGGTTGGGTGGTGGCTGATAACTACCATGTTTGATGTAGGACACGGTGTGAAAAAAGTTGTGTCAAAATATCATACTGATGCAACTGTTTGTTAATAAGTTATTCCCGAAAAACGATGTAACACGGCCTCTGAAACCCATAGTAGGTGTCGATTAGATTAACTCTATCCCCAGTAACTCACAAAGAGCTAGTAATTCCCACGCCTATTCTCTGGCTGCTTCTTCCCAAATGGAAGCAATAGTAGGTCATTTACTCCAGTCGTTATTGAGTTATGCGAGGTTTAGTAAAGGATTTTTGGCCTACCTAGAATGAACAGGGTATAGTAGTAGTAGTAGTAGTAGTTGATCCAGAACCAAGGCACGAGGTGCAAGACGTTTTTAGTCAGGAGGAATGAGGAACGCCAAGAGGCTATGTCCGTCGCGAAAGAGGTCCTGGAACAGACCTCACTGACCATGGCCAGGAAGTTTAGAGACGTGGCTAATCGGAACCGCCGGAATGAAAAGGTCAATGTGGACGACATGGTATGGATCAGGAACGAGAATCCACTACCAGGGACTAGCCAAAAGTTGAACGCAAAGTGGGTGGGTCCCTTTAGGGTTACGGAAGTAGTCCGAGACGGGGCTGCGTATAAGCTAGTAAATCCCTATACGGGTGTGTTTATGAAAAGGGCCGCTGAGAAAGTGAAACTGTTCATGGGTGAGGAGTATTGACAGGTAGAGCAAGTTGAAATGCCGGTTGAGGAAGACTATCAACCTGAGATTTTAGCACCCAGAGCCCGTCAGCCGGCCCGGCGTTATATAGAATCTTGTTAGAGTGTACAGTAGAGTCCCTGTTGTGGTCGTCTTGTTGTGTACTCCCCTGTGGCCCCCGAATGGTTAATTAATCTTTCCGGTCAAACCCCCGTGCAGCGAAACTTTAAGAGACGTAGGTGCCTAGGTTATGTAGAACGTCATACAGGTGATTGGGACTAGGGTGGTGGCGTTCCCATCAGGACGTGCTGTTGGCTCTGAGTACCTTTGTGGTTGACTGGGGTTATTCTCCTTTCGTCCCGAGGCTCAGCCAGCGCACAGAGTGTGAAGGGATTCCCACGATACGGGCGTCCACGCTGCTCTCTAGTCTGGTCTCCTGGGGTTTTCCAAGCAAAAAAGGGGTGGAGAGAGGCTGTCTCTACGGGTACAAGATAGTGCCTGGTTGGCACTCTCCTGAAAAGGAGGGACACTTTATAGAGTGGTATAGTGATTTGTTGATGAAGGAAGGGACGCCCCACAGGCAGAGTACAGTACAGTAATGTGTCAGATTCTAAGACGTTGGGTATAGATTGCGAGCTCTGGGCATGGTAAGATGCCAGGCGGATCAGAAATTCTGCTGTAATAAGTTAAGGCTGGATTAATTGGTAACTGTATAATGTTTATGTTGATGAAAGAGTGAATGAGGTAAAAAGTCTTCAAAGAAAAGGTAGAGCTGTGTAACGGGAAGAAATTGTACTTTCCCTTTTGGTATATGTTGTAAGGTTTGACTTAACTGTAAGACTTTTTCCCCTTCATTCACTCTTCCCTATATTTAAGGGAAATGTATCGTTTAAGAAGGGTTAAGCAACCCTTGTCTATGTAAAGAGGGAATTAGCCTAGATCAGGAGGAGAACTAATATTCTCAAATCTATGTAAAATACTTTCAAGCCTAATTTATCCTTTTACCCCATTTTGTTATCCCATGTAAAAATCCTTCCTTTTCGAATTTAGAGTAATGCCCCCTTGTGTAAAAAGACCGCCAACTCCTACCCAAGCGACGCCACCCTTTGTGGTCACCCTCCCACTTTTTGGTGGGATCCCTGGCACTGGCCCTCGGCCCCTCACTGTCGTGACCCCAGGCCTACGAGAGAGACCTACCCCCCAGTCTCTGTCATCATTCCCCGCTTCTTCTCCGGACTTAGGCTTCCTTTCCCTCCATTCAGAGGGAACCAGTTTGGGACGGAGTCGATGTGATGCTGAATTGCTGATGGCGGAGAATCGGAGATTCACCCCTCCCATTGGCTGAGTGCAGGATGCTGAACTCGTGTACTGTACGAGGGTTCAAGGACCGCAGGAAGACGTATGATTACCCCCTATACCCCAGGATACGGTAGGCCGAAGAAACCTACAGGCAAGCCTGGCCGATACCGGTATCTAGCGGAATTGGGATGTATAATACTGAGAGGAATGGGGTGGATACAGACAGCAATATTCGAGTCCTACTCCTAGGTTAAGAGACTGTCCCAGTACGGTAATGGATTGGTCCCAGCTTAATGGTATAGAGATAATTAGATACGGACCATACGGTACCAATGTTAAGAGTTGTAAACGGTAAAATGTTCCTTCTATTAATATCAAGCTTAAGATTACTGTAAAAAAAAAAAAAAAAAAAAAAAAAAAAGTAGTAGTAGTAGTAGTAATAGTAGTAATAAAAGTAGTAGTTTAGTGTGGGCCCATTCCTTTCCCATTATCCCTTTCAGTACCGGTTCCATCCTCTTAACTTTATTCTGGTTACTATTAGACGATTATATTCAGTTCAACAAGGGCCTCCAGCAATATACAGGCTTTGAAGTATCTCACTTAATCCGTACAGCCCAAGTGACGCGCCTGACGCGTCGGCGATGTATGTAACGCACAGCCCCAGAGACGCGCCTGACGCATCACCCTAATTGCGCCGACCGTAACCTCAGGTGTAGCCACTCAAGAGGGCTCAGATTTGTATGGGAACTGTGTACGTATCCCACGCAACCGTGCCGATGGTTGAAAACTCTCAAAGTCTACGTGCGTGCGCGTGAGCGCGCAATAACCTGGTATTTTGGGGTAATTGCCTTCAATTTTTTACTCTTGTAAAATACGTTTTCGGGGGCTCTGTAGGACCATTCTTTAAGCTTTTTAGAGCGGTTTTTCGTGGTTATTCCTTCATTCATAACCCATTCGCTATTGTTTCTGGAATGAAAAAAAACATTGAAAACCGGCCGGGTTCTGGTGAACAAACATTACAAAACTAGACAGGGCTGGACGGGTTAACCCTTTTTACTGCCACAGATCCTTCTTAAACTGCACAAAATCGTTAAATACAGCAGGAATATTATATATAAAAGACGTCATCGGTACAGAAGTGGTTATGAAACCAGGTATGGGAAGCGAACTTTTGGGAGTGTCTGTGTTGGATTCGAACCCCATTCTTTCTAATGAAGGCTATTGGCCTGCTGTTATTAGGAGTTATGACGGTTGTGATGATAACGGAAGGGAGAGCGAGAGAGAGAGAGAGAGAGAGAGCGAGAGAGAGATAGAGCTAGACTGGATATATAGGAGGTAAGAAAACTTTCACATCACCTAATAAGATAAACAAATAACGAAATAATAAACAATAATTAAATATAAAAGTTAATTAATAAGATGTACAAAGAAGATAAAACAAATATATACTGAACATATTATTCAGCAAAGATATATTAAAAACATATAATCATTGTACACAATAAATATCTAGGACAAATATTTCAATCTTTGTATGAGGTTGAGGTTTAAGGGGAATTTTTAGTTTGCTCCCTAGACCTCCATCAAGCTTAAATAAATACCTCCAAGATAATTTGCGATAACTTCGCGATAATTTGTATTTTTTTCTGTAGAAAAATGTCCCGGCCGAAGACCGTTTTTTTTTTTTTTTTCTATGTGATTGAGGGAGGCAAAAGGCATAACTGCCTATAGCGAGTGCCTCCCCCATAGTTGAAAGAGTGACAGGGCCAAAATCAAGGGACGTTCGAGCCAAAATGCCTGGACACACGGAGTTTGAAGCAATTTAAGTCATAGGAAGAGGGAAAGACTGATTCTGGGAGAGAGTTCCAGAGCTCAGCTGTTGAGTAGAAGAAAGTTTGAGAGTAACGTTTCACTCTTGGGTTGGAGAGTTGCACAGAGTAGGGGTGGGATTGAGTTGCAAGACGGGTACCACGTGCCCTACGTAAAGGAGGTGGTATGCACTGGGATAGCTCTGAGGAACACTGATTATTATAGTAGCGATAGAATAGCGAGAGAGATGCAACATTGCGGCGGAGAGAGAGAGATTGCAGAGAGTTGGTGAGTGGACGGGAGTTAATGATACGAAAGGCCTTCCTTTCAACTTTGTCTAGGAGAGCGGTGTGAGAGGAACCTCCCCACACATGTGAACAATACTCAATACAAGGGCGCACTATGCCCCTGTACAGAGCAAGAAGCTGTGCAGGGGAAAAGAACCCCCTAAGGCGGTTGAGCACACCCAGCTTCTGCGAGGCTGCCTTAGCAAGACTGGTAATATGGTCCTTCCAAATGAGAGCAGAAGAAAAAGAGACACCAAGAATATTGAGAGAAGATGAAGGGTTGATTTTTGTATTGTTGAAGAATAAGGGATAGTCCGCTGGGAGATCCTGACGGGTAGATAGATGGAGAAATTGGGTTTTGGAAGCATTAAAGTTAACAAGGTTTTCTCTGCCCCAATTGGAAATAGTATTTAGATCAGAATTTAAGAGTTCTATGGCTTCATTACGTTTGTCGTTGAGGGATTGCTGGCTGGGGCGTTCTGAAAAACTAATGGAGTAGTGTAAGGTTGAGTC
This sequence comes from Paralithodes platypus, assembly GCA_032716605.1. Taxonomy (NCBI): domain Eukaryota; kingdom Metazoa; phylum Arthropoda; class Malacostraca; order Decapoda; family Lithodidae; genus Paralithodes; species Paralithodes platypus. Next base: position 44,108,089 of record CM064548.1, on the reverse strand, counting down.
GTCTGCGTATGAATGGATGGGAATTAAGGTACAGTTAAGGAGATCATTTATAAAAATTAGAAAGAGAATAGGAGATAGGACAGAGCCCTGAGGAACACCGGAGTTTATAGGGTGAGGAAGTGAACAATGGCCGTCCACAACCGCGGCTATGGAACGGCCGGAAAGGAAATTAGAGACAAAGGCACAGATGGAGGGATAGATACCGAAGGAGGGTAGTTTAGAAATTAAAGATTTATGCCAGACTCTATCGAAGGCTTTCGATATGTCTAGTGCAATAGAAAAAGTCTCACCGAAGTCCCGGAAGGAGGATGACCAAGAGTTAGTAAGATATGAAAGAAGATCACCAGTAGAGCGACCCTTAAGGAAGCCATACTGGCGATCTGAGAGCAGATTATGAGAAGAGAAATGCTTAAGAAATTTGGAAGCAAGAATAGTTTCAAAAACTTTAGAAAGACAAGAGATAAGAGCAATTGGACGATAGTTGGAGGGTTGAGAGCGGTCACCCTTCTTTGGGACAGGTTGAATGTGAGCAAACTTCCAGCATGAAGGGAAGACGTTAGAGGATAGACAGAGACGAAAGAGTTTGCCTAGGCAGGGAGTCAGCACGGAAGCATACTCTTATATCAGTGTATACCAACCCCTCTTCATAGAGCACGTAACACCCATCTTGCAACACAAATCCACCACTACTCTGTGCAACTCTCCAACCCAAGAGTGAAACGTATTCTCAATATTTGTTCTATTTAACAGCTGAGCTTTGGAAATTGGAACTCTCTCACAGAATCAATTTTTCCATCATCCTATGATTTAAACTGCTTCAAACTCCGTGTGTCCAGGCATATTGTATCGAACGTCCCTTGATTTTGGCCCTGTCACTCTTTCAACTCTGGGGGAGGCACTTGTCAAAGGCAGTTCTGCCTTTTGTCTCCCTCACTCACATAGAAAAACAAAATAATTATAAAAAATAACAGGCTCGGTATCGCTCGCCAGGACAACATTGACACCTAAAAGGCACGACAGGTCATAGAAGTGACAAATATGACATAGATGGACATATATAAACATAGAAAAAGACAGACATACACACATAAAGACAGACACATACACATAAAGGCGGACACACACACATAAAGGCAGACACATACACATAAAGGCAGACACACACACATAAAGGCAGACACATACACATAAAGGCAGACACACACACATAAAGGCAAACACATACACATAAAGGCAGACACATACACATAAAGGCAGACACACACACAGAAAGGCAGACACACACACATAAAGGCAGACACATACACATAAAGGCAGACACACACACAGAAAGGCAGACACATACACATAAAGGCAGACACACACACATAAAGGCAGACACACACACATAAAGGCAGACACATACACATAAAGGCAGACACACACACATAAAGGCAGAACACTTACACATAAAGGCAGACACACACACACAGAAAGGAAGACACACACACAGAAAGGCAGACACGCACACACAGAAAGGCATACACACACACAGAAAGGCAGACACACACACACTGAAAGACAGACACACACTCAGAAAGGCAGACACACACACAGAAAGGCAGACATACACACAGAAAGGCAGACACACACCCCCCCGTGGCGTATCGGATAGCGCGTCTGGCTCACAACCAGAAGGTCCCGAGTTCGAGACCCGGGCGGGGAAGAGACATTTGGGCAAGTCTCTTAACGGTGTAGCCTTTGTTCACCTAGCAGTATAAATAGGAACCTGGTATAAGTGGACGAAGTTGTGACTTATAAGTGGACGAAGTTGTGACGTCCCATCTGGGATTGGTGATCGGTTACAAGGTGAGATGGGTATCGTACTGGTCAACCTAAGCTACTGGTCAACCTAAGCCTTCGGGTGAGACTGGTACCGTAGTGAGAATGGTACCGTACAGATTAAACCTAAGCCTTTGTTTCCAGATGTCGCCAATTGGCTAAAATACAGACTACACACACATCCACAGCCATTCCAACGATACATAAACACTTAACATGCATTTCATGCAATACATTCCCAGTTAAGGAGGCGCGATAATAATGAGCTTAGCTCGCATTGCGTGGATTCCCCTTGACGACCAAGTGAGTGAATAACACACCCACACAGAAAGACAGGCACACACACATAAAGACAGACACACACACAGAATGGCAGACACACACACACAGACAGAAAGGCAGAAAACACACACACAGAAAGGTAGGCACACACACACAGAAAGGCAGACACAAACACAAAAAGGCAGACACACACACACACACACACAGAAAGGCAGACAAACACACACACACACACACACACTCAGAAAGGCAGACACATACACAGAAAGGAAGACACATACACACACAGAAAGGTAGGCACACACACACACAAAGGCAGATACACACAGAAAGGCAGACATACCCATACACAAATGCAGACACAGACAGAACCAAAAAGACAGTTACATTTTTGTTGTCTATGTGAGTGAGGGAGACAAAAGGCAGAACTACCTGTAGCGAGTAAATCCTCCATATTTGAAAGAGTGACAGGGCCAAAATCAAGGGACGTTCAAGCCAAAATGCCTGGACACACTGAGTTTGAAGCAATTTAAGTCATAGGAAGAAGAAGTAAGACTGATTCTGGGAGAGAGTTCCAGAGCTCAGCTGTTGAATAGAAGAAAGACTGAGAGTAATGTTTCAATCTTGGGTTGGAGAGTTGCACATAGTATGGGTGGGATTGTGTTGCAAGATGGGTGCCACGTTCCCTACGTAGAGGAGGTGGTATACACTGGGAGAGCTCTGAGGAGCACTGATTATTGTATTAGCGATAGAATAGCGAGAGAGATGCAACATTGCGGCGAAGAGAGAGAGAGTTAGCAAAGAGTTGGTGAGTGGGCGGGAATTAATGATACGAAAGGCCTTTCTTTCTACTTTGTCTAGAAGTGCGGCGTGAGATGATCCTCCCCACACATGTGAACAATAGTCAATACAAGGATGCACTGTGCCCCTGTACAGAGCAAGAAGCTTTGCAGGGGTAAATAACCCCTTGAGGCGGTTGAGCACACCCAGCTTCTGGGAGGCTGCCTTAGCAAGACTGGTATTATGGTCCTTCCAAGAGAGAGAAGAAGAAAAAGAAACACCAAGAATATTGAGAGAAGATGAAGGATTGATGTTTGTATTGTTGAAGAGTAAGGGATAGATGGAGAAATTGGGTTTGGGAAGCATTAAAGGTAACAAGGTTTTCTCTGCCCCAATTGGAAATAGTAGTTAGATCAGAAGGTAAGTTTTCTATGGCTTCATTATGTTTGCTTTTGAGGGATTGTAGGCTGGGGTGTTCTGGAAAACTAATCGAGTGGTGTAAGGTAGAGTCGTCTGCGTATGAATGGATGGGACTGGAGGTACAGTTGAGAAGATCGTTTATGAAAATTAGAAAGAGAAAAGGAAATAGGACAGAGCCCTGAGGAACACCGGAGTTGATGGGATGAAGAAGTGAGCGATGGCCGTCCACAACTGCAGCTATGGAACGGCCGGAAAGGAAATTCGAGACAAAGGCATAGATGGAGGGATAGAAACCGAAGGAGTGCAGGTTAGAAATTAAAGATTTGTGCCAGACAATATCGAAGGCCTTCGATATGTCTAGTTCAATAGAAAAGGTCTCACCGAAGTCTCGAAAGGAGGATGACCAAGAGTTACTAAGATATGAAAGAATATCACCAGTAGAGCGACCCTTAACACCTATTGTACCATAGGGTCCAGTAATAAAATCCTCACCAGTCCCAAGCAATGTGGTCAAAATGGCAAGATATAACAACCTCCCACCTCAAAAGATGGAGGAATACTGGCTCTCCCAGCTTGTAGAGGCTTTTATATATTATCTGATAAGTGTTGCCAACTCTAGAGCAGTGCTCAAATTGTCGTGGTACCAGGCAATGCCTGATACTGGCAGTTACAAGGAAAGTATATTTCTGACGGGTTCCTGCCGTTTCTGGGACTGGGGAGTGATTTATCTACTGACGGAAGGGAGCCGGGGCTGGTACTGAACAGGCTAAGGAAGCCATACTGGCGATCTGAGAGTATCTTATGAGAAGATAAATGCTTAAGAAATTTGAAAACAAGGATAATTTAGATATAACGTTTAGGAAGACTTTAGAGATAAAAGACATGAGAGCAATTGGACGATAGTTGGAGGGTTGAGAACGGTCACCCTTCTGTGGGACAGGTTGAATGAAAGCAAACTTCCAGCAAGAAGGGAAGACATTTGAGGAGAGACAGAGACGAAAGAGTTTGCCTAGGCAGGATGGAGAGCACGGAAGCACAGTTTTTTAGTACAACAGAAGGAACACCATACGGACAGTACGCCTTCTTAGTATTAAGCCCAGAGAGGTTAAAAAGTACATCTTTAGAAGAGATTAGGATATTAGGCATAAGTAGGAGAGAAGGGGGTGAAGAGGGAGGAATAGCACCGAAATCATCCAAGGTGGAGTTCTAGCAAACGTTTGAGCGAAGAGTTCAGCTATGTCAGAGGAAGAAGTGATGGTTGTGCCATCAGAGTGGAAAAGGGGAGGGAAAGAAGAGGAGGACAAATTGTTGGAGAGGTTTTTGGCTAGATGCCAGAAAGATTGAAATGAGCAAAAGTTGGATAGTTCAGTGCATTTATTATTGATGAAAGAGTGCTTGGCAAGTCGAAGAACAGATTTGGCTTCATTCCGGGCGAGATCATAGGAAGAATAAGATTCTAGAGTTTTAAGGCGTTGGTACCATTTGAATGCTTCCTCCTTGTTGCGGACAGCAGTAGAACAAGCGTGAGTGAACCAGGATTTTTTTGCATTAGGCTGAGAGAAAGAAAATGGAATGTATGCTTCCATGCCCGGGAGGATTACCTCGGTAATGCCTTCAGCACTCTCCGAGGGTCCTCGGCCACGGAAGCAGAATAAGTCATTCCATGGGAAACAATAGAAGTACTGTCGAAGAGCATCCCAGTCGGCAGCTCCAAAGTGCCACAAGCACTGCCTGCTGGGAGGATCGGGTGGCCGTACTGGAGAGACAGGTAACGGAGATAAGTTTATGGTCGGAGGAGAATAAAGGAGAGATAAGAGTGACAGTATAAGAAGACGGGTTAGAAGTCAGAAATAAGTCAAGAATGTTGGGCCGATCTCCGAAGCGGTCCAGATACGGGAGGGTTGCTGGACCAGCTGCTCTAGGTCATTTAGGATAGAAAAGACGAAGGCTTGTTCTCCAGGTTGGTCAGTAGTAAGAAAGGAGAGCCATTGGCGGTGGTGAACGTTGAAATCTCCTAAGATAGAGATTTCAGAGAAGGGAGAGATGGATAGAACGTGTTCCACTTTAGAGTTTGAATAGTCAAAGAATTCGGGAAAGTGGGTAGAGTTAGGGGAAAGATAGATAGCACAGAAATATTTAGTATGAGAATGACAGGATAGTTTGAGCCATAAAGTTGAGAATTCAGAGGAGTCAAAATCGGGAACACGTGAGCAAGTGAGTTTGTTGTGGACGTATGCATAACATCCGCCTTTGGCTTTGAAACTAGGACAGAGAAAGTAGGATGATACAGAGAAGGGGCTGCTGGCAGTTGTCTCAGACACCTGGGAGATCAGGCTTGGAGGAGGACAGGTGGTGTTCAACAGAGTGAAAATAAGAGGAAAGGCTGCGAATATTGCAAAAGTTGATAGTAAAAGTGACAGGCCGTGGTCTATAGCATTCAGATGGGTCGTCAGGGGAAAGTCGGGCAAGTGTGGGGGCATTTTTGGTTCACCTCCCCCCCACCCCCCATGGGTAGGAAGTGTTGTGTTCATGTTAAGTGTACTGAAGTAGATAGGAGGAGGAGGTGTTTGTGAGAGCTGACTGGACTATTCTCATAGACTTGTAAACACGTAGACAGAGATACAAACAACTAGAGAACAGAAAGACAAGGACATCAGGGTGATATAATTGGATGGCACATTAAAGGGAGGTTTTTAGTTTGTCCCCTAGACCTTTATCAAGCTTAACATTACACCCCCTAGACCCCCTTTCAAGATACTGTAGGTGTGTAAATTTTTCGGTAGCGATTTCTATTAAATTACAGGCTCGCTATCGCTCGCCAAGAACAAATCGACACCTAAATGGCAAGAAAGATCTTAAAATTGACATAGATGGGGCGAAAGTTTGTATAATCGCCAAATTAATGGAATAACCGTCTTAAAAAAAATGGGGCTAAACATGAGGTGGAAAGGAGTCCAGAAAAAATCCCCCAAGTGAAAATCTCCCCTTAATAAACGAAACATAGTGAGGATAAAAATGTGCTAGACATGTCTAGGTAGAGAAAACGTACGTCCGAATAAATAATTAGTTTGTGAGAATAATGGAGGTGAATTAACACTTCAGAAACAGACACAGAGCTCCGGACGATATATATATATATATATATATATATATATATATATATATATACATATTGTTACGTTACGAGCGGGGTTCGAACCCATAACATAAAGAAACATTCCACTAAACACCACAAAACGAGGAATTATTATTTAGCCTCACAAAATGCGGAAAATATGACTATCAGTTTCAGTCAAGAATAAGTGGTATGTTAAACTTCCACAAAAACTAGCAACTCTCTTTGTAGTCACTAAAACCTTGGTAGGTGAAAAGATGTGGCAAGTTCATAAAATATCAGTTGATATCAAATGGCTGTTTTAGCCTAAAAAACCCAAAGTTATTCCTTTCTCATCACTCGTTCAGAATTAGTTATCTTTAGTTACTTTGACTTAGATTTATCCCAACAATCAAAAGAATAATATATTAGCATATAAAGGTAAAATGTAAAGATTATGTAAAATATAATTATAATTTATTTACATGATTAATTATACACAAACGTTACTTCTAGTGAAAATATCAAATTTGAGAAACACTGATGTGAAATAATAAAGAAACTCTTAAGAAAAATAATACATAGTTATATAAATACCCTCCAAGAGAGTAAGTGAAAGCAATCAATAAACATAGAAAAATCCTAGGCGATACTTATTCAACTCATGGTGATTCTTTTACAAACAAACTCAGGGCAGGGCAGCTTATGATGGTGGCGGCGAATACACTACCTGCCTCAAGCAGAATGTCGGCTTATATACCCTTAGCGCACCAGGCTCTGATAACAATCTCTCGTACTGCATTAATCTCAACTCATTATATATTTGCTGAATTAAAGTATTACTTTTACTAAGAACTCTATGATATATATATCTTGTAAACAATACTTATGATTAGAAAAGCCAAATACATTATTACCTAGTTATAATCAATATCATTCGTACGTCAGGCAACGAAGAAGTTTCAAGGGAGTTGGAGAAAAGGGGGGGGGGGAGAATGAGGGTTACGGGTGTAGGGGATAGGGGGTAGAATGGAATGTAAGGGGGGTAGGCTGCAAGAAGCCTCCCAATACCACTACACTCTAAATCGTACACTCTTGAACAAAAATATCTTCCTATATATGAAACTAAGCTGTCTACAGATCAAATTAATTATACAGGGCTCATAACATTGCATACGATGCTCAATCATAAATAATTAAAGATCGTACCCACCATAACAAGCACAATACCTCAATTACAACCAGTGACACTTGAATGAAATAGAAATCCTTAACACCTCCCTCACAAAGAGACTTATAAGAGAAGCGAAACTAAATCTAAACCCTAATACAATAATTTTGAACCTAATATCATTCACCAAACCATAAACCAAAACCAAAATCACATTAACCCACTGAGCCCCAGCGACGCAGGGTTTGCGTCCACAATGTATGTAACGCTAAACCCCAGCGACGCATGGTTTGCGTCCTGGCCGGTCCGGTCCCAATTACTCCGGTCCTATGGCACCTAGAGGGCTCAGATTTGTATGGAAACTGTGTAAGTATCCCACGCACCCATGCCGATGGTTGAAAACTCTGAAAGTCCAACCACGTACGCGTGAGCGCACAAAAACATGTATTTTTGGGGGAAATTGCCTTCAATTTTTTACTCTTGTAAAATCCGTTTTCGGGGGCTCTGTAGGACCATTTTTGAGCTTTTTGATCGGTTTTTCGTGGTTTTTCCTTCATTCCTAACCCATTCGCTATTGTTTCTGGAATAAAACAAAAATTCAGAATCAGCCAGTCCTGGGTGGTACATATATAAATATTTAGCTGGTACTCAGTGGGTTAACAAACTTACAAATTATTGCTGGCAAAGTAGCTCTAACAACTAAAATTGTTCTCATTCAGTTCCAGGACAACATGTCCGCGATGATATTGTTCTTTCCCTTTATGTGGTGAATTTGAAGGTTATATGGTTGCAATGCCAAGCACCATCTCATTAACCGCTGAGTCGAGTTTTTAATTTTATACAAGAATTTCAGGGGGTTGTGATCAGTAAACACTTTCACAGGAAAATGTGAACCACTTATCCACTGCAAAGAGCAAGGCAAAATACTCTTTTTCAATAGTGCTGTAGTGTTTCTGATAAGGTTTGAGTTTACCGGATGCATAGCAAACTGGATGCAAAATCTCAGCATCACTGTACTGTAACAAAACTGCTCCTACACCAACATCACTAGCATCCACCTGAATTATGAACGGTTTATGAAACTGAGGGGACTTCAGAATAGGTGCATTGACTGATAGCCAACGAATCTTTGTGAATGAAGTTTGGCATTCTGGGGTCCACACAAATTTTCTCTTGGGGCTAATCAAGTCTGTTAGGGGGGCGGAGAGGTCAGCGAAGTTGGGTACAAATCTCCGATAGTACCCAGCCATACCCAAGAAGTGCATTACTGCCTTGCGGTCCTGGGGAATAGGCAGTGTAGAAATGGCTTCGACTTTGGCAGAAATAGGGCTGACTTCGCCTTCTCCTACCACGTGACCCAGAAAGATTAGTTTGGCATGACCGAACTCACTCTTGGCAAGGTTGACAGTGAGTCCCGCCCTGGCCAAGTTGGAGAAGAGACTCTGTAGCTGGTGAAGATGATCCTGCCAGGATTCGCTGTAGACCACAATATCGTCGAGGTAGGATTGCACGCCCGAGAGGCCATCTGTCACCCGGTGGATCAGTCGCTGGAAGGTGGCGGGCGCATTCACCATACCGAAAGGCATGACAGTGTATTGGAATAGCCCGTCCGGGGTGACAAATGCAGACACTCTCTTGGCCCTCTCCGATAGTTTTATTTGGTAGTAACCGTTCAGCAGGTCAATCTTGGATATGTATTTCGTTCCTCCCAAACGGTCCAACAGGTCGTCGATCCGTTGCAGAGGGTAGCAGTCCTGGCGGGTGAGTTGGTTTATCCGGCGATAATCTGTACACATCCTAAATGTGCCATCAGGTTTGTCCACGAGTAGGCATGGCTCGCTGTCGCTCCGTTCCACAAATCCATGGGCGAGTAGGAAGTCCACTTCCTGTTGAAGTGCCGCACGCTTCTCTGGATTGGCGCGGTAGGGATGTTATTTGATGGGAGTGGCCCCCTCAGTCAGGACCACATCATGTTCCACCAGGGAACACTGCTGGGGAACGTCACCAAACAGCTGTGGAAACTCGGAAAGCAGGTACTCCAAGTCTTCACCTTGGTCAGACAACAAGTGCTGGAATTTTAAATGGGGGTTAGTCAAGAAGTCTGAGTTTGGAATTTGTTATCAAGAGGTCATTATGCTCCTTGATCTTTAAATCCTCTAGTTCACCTTCAAATTGTGCTACAGATTCAAAGTTTAATACCTTATCTGGATCTCTGCAGTGATAGGCTTTCAGCAGGTTAACATGTACTAGTCTTTCTGACTTCCTACGATCAGGAGTTTTTAAAACATAATTCACATTTCTTATTTTCTTAAGCACAACATATGGACCATGGTACTTGCTTTGTAGCGGCTTTTTAGGTATAGGCAGAAAGGCAAGCACTATATCTCCTGGCTGAATTTATCTGACAACTGTAGTCTTATCATACTGTACTTTAATTTTATCTTGACACTTCTCTAAATGATTCATAGCTAGTTCTACTGCAGATCTCAGTCTAGATTTAAATTGATGCACATAAGTGAGAAGATGTTTATTAGAGTTAGCATTGATCCAAGTATCTTTTTAACACTTTCAAGGGACATCTGATCTCATGACCAAAAACTAGGGAAAATGGTGAAAATCCTAGAGAATCTTGTACCCTGCTTCTTACAGCATACAACACAAAATGGATGCCCTCATCCCAGTCAGCATTGTTTTCTTCACAATATTTAGTGAGCATGGATTTGAGGGTCGGATGGAACCTTTCTAATGGCCCCTGGGACTGTGGGTGACTGGCTGTGGAATGGTACTGGTGTATTCCCAACTCTTCCATGGTTTACTTGAAGAGCTGAGAGGTAAAGTTACTTCCTAAATCAGACTGTACCACACAGGGTATTCCATACTGGGTGAAAAATTTACTAAGCGCCTTCTTTGATGTTATACGCCTCAAGGATATCCACTTCTGGACACCTAGTGGTGGAACACATGACAGTCAACAAGTACTCATTCCCACTATGGGTTCTTGGCAAAGGTCCTACACAGTCAATTATTATTTTACTGAACGGTTCATCCATTACAGGGATGGGATTTAAAGGTGCAGGCTTGATGGGTTGGTTGGGTTTCCCAGCAAGTTGACACACATGGCAAGTTTTACAGTAAGACTTAACGGATTGTTTCATCCTCGGCCAAAAGAAATCATTGAGAATGTTGTCATAATTCTTGTTGACACCCAAATGTCCACCACTAAGGTCATGAGCAATGGAAATGATATCTACTCTATACTTATGGGGCACAACTACTTGATACACTTCTTGCCAGGGCTCATCAGCTGGCACATTGGGAGGTCTATTCTTGCGCATCAGGGTACCATTACTTAGATAGAAGCATTGAGGATAGTTTCCTCTTCCACAGCCCTATCAAAATATATTGCCAGTTCAGGGTCCTGCTTCTGAGCCTCTTTGAGAGTTTCAGAATCAATGGGAATCTTGCTAATATCCTCTGAATCTACATCAGGAAATAGGGAGGAAGTGTCTAGGTCAACACTATCAGGATCAACTTTGTCCTTCTTTGGTGACCATAGTCACTCATAGTCACTACACAGGAGGGAAACAAATTGGGATACTGACTTTCTAATTGCTTAGTGTTGTTATCAGAGGAGGGAGTGGAGGTAACAATGGGGTCTGGTATCACTTTGCCACAGGCGATATAATTTCCCATAAAAAAGTTCACTCCTTCTACAGGTAGGGAATCTTGAATCCCAACAGTAAAGTAACCACTAGCTAACTCAATTTTTAGATACACCCTAGCCAAAGGAACAACAAGACACCCACTGACTCCCTGAATGAGTATACTCTGGCCCAACAAACAGTCCTCAATACTGGGCACCAATCCTCTTACCAAGAGGCTATGAGAGGCTCCTGTGTCTCTCAAAACATGAATGGGATAGTCAGTGGAAGCATCAGTAGAAGAAACTGATCCTGTGGAAAGAAAAGGTTGGAACTGGTTAGAACAGCTAGGTGGTATACTAGTGAAAACCTGGTTGTGAGAGTCATCTGAGTCAGAACAGGCACTCAACACAGGTGGAGTAGGAGGGGATACTGCTACTCTATTTGGATTAAGTACAAGGGAAGAGGCTAGGACAGCACTACTCTCTGGTTTACGGGTTTTCTCTTTTAATTTTAATTTGGGACACTCTCTAAGAAAATGTCCAGGTTGTTTACAGTAGGCACAAACTAAGGGTCCAGGAGGTTTAATGGAAGAAAGATAAGTTTTGTTAAATTCCTTTTTATCAGATCCATTGCCCCCAGATGCTACCCTTGAAACTGGTTGGGAGACACCACCATAACCAGACCTACCACCAGTAGAGTGGAAACTACCACCATCACGAGGACCAGCACCAGAATGTGGCCGGTTGCTAGGCCCTCTCTTTCCCGTCCTGAAATAAGAATCGCCATGAGTTAATCTGTAATTTTCAGCCAAAATAGCCGCCCTGTCTACAGATTGCACCTCTCTCTCTTGGAGGTAAAGTTTTAAGGGGAAGGGGACTTTGCGGAGAAATTCTTCAAGCATAACTAGCTGGCACAACTGCTCAAAGGTTGTCACTTTACTGGCTCTCAACCAACTCGGAAACTTTCTCTCTTTTTCCTTTACAAATTCTAGATAGGTTTGTTTTTCACCTTTCTTCATATCCCTGAAATACTGACGATGTGTTTCAGGAACCTGATCATACACTGCTAAGACTGAGGTTTTAAGAGTTTCATAGGTCAAGGAATCAATGGGGAGATTGGTATAAACCTGCCTCAATAATAATAATAAATTGAGTAGTGACAGAGGGTTAGGGGGAAGTGGGGATAGGACAAGAATTAGTTGGATGAAGTGAATTTTAGCAGGAGATAAAGGTGTCCAGGCTTAACTGGAGCTGCCTGAGGGTTTTCAGTGTTTGGGAGATCGGCGTTACTACGAAGACGGCTGGACCCGACCAGGGAGGCAGTGGGTCGAGAGCTGGGCGGCTGGAACTGTAGGCTATTGTACGGGTAGGGAATTTAAGGCCATATATTTATCCTCCCGGCCCGACTGGGAGTCCCGTACTAATAGCCCGCTGGTGATGAGGTGTTGGTGAGGGTGATGGGTGGTCGTGGTGATATTACTTCCTCGGGAGGTCCGGGAAGCCTTGCTTCAGAGCTTGCTTCACTGTTTGGCTGCATTCGATGTAGTTGTATTTGCCTTTTGTGTGAAAATAGCAATTGCAGCCTTCCTTCTTCCAGTCCAACATGCAGTAGCTCAGGAATCCGTTGTATTCAGGTGGGACGCAGTCCTCGTAAGCATAACTCATAGTCATGTTGTGGTCCTTATTCAGGTGTGGTAGGCAGATATCCAAGAATAATTGGTGAGGGGTCTTGGGGGTGTCTGGTTTCTTCTCTACCTGTCTCACTGGTTCGATTTCAATGAGGGGCATGGAGGCACCTTTTTTTGGTTTTGAAGGAGGTGAAGGAGGCTCTGTAGGTGGGTTGGTGTTGACTGCAGGGTTCTCCTCCATCGCTTCTTCTTCTTCTGCTGCAGGTGTCGGAGTTGAGTTGGTTTCTTCAGCAGCTCCTCCAGTAGCTTCTACAGGATCAGCTTTTGGAGTTTCTGCTTCAGGTCCAGGGCTTAATTTATATATCATTAGGCAGGTCCATGCTCTTTTGTCTGTCAACCTTTTTCATAATACCCTGCCTCTCCTTCAAGTCTCGGGCATGATGTGAGCCCTTGACTGTTTTGCCCCTGGGTCCTGTGACCAGAGTGGCCTCAGGACCTCTTGCCCCTGTTTTGGTGTACCTGCCTCAAGCAGAAGGTCGGCTTATATAGCCTTAGCGCACCTGGCACTGATACCAATCTCTCGTACTGCATTAATCTCAACTCATTATATATTTGCTGAATTAAAGTATTACTTTTACTAAGAACTCTATGATATATCTTGTAAACAAGACTTATGATTAGAAAAGCCAAATACATTATTACCTAGTTATAATCAATATCATTCGTACGTCAGGCAACGAAGAAGTTTCAAGGGAGTTGGATAAAAAAGGGGGGGAGAATGAGGGTTACGGGTGTAGGGGATAGGGGGTAGAATGGAATGTAAGGGGGGTAGGCTGCAAGAAGCCTCCCAATACCACCACACTCTAAATCGTACACTCTTGAACAAAAATATCTTCCTATATATGAAACTAAGCTGTCTACAGATTGAATTAATTATACCGGGCTCATAACATTGCATACGATGTTCAATCATAAATAATTAAAGATCGTACCCACCATAACAAGCACAATACCTCAATTACAACCAGTGACACTTGAATGAAATATAAATCCTTAACAATATATATGTGTGTATATATACATACTGTATATATATATATATATATATATATATATATATATATATATATATATATATATATATATATGTGTATATCATACAGGACACACAGCTAGACAGAATAACTAGAAAGCAGGTATGGAACATATTGAAGGATACACGAAGCGAAGAAACGATACATGTGCTGAACATGATTGGCAGGATAATAGCGGAAATATGAGAAAAAAAATTGCGTTTGAAGAATATATATTTGTGCATGTCTGAGGGACGTGAAATGCATTTTGAAAAAGGTTAGATGTTATAAATAATGATAGTGAGAACGATGAATGCATGAAATGGGAATATATGTATACAAGTTTGATTGACACTAACTATATACAGCATTTACCTTGAATACTTCGTTAATACACACCTAATATGTTACATAGTGAGTAATATTTTGTTATCGTTGTAAGTCATCTTTTTATACATGCACTTATGGTAATGAGGAGATATATATTAGTCACCACTTATACAAACTAATAAGACATATTTTGAAAATGTTATAATAACAATCCTTAAGTTGCCGAAATATATACATAAAAATTATTTTGGAAATCATATACATGTATTGAACAGATCTGTAGGATTTCCACTCGGACATCAGGATATTGAATTTCAAATTAGTTGGCATGCAATACAGATACACATTATGTTGTATGAAAACATGGTCACATTTTCCAGTGTCTGAGAGAGAGAGAGAGAGAGAGAGAGAGAGAGAGAGAGAGAGAGAGAGAGAGAGAGGGAGAGTAAGAGAGAGAAATACATGGAGTTACAAAGCATAGTTAGTATCTTAGACACCTTGCGGTTCATTCCGAGGAGATACTAGAAGTGGAAGGAGAGAGACTGTTTAGTGCACTACCCTCATTCTTATTACACAGTGTGTACAGTATATCTACTCTCTTTTTGAACTGCTTTACTGAAGAAATGTCAACAACTTCTGAGGGAAGTTTGTTCCAGGTAGAACAGATCTTACATGTGAACAAGTTTCCACAAGTACTAGTGCTGAACCTTTTCAATTCCAATTTCCAGTCATGAACGTGTTGTATTTATATTGAGGATAAACATTTTGTTATAATCAACATTGTCAAACCCATTAAGTATTTTAAAACCTTCAATGAGCTGACCTCATAGTCTGCGTGTCTCGAATAGAAAGAGATCAAGAGCTCTCAGCCAGCCCTCATAGCTTAGTCTTCTAAGCGATGTAATAAGCTTCGTAGCCCTAGCTTGTACTCCTTCCAGTCGCTCCATATCTTTACCGAGTGCTGGAGACAAGAATTTAACAGCATACTCCAGAAGAGGGTGTATGAGATGTCTGTAAAATGTGAGGACTATTTCCTTATGTCTTTATTTAAATTGCCGCTTAATGTAGCCCAATAATTTCTGACCTGTCTTCTCTAATCTAAAGCACTGCTGCGAGAACTTTAGGTCACTGCTGATCAGAACACCCAAATCAGTCACTTCCAGAGGCATTCCCAATAGAGAATAGCCAGATTTATGATTTGCTTGGCCGATATGCATCACCTTGCTTTTTTTAAAGTTTACAGGCATCTACCATGTCTCCGACCATTCACCCAGTCTGTCGAGGTCTATCCTCAGCTGTTCAACCCCTTTTAGTGCTTTCACATTCATTCAAAGCTCTATGTCATCTGCAAACTTCGAAATCACACTCAACAGACCAATATCGATATCATTGACATACATAATGAACAGAAGTGGTCCAAGGACATATCCCTGTGGAACTCCAGAGGTGACTGGAGCCCACTCAGAAGAAACACCATTGATTACCACCGGAGGGAAGAATGAGAGAGAGAGAGAGAGAGTTGCATAAAGCGATAAAGCGGAAGATCTACATTATGGAGACAGAGATACCAACTTGCCTTAACTAAACCTTCGGAGCTAGGGAGGGAGCTTAACAAGAAGGGTGCAGACGTTTTTCTGGACCCCCTTCTTCCTCATGTTTAGCCCCATTGGTTTTCCGATTTTATGACGTTCAGCTCATTTGTTTGGCGATTTTAAGACTTTTCGCTACATTTCTTTGTCAATATTAATACGTATTTTCCTGTCTTCTAGGTGTCGATGTTTCCTGTCAAAGGAGTACAAAGGAAATCAAGCAACAACAGGTCTGGTGACCCTTCTAGGCTGCTTGTCCTCCAAAACACTGATGATCAATTGTCCAAACAAAGGTTTAGAGTGGGTAAGGGAACATTGGAAAGGGAACTACTGCCCTGGAACTAATTTCCGTGGCAGGATTAGGAAGTTAGTAGGAGACAGATGGGTTAGTAACTGAGGGGGGGGGGGAAATTAAGTTGTTCTTCTACAAACGCAGTCAGTCGCGGATTCGATGCAAGATATTTGTCTAGGCGAAGTTTAAATGAATCAACGGTGCTGCAGTCTATAACGTCTCGGGGAAGCTAATTCCACAAGTTGACAACTCGAATGAAGAAGAAATTCTTAGATTCGTGCGAGTTAAAAGATTTACGATATTTTCTTAACCGTTTCCCTGCGTGTAATTAGATTGGTCGATAGTGAAGTACTTATTACAGTTCATATTGTCGATGCCCACGATGATTTTGAACACTTGAATTAAGTCGCCTCTTAACACCTTAAGAGCGGGTGGTGGAGTATATTTCACTGTGCCGCCCAGCGTTTTTTTTTACCATAAATGGGGTTGTTTCCGTGCTCCTTTTCATGCATAAACAAGACCCAGAGGGTAATACAAGTATGTATCCCTGAAAGGGCGTAAATTGAGCTTGAACCAGGATTGAACGCAGTATTCCAGAAGAGGGCGGACTAAGGAATTGTAAAGGGTTAGGATAACTTCTTTGGATTTATGCTCAAATGACCTGCCTATAAAGCCAATTATTTTGTTTGCTTTCTTAACAACTTCAGAACATTGTTGACTCAGTTTTAGATTACTCGATATTGTTACTCCCAGATCGGTTTCTCTGTTTACATTCTCAAGGTGAGTGCCATTCCTCCGAATGGCACTCATATGTAGTACTTTACATCCGCATTGAAACTCATTTGCCAAATTTGGTCCCAACGTGACAACTTATCTAGATTGTGTTGCATATCATCAACTTGTTCTTTTGAGAGTACGCTATTTGCAATTTTTTATTGTCAGCAAATGTTGAGATTGTTCAGGTGAGACCCTCATCTATGCTGTTGATGTAAATCAGAAAGAGAATTGGTCCTAGTACCGATCCCTGGGGTACCCCGCTACTTACATTGGTCATTTAAATGCCTTACCGTTTATGACTACTCTTTGCTTTCTGTCGCGGAGCCAATTTTCTATCCAATTTCAACACACCGTCTTGTATTCCATGCGCTTTTAGTTTTAGCAGTAAACTTTTGTGGGGAACTTTGTCAAAGGCCTTTTGAAAATCAAGGTATATAATATCTACAGCTTTACTCTCATCATAGAGGTTGAGGATATCGTGGAAGAAGTCTAAGAGGTTTGTTAAACAGGAACGTTTGCTACGAAAGCCGTGTTGAGTATCTTTAACCCATCCAGCCCCGGCTAGTTTTGTAATGTTTATTCACCAGAACCCGGCCGGTTTTCAAAAATGGTTTTATTCCAGAAACAATAGCGAATGGGTTAGGAATGAAGGAAAAACCACGAAAAACCCCTCAAAAAGCTTAAAGAATGGTCCTACAGAGCCCCCGAAAACGTATTTTACAAGAGTAAAAAATTTAAGGCAATTACCCCAAAAAAACAGGTTATTGCGCGCTCACGCGCACGCACGTGGACTTTGAGAGTTTTCAACCATCGGCACGGTTGCGTGGGATACGTACACAGTTCCCATACAAATCTGAGCCCTCTTGAGTGGCTACACCTGAGGTTACGGTCGGCGCAATTAGGGTGACGCGCCAGGCGTGTCTCTGGGGCTGTGCGTTACATACATCGCCGACGCGCCAGGCGCGTCGCTGGGGTTGTACGGGTTAAGTATGTTATTTTCCTCTAAGTGATTTACGAGTCTGTCTCTTATGAGCGTTTCTAGCATTTTACAAACAACTCAGGTTAAGCTAATTGGACGATAGTTACTGGGTAGGGATTTGCTGCCTTTTTTTAATATCGGTGTTACGTTGGCTAGCTTCCACTGATCAGGCATAGTTCCAGACTGGAAGGATTTATTGAATAGCAATGTCAGTGGTTTGGAGAGCTCATTCTTAGCCTCCTTTAGAACTCTAGGTGAGATTGTATCATGTCCGGGCGTTTTATTTACCTTGAGTTTATCTAAACATTTCAATACTTTTCTCTCTGTAATGGTGATATTGGTTAGAACATCAGAATGATCTATCTGAATCGGCGATGCTGTAGGGATATCAATGAAGTCTTCTGTTGTAAAAAACGATGCAAAGAAGGTATTGAGGGCATTACTCATTTATACTTCGTCTTTGGTATATTATCCATTTTCATCGACTAACGGTCCTACAGTTGAAGTAACTACTCTCTTCTTTTTTATATATCTATAGAATTCTTTTGGGTTTGTTTTACTTTGATTCGCAACATGTAACTCCATGGTCATTTTACTTTGCTTAATTAACCTTTTGGCTTTGCGTCGTAGTTCTACAAATTTCACCCGTTCTTCGTCATTTTGTGAGGATTTTAATCTATCATTAGCAAACTTTTTAGCAAGCAGACAGTTTGAAATATCTTTATTCCACCATTTGGGCTTATCATTATGGCCTGTACGCCGTATTTTCGATGGTATGAAGTCTTGCACTGCTTCTAGGTAAGTGTTTGCGAATGATTCCCAAGATGTATTTATGTCGTTATTGTTAATTAAAAAGCTCCAGTCAGTTTCATTAAACATTGCTCTAAGTTTACGAAAGTTTGCTTGCTTGAAATTAGGGACTTTCTCGATGCTGCTATTTGGTTCGTTACTAGTAAACTTTAAACTGAAAGTTATCGTATGATGGTCGCTGTTACTGATTTCATCACCGACATTTAAATTCTCTATCAATTCTTCTTTTGTTGAAAGTACAAGGTCAAGGACATTATTTCCACGGGTTGGAGATCTAACAAATTGATATAGCGAACTTTCTTGCAAGTTTGCATACAGGTCTTGTCCAGAGTGTGAAGTAATACTATCTCCCCACTTGGTCACAGGTAAATTGAAGTCGCCAAAAATTACGGTATCTTGCGAATTACTGAAGTCTGCAATTTGCTAATAAATTTCTCGGTCAGTTTGCACTGATTGAGCTGTCCAGCGAAAGCGAGCCTGTAATTTATGAGAAATTTTGAAGGAGGGTCTTGGGTTTTTTTTTCTTTTAAGCTAGATGGAGGTCTAGCGAGGAAACTAAATGATAAACGAATATATAAATAAATAGACCCCCCAAAATAACCAATACCCCCTTTATATGAAGGGTGGAGACATTTGTCCGGTAGAGAAGATTTAGTAAGGATCAGCAGTAGGGTGAGGGGACGATTGTTGGGGTTGAGAGAGAGGGAAGGGTGGAAACCATGCATGAAATTTAAGGGGAGATGGGCGTATTAATTTGCTTATTGTTATATCTTATTATTTTTTAGGTTCCTCCCTAAGCCTCCATTAAGCTGTAGAAAACCCCCGCTAAACCTTCCTTCAAGATAAATTTGTACGTTTTTGGGTAGAATAATGTCCCGGCCAAAGGCGGATTGCTATCGCTCGGCAGGAGAAAAATCGACACCTAAATAGCACGAAAGGTCTTTATATTGACAACAAATGGGGTATAAAGTCTTTAAATCGACAAACTAATGAACCGAACGTCATAATATCTGAAAACTAATGAGGCTAGACACGAGGAAGAAGGGGGACCAGCAAAATGGCTCATCTCCCTTTAGGGCGGTGTCACACGAGCTCTTTTCCCGTAATTTTGTTCAGGCGATTGTAGTTTGGTATCCTTTAAGTATAATCCTTACCGAGCCCCAGCGGTCGAGTGGAGAGCACGCTAAAGTGTAAATCTACTTGACCTGGGTTCGATCCCAGCCGAGGCTGACATTTGGTAGGTGTGGTAGTACGTCCTAGCGTGTTTCATATACCCAGTCGGAGGACACCTCAACTATGTATACAGACTAATAACACACATAACAAAGCCACTCCAACAGCTTCCTCTCATTCCCCTATTTACACTCTTCAGAAATTAGGACATCAGTAGAAACTAGCTACGAGGTGCCGTTGTAAGGCTTATCCCTCAATGCCTTCACCAACTTGACCTTGTATTACAAGTGACATCTTTTATTATTTGATTTCAGCTACATATAGACGATTTCATGAAGCTTAGGAAGGATATATGGTAAGATAGTATGTACTCTTTTAATGTGCCGATGTCCCTCCTAATCTGAATAAAATCGTTTCATAGTCGCCAGAATGTATTGACAAGGGTGTCTTCGGTACTGCATGGGTAAATATATATATCACAAATCAGCCACCTAGCATAATCTACCTTTAGTCTAGCTTTCGATTCCAATATGAAAGAGGCTCAGCATATTAATGCCCCTTTCCCACTGGTGAGACAAGTCACGATTTTCGTCTCCGACACCAATAAATTGGCACATTCGTGACATGTCTCAACACCTCTCATGAAATATCGTTTGACTGTCAAGGCTCGTCAAGGCCTCGCAAGGGTCGTCGCAAATGTTCGGACAGTTCAAAATTTTAGGACGAGGACTCACGATGATTGGTTACCCTCGCAAGCATCGTCGAGCATCGCCGAAGGATCGGCGAGGGCTTCTGCGATCATCTGCGACATCGGCGAGACATCGCCGAGACATCGCAGAGGGTTTCGCACAAAAACAAACTTGCAACGCTGCATGGATGCTCACCGATGCTCTGCTCGCCGATGCTCTCAGATGTTCCTAGAACATCGACGATGCCAAAGAGCACCTTCGGCGAGGTGGGTAAAAACAATTATTAGGCCTATAGTGAACCTGATGAACCCTTTTTTCTATGCACCGCTCGTGGGGGGTTCACCTGTTTTTTTTGTTCTCTTTCTCTCCTTTTCTCTCTTTCTCTGGTTTGTATCCATTCAGCCCCATTCAGCCAACTGTTTTAAGACGTTTATCCCCATCCAGGTTTCAATATTTTCCTGGTGAGCGGTAGCGAGCCAACATATATATTTTTGTTTTGAGAGCAAGCTAAATTTGTATATTTTTCGATAGATAAATGTCTCCGGCGAAGCTGGATTTCTCCATTTAATGCTGGTTCGCTATCGATATCTTCCTGGCAAGCGATAGCGAACCAGCATTATATGGAGAAATCCAGCTTCGCCGGAGACATTTTTCTATCGAAAAAAATACAAATTTAGCTTGCTCTCAAAACAAAAATATATATATGTTGGCTCGCTACCGCTCACCAGGAAAATATTGAAACCTGGATGGGGGTAAACATCTTAAAACAGTAGGCTGAATGGGGCCGAACGGATTATAGGCAAAGAGAGAGGGAGAGAAAGAGAAAACAGGGAGGTGGGCTCAATGTTTACGTTACGACTTAGCCTAATTGAGCCCACCTCCTGTTTTCTCTTTCTCTCCCTCCTCGTTTTTTCAATATATCGTTATCGGCAATAGATAGATAGATAGACCCCATTTCGTTATCAATATTAAGACTTTTCGTGTCATTTAGGCATCAAGTTTTTCCTGGCTAGCGATAGCGAGCCTGTACTTTTTGAGGAACCGGCCTTCGGCCAGGATATTTTTCTATCGACAAATGTACAAATTGATCTTGAAGGAGGGTGTTGGGGGGTGCTTTATATGCTTGATGGAAGTCTAGGGATGAAACTAGGGATGAAATAGAAAACAAACAAAAAACGAGGAGAGAGGGAGAGAAGAGAAAACAAAAAAAGGCGAGGTGGGGTAAATTTTTAAGCCGTAACGCTAACATTGAGCCCACCTCGCTGTTATTTTTTTCTTTCTCTCCCTCTCTCCTCGTTTTTTTGTTTTTTTTCTATTTCTCTCCCTCTCTCTTTGCCTATAATCCGTTCGGCCCCGTTCTCTGTTTTAAGACGTTTACCCCCATCCAGGTTTCAATACGCCGAACCATCGCTTGAATCGCTGAAGACGTCGCAGAACATACGGCGAGTCTTCTTTCATCCTCGCATGATTTCGCAAGATATTTTTGAAAATGTGACATGCCTCGCATCGGACATCGGCGAGACATCACTCACTTCGCCGATAACGTCGCAGAAGGTCGGCGATTGCGTCGCCGACATCGGCGACATCTTCGCCGAGTATAATTTGTCGTCTGTTTGTAACGGTCGAAATCGTGAACATCGCACGTATTTTTGCGAATTTGACAAAACGAAGTCATCGGCGACGAAAATCGTGACTTGTCTCACCAGTGGGAAAGGGGCATAAAAGGGTATAACTTGGTCCTCGTAAATTGCCGGGAAAAGCACTCGTGTGACATATTATCCGTATATTATCGTCTGTTTCAAATACATATTTTTTCTCTTCAATGACGTGGTCTCTTTGGTTTTCCCATTCTCTAAACTGTGGCAAAATTATGTAACCCGTTTATTATTAATGGGTTTTCCGGTATATTGATACAGTACTCATATTATATTATGCGTTGTATAAGCATTTTGTAATTAGTTGTTTAATCCTATGTGGTCCTATTTGTCATAGTTGCATGATTTAAGAAAGAATTACATTGTATAAAAGAACCATCAGGCTGGTTCAAGTGGAGTCATCTGTATGTGTCAGTAGTTACCGGCTGTAATTTAATCAGTCCGATTCCAACTAGTAGAGTAGTAACAGCTACCTATCGCTTTTCTCTTTATTGCCATTTGCTTATTTAATGTTTTAATTATTGATTGGCATTATTCTTCATTTATTCATTGAAATATTAACGTAACATCAGACGGATTCAAAGGGGTGTGTGTGGTTTGTTTGTCTCTCGTATTGTGACTGCATTTTTACTGTGTTTTTTCCATTTAATATGTTCCATATAATATGTTTCATTTCTTCTGTGTTTAGTGCGAGCCACACCCTTGACTTTGTTAGGTCGCCAGTATACTTCGGTATTGGTGGAGGGGTAAGATAATTATTCCTCGCTGGCATTATAGCCAGAATTAGTATTCTTTAACATTTTATTTTGTTCTTGCAGTGGCGTGTGTTAATTCCCAGCCGATCATTATTTCTTTTATGTGCATTGTTCTAGCTAGGGGTCTAGTCTATTGGGAATGCCTGGTTCGAAGTAGAGGGTGGAGGACTTCAATAGTCTTCAGTTACAGGGAGAATTACTTCAGCCCAGGCCAACTGATAGGTTGGACAAAATAGACTTTGGCGTTTTATATTTGTGTTACAGTGCACCTCAGGTAGGCTGTGTTTGCCTACCTGGGTATTATTTTTCTGCTTAGTACGAACATTTGCACAATTATAATAACCCGTTGAGTTGAAGTTTGCTTAGGACGCCTCAACGATTGTTAGGTGAGTGGTGGTTGATAGGTGTTTGTTTGATCCTTGATTCATTCGTTTATGCTTGATACTTGCTTCATTATTTTGTCATTCATTATAAGAATTCGACAGTAAACAGAGTGAAATCTACCTAAACACTTATAAGAGTTAACTTACTTTACTTGTTGATAGTGATGGATAGCTCAAGGATAGAATTAGGAATAGATAGAAGGTATAGTGGCCACTAGGAGTTAAGAATTAGAGTGACTTAGCATGAAACAGGTGGTTGTATTGAGAACGGCTGGAAGGAGTTGTTGATGAGGTCGTAGCTATAGCTATAGCTATATCTACAGCTTTACTTTCATCATAGAGGTTGAGGATATCGTGGAAGAAGTCTAAGAGGTTTGTTAAACAGGAACGTTTGCTACGAAAGCCGTGTTGAGTATCTTTAACCCATCCAGCCCCGGCTAGTTTTGTAATGTTTATTCACCAGAACCCGGCCGGTTTTCAAAAATGGTTTTATTCCAGAAACAATAGCGAATGGGTTAGGAATGAAGGAATAACCACGAAAAACCCCTCAAAAAGCTTAAAGAATGGTCCTACAGAGCCCCCGAAAACGTATTTTACAAGAGTAAAAAATTTAAGGCAATTACCCCAAAAAAACAGGTTATTGCGCGCTCACGCGCACGCACGTGGACTTTGAGAGTTTTCAACCATCGGCACGGTTGCGTGGGATACGTACACAGTTCCCATACAAATCTGAGCCCTCTTGAGTGGCTACACCTGAGGTTACGGTCGGCGCAATTAGGGTGACGCGCCAGGCGTGTCTCTGGGGCTGTGCGTTACATACATCGCCGACGCGCCAGGCGCGTCGCTGGGGCTGTACGGGTTAAGTATGTTATTTTCCTCTAAGTGATTTACGAGTCTGTCTCTTATGAGCGTTTCTAGCATTTTACAAACAACTCAGGTTAAGCTAATTGGACGATAGTTACTGGGTAGGGATTTGCTGCCTTTTTTTAATATCGGTGTTACGTTGGCTAGCTTCCACTGATCAGGCATAGTTCCAGACCTGAAGGACTTATTGAATAGCAATGTCAGTGGTTTGGAGAGCTCATTCTTAGCCTCCTTTAGAACTCTAGGTGAGATTGTATCATGTCCGGGCGTTTTATTTACCTTGAGTTTATCTAAACATTTCAATACTTTTCTCTCTGTAATGGTGATATTGGTTAGAACATCAGAATGATCTATCTGAATCGGCGATGCTGTAGGGATATCAATGAAGTCTTCTGTTGTAAAAAACGATGCAAAGAAGGTATTGAGGGCATTACTCATTTATACTTCGTCTTTGGTATATTATCCATTTTCATCGACTAACGGTCCTACAGTTGAAGTAACTACTCTCTTCTTTTTTATATATCTATAGAATTCTTTTGGGTTTGTTTTACTTTGATTCGCAACATGTAACTCCATGGTCATTTTACTTTGCTTAATTAACCTTTTGGCTTTGCGTCGTAGTTCTACAAATTTCACCCGTTCTTCGTCATTTTGTGAGGATTTTAATCTATCATTAGCAAACTTTTTAGCAAGCAGACAGTTTGAAATATCTTTATTCCACCATTTGGGCTTATCATTATGGCCTGTACGCCGTATTTTCGATGGTATGAAGTCTTGCACTGCTTCTAGGTAAGTGTTTGCGAATGATTCCCAAGATGTATTTATGTCGTTATTGTTAATTAAAAAGCTCCAGTCAGTTTCATTAAACATTGCTCTAAGTTTACGAAAGTTTGCTTGCTTGAAATTAGGGACTTTCTCGATGCTGCTATTTGGTTCGTTACTAGTAAACTTTAAACTGAAAGTTATCGTATGATGGTCGCTGTTACTGATTTCATCACCGACATTTAAATTCTCTATCAATTCTTCTTTTGTTGAAAGTACAAGGTCAAGGACATTATTTCCACGGGTTGGAGATCTAACAAATTGATATAGCGAACTTTCTTGCAAGTTTGCATACAGGTCTTGTCCAGAGTGTGAAGTAATACTATCTCCCCACTTGGTCACAGGTAAATTGAAGTCGCCAAAAATTACGGTATCTTGCGAATTACTGAAGTCTGCAATTTGCTAATAAATTTCTCGGTCAGTTTGCACTGATTGAGCTGTCCAGCGAAAGCGAGCCTGTAATTTATGAGAAATTTTGAAGGAGGGTCTTGGGGGTGTTTTTCTTTTAAGCTAGATGGAGGTCTAGCGAGGAAACTAAATGATAAACGAATATATAAATAAATAGACCCCCCAAAATAACCAATACCCCCTTTATATGAAGGGTGGAGACATTTGTCCGGTAGAGAAGATTTAGTAAGGATCAGCAGTAGGGTGAGGGGACGATTGTTGGGGTTGAGAGAGAGGGAAGGGTGGAAACCATGCATGAAATTTAAGGGGAGATGGGCGTATTAATTTGCTTATTGTTATATCTTATTATTTTTTAGGTTCCTCCCTAAGCCTCCATTAAGCTGTAGAAAACCCCCGCTAAACCTTCCTTCAAGATAAATTTGTACGTTTTTGGGTAGAATAATGTCCCGGCCAAAGGCGGATTGCTATCGCTCGGCAGGAGAAAAATCGACACCTAAATAGCACGAAAGGTCTTTATATTGACAACAAATGGGGTATAAAGTCTTTAAATCGACAAACTAATGAACCGAACGTCATAATATCTGAAAACTAATGAGGCTAGACACGAGGAAGAAGGGGGACCAGCAAAATGGCTCATCTCCCTTTAAGGCGGTGTCACACGAGCTCTTTTCCCGTAATTTTGTTCAGGCGATTGTAGTTTGGTATCCTTTAAGTATAATCCTTACCGAGCCCCAGCGGTCGAGTGGAGAGCACGCTAAAGTGTAAATCTACTTGACCTGGGTTCGATCCCAGCCGAGGCTGACATTTGGTAGGTGTGGTAGTACGTCCTAGCGTGTTTCATATACCCAGTCGGAGGACACCTCAACTATGTATACAGACTAATAACACACATAACAAAGCCACTCCAACAGCTTCCTCTCATTCCCCTATTTACACTCTTCAGAAATTAGGACATCAGTAGAAACTAGCTACGAGGTGCCGTTGTAAGGCTTATCCCTCAATGCCTTCACCAACTTGACCTTGTATTACAAGTGACATCTTTTATTATTTGATTTCAGCTACATATAGACGATTTCATGAAGCTTAGGAAGGATATATGGTAAGATAGTATGTACTCTTTTAATGTGCCGATGTCCCTCCTAATCTGAATAAAATCGTTTCATAGTCGCCAGAATGTATTGACAAGGGTGTCTTCGGTACTGCATGGGTAAATATATATATCACAAATCAGCCACCTAGCATAATCTACCTTTAGTCTAGCTTTCGATTCCAATGTGAAAGAGGCTCAGCATATTAATGCCCCTTTCCCACTGGTGAGACAAGTCACGATTTTCGTCTCCGACACCAATAAATTGGCACATTCGTGACATGTCTCAACACCTCTCATGAAATATCGTTTGACTGTCAAGGCTCGTCAAGGCCTCGCAAGGGTCGTCGCAAATGTTCGGACAGTTCAAAATTTTAGGACGAGGACTCACGATGATTGGTTACCCTCGCAAGCATCGTCGAGCATCGCCGAAGGATCGGCGAGGGCTTCTGCGATCATCTGCGACATCGGCGAGACATCGCCGAGACATCGCGGAGGGTTTCGCACAAAAACAAACTTGCAACGCTGCATGGATGCTCACCGATGCTCTGCTCGCCGATGCTCTCAGATGTTCCTAGAACATCGACGATGCCAAAGAGCACCTTCGGCGAGGTGGGTAAAAACAATTATTAGGCCTATAGTGAACCTGATGAACCCTTTTTTCTATGCACCGCTCGTGGGGGGTTCACCTGTTTTTTTTGTTCTCTTTCTCTCCTTTTCTCTCTTTCTCTGGTTTGTATCCATTCAGCCCCATTCAGCCAACTGTTTTAAGACGTTTATCCCCATCCAGGTTTCAATATTTTCCTGGTGAGCGGTAGCGAGCCAACATATATATATTTTTGTTTTGAGAGCAAGCTAAATTTGTATATTTTTCGATAGATAAATGTCTCCGGCGAAGCTGGATTTCTCCATTTAATGCTGGTTCGCTATCGATATCTTCCTGGCAAGCGATAGCGAACCAGCATTATATGGAGAAATCCAGCTTCGCCGGAGACATTTTTCTATCGAAAAATATACAAATTTAGCTTGCTCTCAAAACAAAAATATATATATGTTGGCTCGCTACCGCTCACCAGGAAAATATTGAAACCTGGATGGGGGTAAACATCTTAAAACAGTAGGCTGAATGGGGCCGAACGGATTATAGGCAAAGAGAGAGGGAGAGAAAGAGAAAACAGGGAGGTGGGCTCAATGTTTACGTTACGACTTAGCCTAATTGAGCCCACCTCCTGTTTTCTCTTTCTCTCCCTCCTCGTTTTTTCAATATATCGTTATCGGCAATAGATAGATAGATAGACCCCATTTCGTTATCAATATTAAGACTTTTCGTGTCATTTAGGCATCAAGTTTTTCCTGGCTAGCGATAGCGAGCCTGTACTTTTTGAGGAACCGGCCTTCGGCCAGGATATTTTTCTATCGACAAATGTACAAATTGATCTTGAAGGAGGGTGTTGGGGGGTGCTTTATATGCTTGATGGAAGTCTAGGGATGAAACTAGGGATGAAATAGAAAACAAACAAAAAACGAGGAGAGAGGGAGAGAAGAGAAAACAAAAAAAGGCGAGGTGGGGTAAATTTTTAAGCCGTAACGTAATGCAAACATTGAGCCCACCTCGCTGTTTTTTTTTTTCTTTCTCTCCCTGTCTCCTCGTTTTTTTTTGTTTTTTTCTATTTCTCTCCCTCTCTCTTTGCCTATAATCCGTTCGGCCCCGTTCTCTGTTTTAAGACGTTTACCCCCATCCAGGTTTCAATACGCCGAACCATCGCTTGAATCGCTGAAGACGTCGCAGAACATACGGCGAGTCTTCTTTCATCCTCGCATGATTTCGCAAGATATTTTTGAAAATGTGACATGCCTCGCATCGGACATCGGCGAGACATCACTCACTTCGCCGATAACGTCGCAGAAGGTCGGCGATTGCGTCGCCGACATCGGCGACATCTTCGCCGAGTATAATTTGTCGTCTGTTTGTAACGGTCGAAATCGTGAACATCGCACGTATTTTTGAGAATTTGACAAAACGAAGTCATCGGCGACGAAAATCGTGACTTGGCTCACCAGTGGGAAAGGGGCATAAAAGGGTATAACTTGGTCCTCGTAAATTGCCGGGAAAAGCACTCGTGTGACATATTATCCGTATATTATCGTCTGTTTCAAATACATATTATTTCGTTCAATGACGTGGTCTCTTTGGTTTTCCCATTCTCTAAACTGTGGCAAAATTATGTAACCCGTTTATTATTAATGGGTTTTCCGGTATATTGATACAGTACTCATATTATATTATGCGTTGTATAAGCATTTTGTAATTAGTTGTTTAATCCTATGTGGTCCTATTTGTCATAGTTGTATGATTTAAGAAAGAATTACATTGTATAAAAGAACCATCAGGCTGGTTCAAGTGGAGTCATCTGTATGTGTCAGTAGTTACCGGCTGTAATTTAATCAGTCCGATTCCAACTAGTAGAGTAGTAACAGCTACCTCTCGCTTTTCTCTTTATTGCCATTTGCTTATTTAATGTTTTAATTATTAATTGGCATTATTCTTCATTTATTCATTGAAATATTAACGTAACATCAGACGGATTCAGAGGGGTGTGTGTGGTTAGTTTGTCTCTCGTATTGTGACTGCATTTTTACTGTGTTTTTTCCATTTAATATGTTTCATATAATATGTTTCATTTATTCTGTGTTTAGTGCGAGCCACACCCTTGACTTTGTTAGGTCGCCAGTATACTTCGGTATTGGTGGAGGGGTAAGATAATTATTCCTCGCTGGCATTATAGCCAGAATTAGTATTCTTTAACATTTTATTTTGTTCTTGCAGTGGCGTGTGTTAATTCCCAGCCGATCATTATTTCTTTTATGTGCATTGTTCTAGCTAGGGGTCTAGTCTATTGGGAATGCCTGGTTCGAAGTAGAGGGTGGAGGACTTCAATAGTCTTCAGTTACAGGGAGAATTACTTCAGCCCAGGCCAACTGATAGGCTGGACAAAATAGACTTTGGCGTTTTATATTTGTGTTACAGTGCACCTCAGGTAGGCTGTGTTTGCCTACCTGGGTATTATTTTTCTGCTTAGTACGAACATTTGCACAATTATAATAACCCGTTGAGTTGAAGTTTGCTTAGGACGCCTCAACGATTGTTAGGTGAGTGGTGGTTGATAGGTGTTTGTTTGATCCTTGATTCATTCGTTTATGCTTGATACTTGCTTCATTATTTTGTCATTCATTATAAGAATTCGACAGTAAACAAAGTGAAATCTACCTATACACTTATAAGAGTTAACTTACTTTACTTGTTGATAGTGATGGATAGCTCAAGGATAGAATTAGGAATAGATAGAAGGTATAGTGGCCACTAGGAGTTAAGAATTAGAGTGACTTAGCATGAAACAGGTGGTTGTATTGAGAACGGCTGGAAGGAGTTGTTGATGAGGTCGTAGCTATAGCGAGTCTGGGGTTTATGGCGATGAACCCGCCAGTACCAAAAATGACGCATGCGCAGATATAATATCCACCAATGCGTCATTTAACTATCTACAAGATATACCGGATTTATTATAATGATAACCCGATATAATTATGGATAATAAACCCATAGAGACTTAATACGAAATAGTACATATCTTTTATAAAGATATATAACTTAGCCAAATACTGGCGCCTAATTTGAACTTCCAGTATGTTTACTTAACCTAAACTGTCGAGTTACTTACGATCTCGACACATTCCAACCACCAATATATACATATCTACAATAATCCTACAGCGATGTTAGATCTCCAAAGCTGTGAAGAACTAACAGCGGCTCAACGAAGAGGTAATCTTCCAACAGGATCGTTACTGGCAGATGGTCCAGCGACCACTGGTGACATAGGGGTGGAGCCGTGAGAGCTAACACCATCACCAGCGACCGCCGGTTGAGGGATCGAAAACCTTTCGATTTCCTGTTCCAATGGATACAACTTGACGATGGCTCGAGTGGTCAGGCCAGGTTTTGTCTTAATCTGGACCACTCTAAACAGATCATCTCGTCCTGGATAGAGTCTAACTACCCTACCAAGTTTCCAGAGGACACGAGGTCCCTCGTCATGTATAAGAACGATGTAATTTACCTTTGGCCATACACCGTTTGATGAGCCTCTTTTATTCTTATAGGCTTCTCGTAGTGATGCCAAGTATTCATTAGACCAATGCCTCCATAGGTCCTGGATCAATTTATTGATGTAATTATACCTGCTGTGTATCGCTGCTTTACTATCGTAACTAGGGTCCTGCAGTTCATCTAGCTGAATTACGTCCTTTGGAAAGTCACGAAGTCTACGACCTTTAACCAGCATGGATGGAGTAGTAGGACAGGGGTCCTCCAGATCACCCGAGACATATGTTAAGGGGTGATAATTCACGGTAGCCTCCAGCTCCAATAGGACAGTAGTTAGTTCCTCAAAGGAGACTAGAGCACGACCTAGTACCTTTTTAAGCCCAGCCTTCACAATACCTATGGCTCTCTCCCAAATAGGTCCGAACCAGGGCGCACGTGCTGGTATAAAACGCCATTCACATCGGATTTCGGTAAGATGAGCCTGAAGACTGGGATCGCTTTGTATGTCTTCCAAGTGTCTGGAAGCTCTTACAAATGTAGCAGCATTGTCACTTAACAGTATCTGTGGAAATCCCTGCCTACTACAAAACCTCTGGAACGCATGGATAAAGCTGTCACAGGTCATATTGCTAACTACTTCAATGTGAATAGCTCTTGTAGTAGCGCACGTAAATAATAGCATATAAGCCTTGTTATTGTGAGTCCCAAACAGGAATTGCTTCTGTATAATCGACCCCCGTGACCTCGAAGGGATCTCTAGGAGTAGTCCTGATGTCTGGCAGGGAAGGTACTCTAGCTGTCGCGTGGGTATTACCCTGTATTTTACGACAGGTTATACACTTACTGGTCACTTGTTTTACAGCTTGTCTTATCTTAAGAATCCACCACCTTTGCCGTATATATGCGACCACGTGATTACCTCAATAGTAACAACAGAAACGATGGCACATATTGATGAGCATGGTAGTGAAAGGATGTTTGGAAGGCAGTAGAATCGGATATTTCATTGAATCCGGAAGAGCCGCTAACTTCAATCTACCTTCACATACAATTAAACATCCTTTCATGACAAGTCCTAATAATTGGTTTACCAAATTATTGCGAGTACCCTTGTCACCAGACAGCATCTCGTACTCCTTTGGGAAGCATTCCTGCTGGCATCTTTGAGCTATAATCTTTTCTGCTACTTTTAGTTCCTTTATGCTGAGGAGGGCACAGTCTGTGGGAGACTTCCCTTTATTTTTTGCCTTCAAAAAATCTTGTATCGAATAGTCCATGCAACTACCCGAATTAATTTCTCATAACTGCCATATTTTTCCCAGTTCCATAACTGTGTGTCCTGTTCATCATTGGTCCCAATGACTTGGCTAGTTACTTTTGGCGTTGGGGTATCTGGTAATATGTCTTCTGGCCACTCGTCTTTGTTTCGGAGCCACATGGGCCCCTACCACCAAAACGCAGAAGATTTGAGATGTTTTGCCGAAACACCTTTAGACAGTAAGTCACTAGGGTTTTCTTTAGAGAACACATACCGGAATTCTACAGTCGGAAGAAGGGATTTGATTTTGTCAACTCGGTTAGTGACATACACTGGAAGCTTCTTCATACCACGCAACCAATGCAATGTAACCTGGCTATTGCACCATAAAACAATTTTGTTGACTTTTACAATATTATGATAGGCTTCTTCCACAAATTTGATTAATATGGCGGATAACAAAGCAGCAGTTAGCTCTAGTCTTGGTATAGTTATGGACCTTCTGGGAGCGACCTTCGATTTAGCGATGACCAGACTACTATATTCCGGGCTCACAAAATATATTGCAGTGCCATAGGCGACACCACTTGCATCGCTAAACGCATGAAGTTCCACTGAGTCAGCATATACCGTCCTCTGA
Source organism: Paralithodes platypus (assembly GCA_032716605.1). Classification (NCBI taxonomy): domain Eukaryota; kingdom Metazoa; phylum Arthropoda; class Malacostraca; order Decapoda; family Lithodidae; genus Paralithodes; species Paralithodes platypus. The sequence continues at coordinate 44,075,561 of CM064548.1, read as the reverse complement.
GGATAAGTAAAGTCACAGCAGAGGTGCAGGTCCTTGGTAATTGCAGACCATTCTGTAGCGCAGTCTTCAGGTAGCGGATCGTCCCAATCTAGTTTCAGTCTCCATAATTGCTGTAAGAAAATTCTGGACCTTATTGTAACAGGCAGTAGTACACCGAGTGGATCAAACAGTTGTGCCGTTACTCTTAAGCACTCTCTCTTTGTAGCCTTAATGGTCTCTGGTAGACTAGCGTTGAACGTCAAGAGATCAGTCAGGTAACCATAAGGGTCATAATGTCTTCATTCGCTCTTGATTCTTGGTAGCAACACCATCCAATTGCAGGAGGTCACGTAGTTGAGGACTATTGGTAGCCCATCTCTGAGATATAAACGTGCTTGAGACATTATTCTTTGGGCATCCCAGTAACACTTAATGACAGTCTCTTCATCACTGCCTGTTCCCTGGAGGTTGTCAATGTACAAACCTTCCTTAATAGCCTCCACAACTTCGGGACCCTCTTTGATAATGGAAAAATGCTTTAAGATCGTGGCATTAAGACGAAACTGTGAGCAAGTCGCCCCGAACAAAACTACCTTAAATCGGTAGCAAAGTAGTGAAGATAAGTCCAAGGGATCCTTTGGCCACAGACATCGGGTGTAGTCACGATCTTCTTCATGAAGTCTCAACATGAGAAAGGCTTTCTCGATGTCACTTATCCAGGCATATTTGTGTACCCTGAACTGCAGCAATATTTTTGCTAGATCTGGCACTAGTGATGGCCCTGTGTAAAGGCAGTCATTAAGACTTGGCCTGCCTTTCCCAATACTAGCGGAACAGTCGTACACAATACGAATGGGCGTCGTTGTGCTATTCTTGGTGACCTCATGATGTGTCAAATAATTACTATTTTCAGTAACACCGAAAGGAACCTCTTCAATAAAATCACAATGAAGTTGATCTTGGATAACGTTGGTGTAGTGACCACAATAATCAGGTTCGTGCTTAAATCGCTTCTGCAGACCCCTTAGGCGACCCGCTGCTAAACCATAATTAGAGGGCAGCTTCTCTTTTTGTTGGTTCCATGGTAGTCTGAACTCATACTGCTGATTCTGTGCAGAGTATGTTACTGTCTCCTTGTAGATGTCCAATGCAGTCTTGTTTTCCTTTGAATCTTCGGTTGGAGAAATTCCTAGATGATCCAGTTCCCACATACATTTTAATTCATTATGACATGGATTATATGATTCCGTGGATATGTATTGATACATCGGGGTGACCGCTACTTTCAATATTGTAACTACCTCTACTTGGGCGCTAGACTTGTCGTTATGGCAGGAGCCACTTAGTGCATAGCCAAATTTAGTGGGTAAGAGAATTATGTCAACCTTCTTTTTGTACCCATGCCGCACCAGGTCATAATAATAATCGGCACCAACCAACAAGTCCAGTCGAGATGTCTGTGTCATTAGAGGATCAGGTAATTTATAGCCCTTGCTTCACAACACTTTCATGTCTGCTTCAAGGCATTCTGATCCTTTGTGATCCGGGAGAGTTTCTACCACAACTGCTTGTAGAGCATAGTTTCTGCTCCGGAACTTGTACTTGAAGGACACTACTGGATACTTTCTGCTCTCACATGCTCCGGTAAACCCTCGCAACTCTAGCTCTTCAACACCCAATTTTTCATAATGGATAGAGTCTAGAGCGGAATTTAGAATGAAGGTGCGCTGTGAGCACTGATCCAGCAGCGTACGCATCTTGACTGTTCCTTTTGATTCCTTTACTGTTGGCAGCATTACAGTTGGGAGGATAAAACTAGTCTTCTTTGAAGATACAGACATCGTGGTAGTTTGCGTTTTGGTCTTTGTTACCTGTTGAGGTTTTTGCTCCTTCTTTGCACCGTCCCCTTGAGATCTGGACTGACAGAGGATTATGGTAGTGTCTGTTACGACAGAACTTGCAGTTACGGATGTCAAGGTTCACACAACCATTGCTCCCGTGGTCTGAGGACAAGCACCCGGTACAAAGGTTGAGTTTCTTTGCGCGCTTAACTTTCAGATCACTGGTTTTGTACTTTAGACACTTAAACCATACATGTGCCCTTTCGCACAACTTGCAACCCTTCCTTCGCACCGAGGCCTCCTGCACCGCAAAGGATGCTGAAGCAACTGGTATGTGTGGTGTAGTCCGATCTGCTACACTTTCCATGTTAAAATCTTCTGTCTGGAAAGCCTGGACAAACCTTTCTAAGTCCAGACCATCTTCACCTAAAGTGTTGTTTAATGTTTCCTTTAGTGGGGATGGCAATTTATTCATGAGAATCACAACACTAGATTCGTGAAGGGTAATTTGTAGGGTATCTATTGACCTTAGTGTACTTTCAAAACTAGCATAGAATCCTTTTAGTTCCTCGACATTGTAAGAGGGAGGATTCAAAGTAGTAAGGTTAGTTATATGTGCCGCCTTAATTCTATCCCTGTGCCCATAGGTTGTCTGTAGAAGGGCAACTGCTGTTTGGTAGCTGGCTCTCTCAATTGCGAAACCTTCAATTAGTTGTTTTGCTTCGCCATTCAGTTGACCTCTTAAGTAGGTGAATTTTTGGATGTCACTGAGCTCCGCATTGCTGTGGACACTACAGTTGAACATATCCCAGAATCCCATCCACAGAGTGGGATCACTGTCAAACACAGGAAGGGTGATTTTCGGCAATCTTATATCGGCATTTCTGTTAACTGCAACATGATTTGGCTCCTTTTGTTTTAGCTTACCTATAAGGAGGACGATAACCTGATCAAGACGCTCTAGATAATCCATGTCTGCTTCTATGTCCGCGAAATACTCGGTGTCGTCTTCATAGAGTGTTTCCATTTCGCGGCGACATGAATTTTAGGCTTCGAGCTGTCTTAATACCGAAGCCAATTTAGCCTCAATCGCATCGTTATCTGCATCAACTAAAAATGTAGCTATATCTTTGGTGATCCTAGTCAAACCACTCTTGATACCCCCCTTGCGTCGTTTGTACTGGGATAGAGTCAACGACATTATGGCAATACACAGGAAATAGAATATTAAAGGGTATAACACATTAATTTACCTATATGACCCTGAAACGCACTCAGAAAATTAGCCGACCTCAATAAAGGCAAATTATAGGGAACCCCGACTTTAAAACGTAATAATTAAATACAAGTGTGATGTCAGTGTAAGGCAATAAGAGGGAAATAATGACGCAGAGTGCAATAATTAAAGTAAACTAACAACGCCTAAATTATCTCCATTCTTAAATTTAAGTAATTAACCCTATATTTAATGCGGCAATTTTGTTAAAGTACACTAAGGTAGGGATGCCAAATGTTATAAGAAGCCAATTTATTCTATAAACATCGAACAACTAGACTAGCCCAATATCTACTTGGTACCAGACATGTTTGTGGCAGTTACCCCTTTAATTTTAGTTGAGAAAACCATACAAAATAATTGTAGCCCCTTTAATTGACCACTTGCGAGTCTCAGGCCATAAGGAAGTTAAAGTATTAGGCATCGATAATATGCAAAATCACCGGTTAAAATACAGTTGCAGTGTGTTTATATATGCATAAAACACAATTCATCATGCTGTTATTCACCAGAAGCCTAAATCATTAAAGCATCTCTGCCCAATAGCGAGGTTCACAGCTCCAACCCCCCCATAGAACGAAACTAGCAAGTCGGCAATTGTTTATCACTTTAACTTAATTCCTAATCAACCCAATGTAGCCTAGAAAACAAATTAAAATTGGAAACCCAATTAAATGGTTAACCCAATTTAAATCCAATAAAATTTAGCCTAGAAAACATTAACATTAGGAACGCAAATTGATGGTTAGCCTAATTTTATACCGCCGCTTCCCGCCCCTCGTCCTCTGTTGTTACGTTGTTTCAAAGCTTCAAAGGCTGGTAACGAACGAGGCTCTCCCAGGCCGCAGTGGTCAACAATCGTAGTTAGGTACTGTTTGCCGCACATATTCTATTTCTCAGCAATCCCAGCAAATCGTAACTTGACAGCGCCGCACCCACCCCCCCAACCCCCCTCCCTCATTCCACCTCCTACCAATAGTGGAAGGGAAGGAGGTGGAGCGAAGGAGGGGTGTTGGGGAAGTGGGTGGAGGGCTGCCAAATCTCGACCCCAACAAAATAGAATATGTGCGGCAAACTGTACATCGACATCGTCGTAGTAAGGACAAAAACGAAGTCCTGACACGAAAACACCGGCCACAAAGCATTTATGTAAACAAGGGAAGCGGGAGCAGGTGCCAGAAGGAAGGAAAAGCTAGGAAAATATAATAGAAACATAAAAGGAATAGCAGGAAACTGAAAAGACGAAACACTAGCATATGGCAAAGGTTTCGAGGTTCGAAGGACCAATTTATAAGAATTCGACAGTAAACAAAGTTAAATCTACCTATACACTTATATGAGTTAACTTACTTTACTTGTTGATAGTGATGGATAGCTCAAGGATAGAATTAGGAATAGATAGAAGGTATAGTGGCCACTAGGAGTTAAGAATTAGAGTGACTTAGCATGAAACAGGTGGTTGTATTGAGAACGGCTGGAAGGAGTTGTTGATGAGGTCGTAGCTATAGCGAGTCTGGGTTTATGGGGTGGCGATGAACCCGCCAGTACCAAAAATGACGCATGCGCAGTTATAATATCCACCAATGCGTCATTTAACTATCTACAAGATAGATTAATTATAATGATAACCCGATATAATTATGGATCCATATGAATCCATAGAGACTTAGTACGAAATAGTACATATCTTTTATATAGATATATAACTTAGCCTAATACTGGCGCCTAATTTGAACTTCCAGTATGTTTACTTAACTTAAACTGTCGAGTTACTTACGAGTCTCGACACTCATTGTTGGCATGTATTTACCGTAATTTTATTAACGTAGATTAAAATAATCAGAGCTTTCTCTTCTTTGTGCAGCTTAGAATGGAGCCTCCTCAGTATTGCCATTCAGTACTGAGTTTTGTTGATAGTTGTGGCTCAAGATATCTTTTCACCACAACTAGGGGTTCCAGTTGTTTGCATTGTTTGTATAACGGAACCAGTTGGGGGATTGTTTGCACCTTAATCCCCAGAGAGCCTGGAAGTTGGGAATTAATTCTGTTCTGTTGCGATAGGCTGTGTTACGAATTGAGGCTACGGAGTTGCTGAATATTTAATTGTCTGTGTTAGTCCAAGGACTGTTAGTCATAACAATATTGACATAGACATGGAGCGAAAGGTCTTACAATCGATAAACTAATGGGGGAAGCATCTTAAAATCTCAAAACAAATGGGGCTAAGCATGAGGGAGAAGAGGGTCTAGAAAAGCGACCTACTGTATCTCCCCTTAACCTATTGATTTGCTAGATTGCATTCCATTGGTACAGTTGCCAACATAATTTCTGTTCTTCGTTTTAGGCTCAACCATAAAATTAATATAGTATGAAAGTATTGCGTATGTGTATTGTTTGTATTTATCGGTTGACTAATCAAATAAGTTAACCACATCATAAGATACTACACTCGTAATTCAATCCTATGCATCAAACGCCTATGTATCTATGTATAACCTTACGGAGAGGAGCAGAACGTATGTTGGAAACTGTACACTGAAAGGATTAATACAATGAATACTAAAACTGTTTGGGGAAAAATATTGTTGATAACGTTTCATTCATAACTTTAAGACATGTTATTGACTTAACGAAATACGAGGCGAAAGGTTAGTTATAATGCACCTTCTGAAAAGGTGTTAATATTTGCAAAACATCTGAGTTTTGTGGAGAGGAATTTCCCGTATCATATTCAGGCCGCACAGTTTGATATCAAGATTGTCAGTGTTGTTGCTGTTCCTCAGGCTGTGTGATGGAACAGCCCCAAGGTCTTGAGCAAGGCTAAGTCCAAGACCATAACGAAGCGGCCCCACAGAACCCTCCCAGCTTTACCACTAAGAAAGCCCAGGTAACTAAAGCCACTCCCAGGCAAGGGGCTGAGGAGGTTGCAGAGATGCCCGGGACACCAAAGCCCCACCCAGGGCCTTGTGCCCCTTAATTAAAATAAAGGGAAAGTTGAGGGGCAAAGAAAAAGTATGATGGTTTGGCTCCCAGTCTAGAGAGGTCAATCTACGGAATAAACGTCGCCAATTGAGATCTAGAAAATATGTAAGTAAAAGCAACAGTCACAGTAAGCTATGGGTCTTCTTTAACCCTTAACCAACGGCGCACCACATATGTCGAGTTGAATAAATATGGACTATGTGGCGGTGCACCACATATGTCGAGTGCCATTTTCAGCACGTAATGTTGCTCTGAGAGAGAGCTGAGCAGTGGGACGAGCGTAGTAACCTTATGACCGCTCCGCACCACCGCAGTGGATGTACTGAGCTGTATTCCACCCTCCTCCTCCCTTCTCACTCGCTACACAGGGAATTATGTACGGAAATTACCTTATTTTAAGTTTTTTGCATTCGTGTTGCACGATCGTTGCAAGAGAACCAGTGGTCGTACAAGGATGGTTCGGGTGTCATTGGAAAGGTCTGTTTATGCCCTTTCAGGGATATATATTTGTTTTACGCTCTGGGTCTTGTTTATGCATGAAAAGGAGCACGGAAACAACCTTATTTAGAGTAAAAAAAAAACGCTAGGCGGCACAGTGTAAAATACCCTACCACCCGCTCCTTGTGTGTTAAAGGGGGAGTTATAGTCGTTTTTTTCTGGATCCTGTTCTCTCTCATTTTAAGCATATTCATTTTGAGACTTTAAGATATTCGTTCCATTTAGTTTGACGATTTTAAGAGCGTTAACCCCATTTCTTTGTCAATATTAAGACGTTTCGTGCCATTTAGGTGTAGATTTATTCCTGGCGAGCGATAGCGAGCCTGTAATTCTAACAGGAAGCTGCCTTTGGCCGGCAGATATTTCTATATTTCTACCAAAAAATGTACACATATATCTTGAAGGTGTCTATGGGGTGTTTTTTTAAAGCTTGATGGAGGTCTAGCGAGGAAACTATAAAAGGAATAAATAAATAAATATAGAGACCAAATCATAACCACTACCCCCATAAAGTGCTAATAAGAAACTTGAGTTACATACGAGTATTACACCCCTTGAGGATTATGACGCGTTGTAGCAGTTAATAATGGCTATCAGAAATGTTAACCTTACATAGCACAAACAAGGACTTAAATAATATAGCTAATATGTCTACCATTTAGGAAGAGTCAGCCAAGGAATAGATATAGAGACATACAGGCCATTTGCTTTAGCCCTTTTCGATTTAACCCCTTCTGTACCGGCGACGTCTTTTTTATTCTGTTCTAGCTATATTTATATGTTTTTCTGAAGTTTAAAAGGGCCTCCAGCAATTAACATGTTTCAAACTATCTCACTTAGCTAATTTTACTATCACAGATCCTTCCTAAGCTACATAATATCGTCTAAATATAGCTAGAATAAACTAGAAAATTACGTTGCCGGTACAGAAGGAGTTAAAGAAGTTAAGGTTCATGGTTATTGGTCTATCTGTAATGCTTGCACTATAGTCTGGATGTAGATTACCATACGTGGCAGCAGTCTCACCATTGTATACTTCACAAGCTGCCAGATAACAGTTGCTGAAAACAATTTAGTTTTCTATGTGTTTGCATGGATCTTACGACTTGGTACGGAATTACTCAACCCCAAATGTTAATTCCCTTCTCCTGTATGTATGGGAAATGATGGGAATTTTGTATAACGCCGTGGCTAAGGGGGTTGAAGCCAGGGATGTTATTCCGATTGAATACAATTCAAATCCTGGCTGAATAATCTATAACCTCTCTATCTAAATAAATAAATAAAATAAATAAATGAATAAATATATATATATATATATATATATATATATATATATATATATATATATATATATATAATAGGCGGAAAATATTCAGGATAAATCGGGTTAAGATTATCTGGAATAAAAGGTAATCTTAGATATGTGCTTTAACAAATGTCACTGGAAAGGTCAACACATCTTAAGACCAACACAGAATAATTCATTGGGAAGAACAATGGAGGCCCCAACATACCAGCTCATGAAATAATCCCGAGTGCTGAAGGATCAATTGAGGGGGGTCATCTGCCTTTTTATCTTTCTTGGTTGTATCCATCCAGCCCCATTCAGCCTACTGTTTTAAGACGTTTATCCCCATTTAGATGTCGATTTATACTTGGCGAGCGAAATCGAGCCGCCATATTTTGGATAATGAGTTAGACAACTTCCTAAATGTGTACATTTTTCTATAGACAAATGTCTCCGGCGAAGCAGAATTTGTCCATAAAATGGTGGCTCGCTCTCGCTCGCCAGGAAATAATCGACATTTGGATGGGGTGAAATGTCTTAAAATAGTAGGCTGGATGGGGCCGAATGGATACAACCCAGAAAGATAAAAACTAGCAAGGGACCCTCCTTAAGGAGACAGAAAATAGCAGTGGCACAAGGCAAAGGTCACATGTTGAATAACTTACTGACGGAACCAAAGGCTATACCTGTAGATGTATTAGAGAGAGAGAGAGGTGTTGCAACATAAAAGTAAAATACACATTATTGCTACGAGGTACAGTGGAATGTTTGTTATAATTCTGAAAATGCGAATATGGTAGGTCGACAACAATTAAGCCATCAACATCCCTATCAACCTTCATAATTTCTCAATCTCCAAAACCTCTCCTTTCTTCTTGTATTCCTTTGTGGTGCCAAAGCATGTCTTATTTTTGTTATTTGTGTAAGGGCTAATTACTCCACATTTTAATTAACACCTTACGAGCGGCCTATGCGGTTTATTTATATGTACCGCCCAGCGGGGTGTTTTTAGCCAAAATAGGGCTGTTTACGTGATCATTTTCATGCCTAAATAAGACGCAGAACGTAAAACAAGTACCTATCCCTGAAAGGGCATAAACAGAGCTTTCGAATGACACCATAACGATCCTTTTATGATGGCTAGTTTTCTTGCAATAACCGTGCAACGCGAGTGCAAAAAGCATGTAATTCGGTACTTTCCCCATATAATTCAGTATGTAGCGAGTGAGAGAGGGAGGAGGGAGCTGAGATTCGTGTCAGTAGGTTCGCCGCGGTGGTCTGGAGCAGTCATACGCTCGCTAGTCTCCTGCCACCACTTGTCTCTCTCTCTCAGCAACATTACGTGCTGAAATTGCCACTCGACCTATGTCGAGCGCCGCCACATAGTCCAGCTTTATTTAACTCGACTTATGTGGTGAGCCGCTAATTAAGGGTTAAGAGGAGTTTGGTTGCTTTTCTGGTCCCCCTTTTTCCTCATATTTAGCCCCATTAGTTTTCAGATTATATGACGTTCGTCCCATTAGCTTGTTGCTATAAAAACCTATTATCCAATTTCTATATCAATATCAAGACCTTTCGTGCCATTTAGGTGTAGATATTTTCCTGGCGAGCAATAGCGAGCCTGTCATTTTAAGAGAAACCGGCCTTTGGCCGTGGAATTTATATATCGAAAAAGGTAAACATTTATCTTGGGGACTATTTTATTTTTTATAATAATTTAATTTATAATATATAGACCCCCCCAAAATAGCCACTGTCCCCTTACACCTATTAAGATGTATTTCCTCCCTCCCATCCCTTTCTTCCCCAGAATGTATCACGGATGCCCTAATGTTTCATTGTGCCCCCCCCCCCCACCCCCGCCCCCCCCACCCCCACCCCGCCACGTATCGAACTTTCTTTTCTAGTTTGAATAAGTTTGCAGCAGAGTTAAAGAAATTAAATTCTGATGCACGGACGGTAAACTCATTAGTGGTGGCTAGTTTCCTCAATAGCGCCCCCACTGCTTTCGTCATTCATATTAAGGAGTCAGATAGGGAAAATTCACAGAAAATCTGGAGTAAGTTTTTGAGGTTTAGGAACGAGATCCGAAATTATCAGCAGCAGAGAAAGAAGGAACTGGTGTGGGAGTTAAGCGTTCGGTGTTAACCATAGGTAGTTCCGAGGGGGGTCTACACACTGACGTCCATAAGCAAACCCAACACAGACAGTATAACACACCCGGTAATGGTAGACAGCCTGTTATAATACTTTGTAACAGGTGTGGGAAGATTGGGCATAAAGCGAATCTTTGCCGCATGCCTTCGCACAAAATAGCTGGTTTTAGTAGGGGTCTGAGGAAAGGTCCTGATATCAAATGTTCCCGTTGCAAAGGCGTAGCTCATTTTGCAAAGAACTGTTCTACACCTTGGGAGGCTATTGGTCAAAGGAATGGAGCAATCGCTAGTGCTAGACCTTATAGGCAGTATACAAGACAGTCCTATGCTACATCCGTGGGGTATCAATCAGACCCCATGGAATTACCATATCGCCCGCAGGTTATGAATAGCCCGCACTATGGTGGTTACAGTCAGGCACCCCCTCAGTCACAGTACTATGCCCCCTACCAACCCCCACCACACTTGTCGCGCGGTCCTAGGAATATGCCGGCGCGCTCGGAGTCAGGTTATGTAAACACTCCTTCGCATGCACATCTTTCGGGAGAATTGGAGAAGAAAAAAAACTCCAATGTAACTATCGGAGTCCTTAGCTCATCTCCAACAGTAGCTTCTAAATTGATTGCCATTCAAACTAACGTAAATGGAGAGGAGATGGTAGCTATGATTGATACAGGTGCGACTACTAGTTTAATTTCTGAAGCAAAATTTAAGGAATTATCACATTCAACTGATTTGGTAATAGATACAGCAAAGAATTATCACATTCAACTGATTTGGTAATAGATACAGCAAAGCCTTTGCATGATGTAAATGGCAAGCCCCTTTCTGCAATAAATAAAGTCTGTTAAATTGAGGGTATCTATTGGAGGTTTGGTCATACTTCAGGACTTTACGGTAGTAAAAAACATGTCTATTCCTACAACCATCCTCCTAGGTACTGATTTTCTCTGTAGTAATACAATTTCCTTAACTACAAACCCTCTATATTTTTGCATCAATGGAGTAGAGGCTAACATTTCTCATTTGGACGAGGAAGCCATACAGTCAGTGCACACCCAATCAGGTAGGACGATTAAACCGCTTAAAGTTACTGTAAGGGAGGTGACAAAATTCTGCCCTTGGGAATATGGCTCCGTACTGCTATCATGCGAAGGAGGGAACCAGGTAGAAGAGGTTGATGATACAGTCTATGGATTTTACACGCCATTTGAAGGGGTGACACAAGCATCTGCATTTTTTCAAGGAGTCATTGCATTATCTGAGGGTACATTTGCAATGAAATTTGCCAATTTCACTCCAGACATAATAGAAATTAAGCCAGGTGATTCATTATGATATGTAGAAGTTTGTGAAAAGGTAGAGTTAGATGTCTCGGACGAGATATCTCCTACACAGAGAGATAATATCTGTACTTTGACGCCTAACGAACGAAGTGATGGCTTAGTAAAACACGTAGAGGAAAATTTTGCACATTTATCAGTGGAACAGAAACAAGCTTTGAAAACCATGGTAAGGGAGTTCTCTGACGTATTTTCTTTCGAAAGTGATCCCCTGACAATCATTCCGTGTTTGTTTCATAATATCGAGACAGTTTCGGACCAGGTTGTTTATAGACGTCCTTATCCTATACCTTATAAATATATTCAGGATGTCAAGGATCAGATTCAAACCTTAATGGAACAAGGAATAGTACGACCATCCCGTTCTTCTGTTAATAACCCGGTAGTCCCGGTAGTGAAGAAGGAAGGTGGATTGAGATTGTGCTTGGATTTCCGTAATTTGAACAAGCTAATTAAGGATGATAGATATCCTTTACCTAACATAGACCGTATTCTAGCTCAGCTTGGGGAAAGTCAGTTTTTCACTTGTCTTGACTTACGCAGGGGATATCACCAAATGCCCTTGACGGAGGAAAGTAAGCAAAAAACTGCCTTTTCAACCCCAGATGGTCACTATGAATATAATGTGTTGCCTTTTGGATTAAAGAATGCACCTTCTAGTTTTCAAAGGATCATAAATCGGGTGCTGATGGGTTTAGTGGGAAATAAGGCACACGTATAATTATCTAGATGACATAGTTGTACCTGGGAGGACCTGGGAACAACATATAGACAACCTGACCACTGTCCTCGAGAGACTACGAGAGTCCTCTCTCAAGCTAAGGCTAGATAAATGTATTTTTTTCGCTGAGCAAGTACATTATCTAGGTCATGTAGTAGGTACCAGCGGAATCAAGCCACAACCTGCACAAATTCAGGCTATAAAACAGCTAACTCCTCCGCAAACCATGCATGAACTACAGAGTTTCCTAGGGATGTGTAACTACTATAGTAAGCTTATCAGATCATACTCTGAAAAAGCTGCACCTCTTACGAAATTAACAGGAGGGAGAACAAATAAGAGGAAAGATAAAACAGTCATTAAATTCACAGAAAGAGAAAATGAAGCTTTTAATGAGCTCAAACATATATTATCAGATGAACTGGTATTAGCATATCCAGATTTCACCAAGCCTTTTGTTCTTACCACAGACGTGTCAGATATAGTAATAGGTGGAGTACTTCAGCAGGAAGATAATCATAATAGGCTTAGACCTTTAACCTACTTCAGCCGTAAATTAACCCCTGCTGAACAGAGATATTCTACAGTAGAAAAGGAAGCATTAGCTATTGTCTATGGATTGAAATACAATCGTAGTTTAATACTAGGATATCAGATAATAATCAATACGGATCATAGACCTTTAATTTGGCTTCTAACTACATCTAGTCCTAGTGGTAGAGTGGCAAGATGGCAACTTCTAGTAATTTAATATGATATACAGCCAACATATTTACCTGGCAAGGATAATGTTGTAGCTGATGCACTAAGTCGCTTAAGAGTCGATACAGAAATATAAATGCAACCCAGTTAAACACGAGTCATACACAGGTACATGACAATAATACACCAAGCAATGAGACGTTGGTAGACGACCACAGAAATGCAACCCAGTTAAACACGAGTCATACACAGGTACATGACAATAATACACCAAGCAATGAGACGTTGGTAGACGACCACAGAAATGCACCCCAGTTAAACACGAGTCATACACAGGTACATGACAATAATACACCAAGCAATGAGACGTTGGTAGACGACCACAGAAATGCAACCCAGTTAAACACGAGTCATACACAGGTACATGACAATAATACACCAAGCAATGAGACGTTGGTAGACGACCACAGAATTGAGTGGAATTTAATTGATATTGCACGTGAACAGAAGCTTCACCCTATATATGGCAAAGTTATTTCCCTACTACAAAGTAAACCACTGGCCAGTGTCACTACAAAGGAACGTAAATATTTAGAGTCAAATCTCAAGGCCAAACTTGAAGATCTAATTCTTCAAGACGAGACAAATCTCTTATATATTCGTCCGTTTAACGGGAACGAGAAAGGCAGCTCACATAATCGAGTTATTTGTCCGGATACACACATATTAGCGGCCCTGTTTCTAACCCATGATCATCCAATGGCAGGACATGGTGGGGTTAGAGCAACGATGCATCAGCTTCAATAATTTTGTTATTGGCCCAGTATGCGCAAGAGTGTCACAGCATACGTTAGCGCATGTCGGAACTGTATCCTTTATAAGGCCCCAGTGGACGCACAAGGTCCCTATAAAAGATACCCAATACCCGATGCACCATTTCAAAGAGTTCATATTGACTTAATTGGGCGCCCACCCTGCCTGACGCACATGCCGATTCACCAGATGAATCACATATTTCTACAGGATATAAGTATATCATGACTATCATAGACGTCATTACACGTTATCTTATAGCAGTGCCTTTACGTAACAAAACTGCTCAATCCACTGCTCAAACATTTGTGGAAAATGTCATATTAAAACATGGTACCCCTATGTGGATTGTATCAGTTCAAGGAAAAGAATTCACAACTACTTTTGATGAAGTTGCAACGCTCTTAAATATTAAACATACCTGTACCACAGCTTACCGACCAAGCGCAAACGGCGTAGTTGAACGAGTAAATCAAACTGTTGTGAGGATTTTGAGGACACTCGTAGATAATAATTCAGGAATATGGCCTTCAATGTTGCCATATGCAGTTTTTGCTAATAATTCTGGATATAATCGAGTGATCAAAGACTCACCATTTTTCTTATTGTATCATCGTGATCCACAGATGCCATATCAAACGATCTTGTCAAGTCAAACTTTCAATTACAACCTCGAAGACTACAAAAATGAAGTAGCAATCAAGATGAACAGGACGTATGAAAGATGTAAGAAGTACCTAGAAGAGGGTCAAGAGGAAAACGAGAAAACACAAAAGAGAAATAAAGTCAAAGCCGTCAAGCCGGGAGACAGAATATTTGTCAAAGTTGTTCCACGAAAAAATAAAAGACAAAAACTGCAACCGAAATACAATGGTCCGTATAGATTAGTGGAGAAAGTAAGTGATGTAGTAATTAAATTACGTCGCATTAAAGATAATCGCGCAGTGACAATTCACACAGACTGTGTCCGAGTTGTGCCGGAAGAGGCATTGCTAGCTCGCGACAATCTGAATGTAAGAAGTGTATATCCCATACACTCGGATATACCCGCAACTGATAGTTCTAGCAATATTCTTAAAGTTTCTTACAGTAGATCCTCTGGAAAAAGGCAAACTAGGCCTGTGTATCTAGCTCAGTACCAGTACTTGCACTGCTGCGGTCATTCACGGTGTTGGCGGCGGCGGTAGCAGACGCAACATTTTTACTATTCTGTATTTTTGTTTTATAATCAAACTGCAAATCTTGTCTTCCCCATGCCTTATCAAGATTACTTTCAAACTCCCTTATTGATTCGGAATCGACTACATACTGGGACAGTGTGTTCCACTCATTTACCACTCTATCACAAAATGAGTTCTTTGCCTTCTCAAGCCTATTTCTTTCTTTGTAAATTTTCTTAGTGTCCTCTCGTTCTTGTTCCCTGCCGCATCAAGAAGATACCTTCACACACATCCTCGTCGTACTTTCCTGACACTATCTTAAAAGTCTCTTATCATATCCCCTCTCTTTCTCCTATATGCCAGTGTCGGAAGCCCCAGTGTCCTCAACCTCTGCTCATAGCCCGCGTTCTTCAACGTTGGTACCAGCTTGCTAGCTCTCCTCTGCACTTTCTCCACTGCTTCTATATCCTTTACCATATATGGAACCCACACCTGGTTCGCATATTCCAGGTGCGGCCTAACCAGCGCTGTATAGAGATTCCTGAAGATTTCTTCGTCAAGTGACACAAATGTCCTCCTTATCAGCCCTACAATTCTATTGGCTTTGTTTATCTTTTCCGCTAAATGTTCTGAGAAATTTAACTTATTGTCTATCACTACTCCTACAGTATATCCTTTTCTGCATTCACTTCCTCCATCGCTTCATACATACTGTATCCTACCTTGTCTATCTTGCTTGTCCCAATCCGCATGTACTTGCATTTTTTTGGATGAAAAGGCATTAACCAATGCTCAGACCATCCCTTCATGCCCTCCACATCTCCTTGAAGCAAACCCACATCTTCATTACTCCTCACTCTTCTATACAGCTTAGTGTCATCCACATACAGGTATACCTCACTTCCATTAGTTATAACTTCAGGTAAGTCGTTGATAAATATAACGAACAGCAGTGGTCCCAACACAGATCCCTGAGGTACCCCACTTGTAATTTCCCTCCGCCCCGAGCCTATTCCATTCACCAGTACCCTCTGTCTTCGATCTTTCAGGAAGGCTTCTATCCATTTCACACATTTCTCCCCTATATTATAGCTTCTAACTTTCTCTATCAACCTTTTATGTGGGACCGTATCGAAGGCCTAAATAAAATCGTAATATACCACATCTATACCACATCACCATCTTCTAGAATTTGCATCCAATCATCTACCACCTTAATTAGCTGTAGTACCGTCGACCTCCCCGGCAAGAATCCGAACTGTCTCCCACTGAAATGTTGGTTGACTTCATATGCTCCATTATTCCTTCTCTAATTACCGTTTCCATTAGTTTACACACAACACTTGTCAAACTGACTGGTCTATAATTCCCTGGGTCATTTTTCTTTCCCTTCTTAAATATAGCTGTTATGTTCACCTCTCTCCAGTCCATCGGGATTTGTCCTGTATTAAACGATACCTCAAATAAAATTTTCAATGGCTCTACTAACATCTCACCTCCTTCCTTTATGATTCTTGGGTGTATCCCATCCGGTCCCGGTGACTTACTTCTGTTCATTTTTTCTATAGCCCTTCGTATTCTAGCATGGGAAAACTCTATTAGTTCTAGTGCCGGTGCCTGTTTGATGTGAATAGTAGGCACTGCATCATCTGACTCCACTGTTAGTACCCCCCTAAAGTATTTCCCCAGCACCTCTGCTTTCTCCTTATCAGTCTCCGCTCTACTCCCAACATCCAACCCCCCTACCAGCTCTGGGATCCCTACTCTTCTTGTTAACTTTCCCTGAATGTACTTCCAGAATATTTTTGGATTATCCTTCACATTTCTAGCAATCTCTCTCTCACTCTCCTTCACCCCCCTCCTTGTCTCCCACCTTATTTTATTGTTTATTTGTCTGCGTTCCAGATCCACTTCTTTAGCTTCTATACTAGACCCCTTTTCTTTTTTAACAATGTTAGTCTTTCCCACAATCGTTTCTTTCTTCTACTCAATGTCCAAAGCTTTCTTTTCATTGGCAATTCTGGGTTCGTTCTTTTCCTCAATTTTGTTTTATCCTTATATTCCCTTACTGGTACACTTTTGGATACAGCATTCTCCAGTTTGACTCTAATTTTCCTCCACATTCCTTCAGCGTCTTCACTGTTCAAGTATTCCCCCCTGTCAATGTCCAAACACCGTCTCAGCAGCTCAATGTGAATGATCCTCACTTAATTCTCGATGACAGTGAGAGTGAGAGTGAGTGTGAGGATGATAGAGTAGGTAATAATATTGATGATGATATTGTACATAATATTCCTAGATATTCTCTACGATCCCATAGTAGAGTACAACCTTTGCCGTATGTAATGCCCCGTCCCCTTGAATATAGAAAAAAGTAGTGTACAAAATAATGATGTTGTTTACCTTTCAGGTAATCCTGGGTTTCTTGACGATCGTCTGTCCCGCAGCGGATAAGGATGAATCAACGTTCCGTAATCCAGTCATCATTACTGAAGAGGCGAAATTGGTGGTTACGGGAAATACTTATGTCATTCCCTACCAAATTGACACTACAACTGTGTTACGCCCTCTACGTTTAGCTCAAATTTTTGTTCATGACATAATACTATATTCTGAAGCTCATAGCCCCAAATTAGTGGAGGAAAATGGAAAACGGGATAACTGGATCAAATCGATTGTAAATTTATTAAATAGGATTGAACAAGATTTGCATAATTACATACGTTATGTCATGTCCGAAAGTCCGGTAGAGAGTAGATCATCGATATCCAAGCGAAATAAACGAGGAGCAATAGATTTTGTGGGATCTCTAGCTAATTATATTTTCGGTATAGCAACACAAGATCAAATTGATGCAGTTCACGTTGCCTTGTAAGGCAACTTACAAGTCCTTACAGAAGATGAACGTAAGCAATTAAATGTACATACTAGGATTTTGAATATAACTACTAGAAGAATGGAATCTTTAAATTATGCACTTGATAGGCTACATAATAGCACTCGCAATATCTTAACAGACTTTTAACTTGGCTCTGGCTGCTATTAGACTATCATATCCAACAATTAACAGACTTTTAACTTGGCTCTGGCTGCTATTAGACTATCATATCCAACAATTAACAGACTTTTAACTTGGCTCTGGCTGCTATTAGACTATCATATCCAACAATTAACAGACTTGTAACTTGTCTCTGGCTGCTATTAGACAATCATATCCAACAATTAACAGACTTTTAACTTGGCTCTGGCTGCTATTAGACTATCATATCCAACAATTAACAGACTTTTAACTTGGCTCTGGCTGCTATTAGACTATCATATCCAACAATTAACAGAATTTTAACTTGGCTCTGGCTGCTATTAGACTATCACATCCAACAATTAACAGACTTTTAACTTGGCTCTGGCTGCTATTAGACTATCACATCCAACAATTAACAGACTTTTAACTTGGCTCTGGCTGCTATTAGACTATCATATCCAACAATTAACAGACTTTTAACTTGGCTCTGGCTGCTATTAGACTATCATATCCAACAATTAACAGACTTTTAACTTGGCTCTGGCTGCTATTAGACTATCATATCCAACAATTAACAGACTTGTAACTTGGCTCTGGCTGCTATTAGACTATCATATCCAACAATTAACAGACTTTTAACTTGGCTCTGGCTGCTATTAGACTATCATATCCAACAATTAACATACTTTTAACTTGGCTCTGGCTGCTATTAGACTATCATATCCAACAATTAACAGACTTTTAACTTGGCTCTGGCTGCTATTAGACTATCATATCCAACAATTAACAGACTTTTAACTTGGCTCTGGCTGCTATTAGACTATCATATCCAACAATTAACAGACTTTTAACTTGGCTCTGGCTGCTATTAGACTATCATGTCCAACAATTAACAGACTTGTAACTTGGCTCTGGCTGCTATTAGACTATCATATCCAACAATTAACAGACTTGTAACTTGGCTCTGGCTGCTATTAGACTATCATATCCAACAATTAACAGACTTTTAACTTGGCTCTGGCTGCTATTAGACTATCATATCCAACAATTAACAGACTTTTAACTTGGCTCTGGCTGCTATTAGACTATCATATCCAACAATTAACAGACTTTTAACTTGGCTCTGGCTGCTATTAGACTATCATATCCAACAATTAACAGGCTTCCAAGTATCTCACTTACTTATTTTTACTATGACAGATCCTTCATAAACTGCACAAAATCGTCTTTTTGGCTTATTAGTTAATTATTCCTGTATTTCCTAGTTTCCTCGCTAGACTTCCATCAAGCTTAGAAAAACACCCCCTAGACCTAACTTCAAGATAAATTTGTACCTTTTTTTATAGAAAAATGTCACGGCCGACAGCCGGTTTCTCTTGATATTTAAGGCTCGCTATCACTTGCCAGGAAAAAATCGACACCTAAATGGCACGAAAGGTCTTGAAATTTACAACAAATTTGGGGCGAAAGGTGTTAAAATCGCCAAAATAATGGACCAAACGTCATATAATCTCAAAACAAACGGGGCTTAACACGAGGAGGAAGAAGGTCAGAAAAACCAGCCCATCCTCAATTAAATATAGCCTAACTAGAATAAAATATAATACGTTGTTGCCGGCTCAGAAGGGGCTAATGGTGACCCAGCTCCTTGAATCCTCTGACAAACAACAACATTGTCTGGATCTTTGGAGTAGTCTTCATGTAAATGTCCCTAGGTCACCTTAAAGAGACTAGGTCATACCTCTCACTCACTTTCACTAACTCTAACTCACACACACTCTCTCTCTCTCTCATACATATATACATGCACACTGTACACACAATATATTATCAATCGTTACACGTACATACATTCGTATCATTAACTCCAGTCCACTCTCCAAAACTCTACATTCTCTCTCTCTCCGCCGAAATGTTGCATCTCTCTCGCTATTCTATCGCTACGATAATAATCAGTGTTCCTCAGAGCTCTCCCAGTGTATACCTCCTCATCTACGTAGGGTACGTAGTACCCGTCTTGCAAAATAATCCCACCCCTACTCTGTGCAACTCTCAAACCCAAGGATGAAACGTTACTCTCAGACTTTCTTCTGTTCAACAGCTGAGCTCAGGATCTCTCCCAAAATCAGTCTATCCCTCTTCCTATGACTTAACCCTTCCTCCCCGGGCAGCATTTATAGAGGTCGATAGACCTATCCGGGCGATCTGGCCAAAAAACGTTGTATGTAAACGTAGGCCTATTTTTATTTACTGTAACTGCTAGATAATTCACACAAATCTCAACAAAATGTAGCCCTTACTTGTATCTGTAGACTGACTTTGAGTATAGCTTTCTAGGTCAACTGGTTCAGTTGTGATGACAATTTCTGTGGAGAGCATTTTGCTGCGAATTTAGCAATATCGGACACTTAGAAACCCTAATTTTCGCTCTAACTAGCAATGGCGGACAAGGTCGGACTACTTCTTCTTCTTGCTGAGGCTTGTCGTTGCACAGATCGGCTTTGTAAACAAACGTTTCGCACCGCTGCTTTCAAAACACGCTTAATAGGCTTTCAGGCTTACAGACTTTCAAAGGACGCCCGGGCTCCTGGCCTTTGCAAGCCGCATCCTTTTAAAATGCTGCCCGGGCGGGAAGGGTTAAATTTCTTCAAACTCTGTGTGTCCAGGCATTTTGGCTCGAACGTCCCTTGATTATAGCCCTGTCACTCTTTCAACTCTGGGGGGCGCTCTCGCTACAGGCAGTTCTGCCCCTCACTCACATATATAAAAACAAAAAAAAAACATACTGCACACATACTGTACATACACACATAATCAATATCATGCTATCGAAATATACATGACAAAATACTACGAAGAAGGATTTAATTATGTAAATAATTGATTAAGAAGGGATTGGCCGGTTTTTCTGGCCCCCCCTTCTACCTCGTGTTTAGCCCCATTGGTTTTTACATTTTAAGACGTTCGGCTCATTAGTTTGGCGATTTTACGACATGCGCCCCATTTTTTTATTAATCTATCTATCTATCTATATGCTCAGGCCCAATCCCCATTTTGGGGGTAGCCGACTCAAGACAGAGCAAGAACAGGGAAAACACAAAAACAACATAAAACAACAAATAAACACAGATAAAAAACACAAACTCTCACACATCCAGGTCACCCAGGAGAAGACCCTGAGACCAGGGTTACCAAGGTCGCTCCAGCACTCCCCCGGCCCCTGACCACCAGGAGAGGTTCCGATCTCGGCAGGCAGACATGCAGCGGAGCCAAAGCGACAAGCCCTCCCACCACACTTCCAGGCACACCCTTCATATTAATCGTCTCCCCGGGCCAGGCGCCTGATGGACTATTATCTAGTCCAACTTGCGCCCGACCCCTTACTCCAAATGACCACGTGTTCACTCAACTATTCACAAGCATTCTCCATTCACTCCTGTCCACCACCACTTCCCCTGCCTGATCTATAGTCATTCCTCTATCATCCAAAGCCTTTCTTACACAGTCTCTCCATCTCAATGGGGGTCTTCCTGCCCTTCTATCTCCCCTTGTACCTGACTCACATATTCTCTTTGTAAGCCTTTCATCTCCCATTCGTTCAACATGACCATACCAGCTCAGCACCCTTCTGTCCACTCTGGCTGACAAATGTTCCTGCTGCCCCACTCTCCTACGTATCTCTTCATTTCTCAATCTGTCTCTACGAGTAACTCCACACATACTCCTCAAGCAGCTCATCTCCATCACATCCAGCCCTCTTTTCTCCTTTTTCTTCAGAGCCCATGTCTCAGCCCCATACATCACTGTTGGCACAACAATTCCTTGATACAGTGCACTTTTTACTTTCACTCCGAGATTTCTCGTCTTCCACATACTTCCCATTGCTCCGAAAACCTTCCTTCCTTCACACACTCTCTGTTTTACCTCCACTTCCATACCTCCACTCCTGCTTATTGTTCCTCCTAGATATTTAAAACACTCTACTTGTTCCAATATTTCCCCATCCAGCCTCACATCTAGATTCACCCTATGCTCTCCCCTATTACACACCATTACTTTACTTTTATTGACGTTCACCTTCAGTTTCCTCCTTCCACAAACCACACCAAACTCTTTGACTACCTGCTGCAGTTTCTCATCAGAATCCGCCACCAATGCTGTGTCATCAGCGAACAGCAACTGATTCAACTCCCAATCTCTACCATTCTTTCCTACTAAACCCAATCCTCTTCCCATAGTTCTCCTTTTCACCTCCCTCACCACACCATCCATAAACATATTAAACAGCTATGGTGACATTACACAACCCTGTCGCAAACCTACCTTTACCTCAAACCATTCACTCAACTCACCATTTCCTACTCTCACACATGCTCTGCTCCCTTCATAAAAACTCTTAACTGCTTCTAACAAATTTCCTCCAATTTCATAAATCCTTAACACCTTCCACATTGCTTCACGGTCCACACGATCATATGCTTTTTCCAAGTCCATAAAAGCCCAAAATATCTCCTTATGCTTCTCTAAATACTTCTCGCATAACTGTCTTACTGCAAACATCTGATCCACGCACCCTCTTCCCCTCCTAAAACCGCACTGTTCTTCTCCTATTGCAACTTCCGTACACTTTATTATCCTCTCTATCAACACCCTGCCATACAGCTTTCCAACCACTGACAATAAACTAATACCTCTATAACTTGAACACTCCTGCCGATCTCCCTTCCCCTTGTACAACGGCACAATACATGCACTCTTCCAGTCTATTGGTACCATTGACACAGCAAAGCACACATTGAAAAGTCTCACCAACCAATCTATTATCACATCTCCACCCTTCTTTATACACTCCACAGCAATACCATCCAAACCTTCTGCTTTTCCCGCTCTCATTTGTTTCACTGCTTCTTTCACCTCATTTTCCTCAATCCTTTCATTCATTCCCTGCCACCTGGGTGGCCTGGGTAACCTATCTCCATCCACCTCTGCTTCAATCACTGCTTCTCTTCCATCTCTTGTATTTAACAAAGATTCAAAATACTCGGCATATCTTTTCCTCACTTCAACTGGTTCCACTAGTAATTCTCCATTTTCATCTTTCACTGACTCTTCCCTCTTTTGTCCTCCTTTCCTTACTTTATTTACCTCCTTCCAGAACATCTTCTTTCATTCTTCAAAATTCTCACTCAGCCTTTGGCCCCACCTTT
Organism: Paralithodes platypus; assembly: GCA_032716605.1. Classification (NCBI taxonomy): domain Eukaryota; kingdom Metazoa; phylum Arthropoda; class Malacostraca; order Decapoda; family Lithodidae; genus Paralithodes; species Paralithodes platypus. The sequence goes on along the minus strand of CM064548.1, from coordinate 44,052,570 downwards.
CGTTTGCATCTTTTTTCGCTTCTCTAATTTTCCGTTTTGCCTCTCTCCTTTTCTCCTTGTACCTCTCCCATACCTCAACACTACCATCCTGTAAAACCCTCTCAAAACACTGTCTCTTCTCCTCAACTGCCTTTCTCACTGTATCATTCCACCACTCGCTTCCCTTCCTGATACCTCTGCCTCCTACTTTCCTTTTGCCGCATACTACCTCTGCACTTGCTTTCACTCCTTCCTTAAACTGTTGCCATTCAACCTCTACTTCTCTCTCTTCCATCTCTCTCACTTCCATCTACTTTTCATTTAGTCTTTCCTTGTACTCCCTCTCTTTTTCACTCTTCTCTAACTCACTAACTTTTATTACCTCTCTTACTTCACACTTGTCTCTTATTCTCCTGTAACTCTTAACTCTTAGCTTTCCCTCCACCAGGTAATGATCTGACATACCCTCCGCCTCACCTCTCATCACATTCACATTCAGCAGTCTACACAATCTTTCCCTTGTCACCAGCACATAATCCATCAATGCCCTCTCTACAATCTCTCCCCTCACAAGTCTATGCCAGGTGTACTTGTGTATACGCCTTTTTTTGAAGAACGTATTACCTACACTCAATCTACACTCTTCACATACATTTTTCAGTCTTTCTCCACTCTCGTTTACACCATCCACACCAAAACTACCGATGACTCCCTCAACAGGCTCATTTCCTACCCTAGCATTTAGGTCCCCTAAAACTATAACATTTTCATTTTCATCAAACCCTTGTAGACAATCTCTCAAATCCTCCCAGAAACCCTCTACCTCGTCTAACTCTCTTTCACTTCCTGGTCCATACGCACTTACAAAAACCCACCTTTCACCCATAAACTGCATTCTCACCCACATTAGCCTTGATGACACCTCTTTCCACTCTTTTATAAACTCTCTCAACTCCTCCTTCACAATAATAGCCACTCCTTCTTTCCCCCTGACTCCCTCGTCTACTCCAGACTTTCTACCTATCACGTTTCCAAAATCCACTTCTCCCTCTCCTTTCATCTTTGTTTCATTCAGTGCAAGGACATCATACATCCTTCTTTCAAATAACCTTCCAATATCCTCTCGCTTCTCATTCGTACTACATCCACGCACATTCAAAGCTCCTATTCTTAGGGTCCGGGACCACGAACGCGTTCCCTCGCCCCTATCTCTGTCTCGTTTTTTTGGTAGATTTATTTAAGGGGAGAAGGATACCAGGCCCCCCGCCCCCGATCCCCTTTAGCCGACTTCTACATCTCACCGGAGAAAAGCGGTGGTGGAAATTTCTCACCCCTCCACCACAGAGGAGGCTACCTGCACCAGAAAGTGGCGGGCGTTGGGGTCGCCGCATCCCTACGCCATTTGAAAAAATTAGAGATGCAGAAGGAGAAAAAGATAGAAGGGGATATGGGAAGTAGAGGACACCAACCCTCACTCTGACAAAGGGTCAGCCCACCACCCATGTATGTTTATTAATATTAGGACCTATCGTGCCATTTAAGTGTCGAGTTTATCCTGGCGAGCGGTAGGGAGCCTGTAATTTGAAGAGTATAAGAGTAACCGGCCATTGGCCGGGAAATTTTTCTGCCGAAAAATGTATTAATTTATCTTAAAGGGGGGTCAAGGGGGTGTTTTTTTAAAGCTTAATGGAGGTCTAGGGAGGAAACTAAAACATAATAAGAAGGTAATACAATAAGCCAATAAACACGCCCAACTCTCCTTAAGAGTGATCGTCAAATACTAAAATGGTAATGTACAGTACAGTATGTGTGTGTACAATGGTAATGTACAGTACAGTATGTGTGTGTACAATGGTAATGTACAGTACAGTATGTGTGTGTACAATGGTAATGTACAGTACAGTATGTGTGTGTACAATGGTAATGTACAGTACAGTATGTGTGTACAATGGTAATGTACAGTACAGTATGTGTGTGTACAATGGTAATGTACAGTACAGTATGTGTGTGTACAATGGTAATGTACAGTACAGTATGTGTGTGTACAATGGGGGGTGGGGGAGTGTGTGTGTGTGTGCGTGTGCGTGTGCGTGTGCGTGTGTGCGTTTACAATGGGGAGTGTGTGCGTGTGTGTACAATAGGGATTGTGTGTGTGTGTGTATGTGTGTACAATGTGGAGTGTGTGTGTGTGTGCCGCACCTGATGATGTTAATTTGCTTAGTTTCCTCTCTAGACCTCCATCACACTTTTTAAAAACACCCCCTAGACCAGCCTTCGAGATAAATTTGTACAGTTTTCGAGACAAAAAAATGTCCCTGCCAAATGCCGATTCCTCTTAAAATACATTCTCGCTATCATTCGCCAGGTCAAAATCGACACTTAAATGACACAAAAAGTCTTAATATTGACAAAGAAATTGGGCGAAAGATTTTAAAATCGCCAAACTTATGGGCCGAACGTCATATAGTCTGAAAACAAATGGGGCTTTACACGAGGAAGAAAGGGGGACCAGAAAAACAACTCATCTCCCCTTAACCCCTTCACCACCATTACATAATTTTCACCATATACTGGTTACAATTAGACAATTTTCTTTAGTTTGCAATCTACCTATACGACTCAAATGGGTAAACACGATCTCAATAAACCTCTTAGTAACATAGGTCCTTATTAAACTGCATAATATCATCAACATTTAGACAGAATCAAAGGTAAACATGCATCATGGTGCTGAATATAACATGCATCATGGTGCTGAATATAACATGCATCATGGTGCTGAATATAACATGCATCATGGTGCTGAATATAACATGCATCATGGTGCTGAATATAACATGCATCATGGTGCTGAATATAACATGCATCATGGTGCTGATATAACATGCATCATGGTGCTGAATATAACATGCATCATGGTGCTGAATATAACATGCATCATGGTGCTGAATATAACATGCATCATGGTGCTGAATATAACATGCATCATGGTGCTGAATATAACATGCATCATGGTGCTGAATATGTTTATGTACAGATGTTGATAAATACTATAATGCATGAATTCCTATTGGCTTTCTTGATATCTGGCCAAGGATCGCATACACTAATAATTACGGTTTTAACAAGACATTAGTTAAGAGGAGATGAGTCGGTTTTCGAGACCCACTTCTCCCTCATGTTTAGCCCCATTAGTTTTCAGATGTTAAGACGTTCGGCCCATTAGTTTTGCAATTTTAAGACCTTTCACCCAATATCTTTGTCAATATTGAGACTATCCGAGTTATTTAGGTGTCGATTTTTTCCAGGGGAGCAATAGCGAGCCTCCAATCTAAGAGGAACCGGTCTCTGGCTGGGACATTTTTCTATCCAAAAATGTACACATTTCTCTTGAAGGAGGGTCTTGTGTGGGGTGGGGGGTGGTATTAAGCTTGGTTGAGGTATAGGGAGGAACACTAAATGAATAATAAAAAACATCCATAAATGAACAAATGAATAAGCCCATCTCTCCTTAACAGATACTAGTAAGATTATCTACTCTTCGCTCTCTCTCTCTCTCTCTCTCTCTCTCTCTCTCTCTCTCTCTCTCTCTCTCTCTCTCTCTCTCTCTCTCTCCCTCTCTCTCTCTCTCTCTCTCTCTCTCTCTCTCTATCTCTTACTCTCTCTCCATTTACTTAGTCATTTGTAATAGATTCTTCTCCCCTTCCCCTCCACCAACCATTATTTTCCCCCTTCAGAAATTGCAAGTCTACTTTCTATATAGCTATCCATTTATATTTTATATATATATACTGTTAATAGACTCGTTGAGTGGAAAGCGCAGATTTATGATGAACAGTAAAGCCAGGGCGTAGACGAACATCTTTATTATGGTAACGTTTCGTAACTATGCATGTTGCATCATCGAACCTAAAATAGAAAAGAAAATGTGATATTAAATATTCACATATGTTTATATTATTTTGAAAATATTATTCTAATACAGAAGCAAAGTGCTAGCAGGAAAATTATAAAACAATATATTCTAAGTTTAATATTATTCTCATACAGAAGCAAAGTGCTAGCAGGAAAATTATAAAACAATATATTCTAAGTTTAATATTATTCTAAATTGTAAAATTGTAAAATGTCAAAAGTAAAAAACAAACTAGCTTTCTTTATTTTGAGTTGGGGGTAGCAATTGTCACCTAGTGTGAGTCTAAGGATGTAGGAGTGTAGAGATTCCATGATGGGAAGGTCGAAGACACACATACAATAACACCTACAGTAGGTACATCTGCCCGTACTGGCAGACCAATCACCACACCAGCATTTAGCGCCATTAGACAACACTCACACACTTTAGATCATCCAATCAAACGAGCCTCATTCTAAGTTCTAGATAGAAGTCAGCACCACTTCGACCTCCCCATCATGGAATCTCTACACTCCTACATGCTTAGACCCACACTAGGTGACAATACATCCCCATCATGGAATCTCTACACTCCTACATCCTTAGACCCTCACTAGGTGACAATACATCCCCATCATGGAATCTCCTACACTCCTACATCCTTAGACCCACACTAGGTGACAATACATCCCCATCATGGAATCTCTACACTCCTACATCCTTAGACCCTCACTAGGTGACAATACATCCCCATCATGGAATCTCCTAGACTCCTACATCCTTAGACCCACACTAGGTGACAATACATCCCCATCATGGAATCTCCTACACTCCTACATCCTTAGACCCACACTAGGTGACAATACATCCCCATCATGGAATCTCCTACACTCCTACATCCTTAGACCCTCACTAGGTGACAATACATCCCCATCATGGAATCTCCTAGACTCCTACATCCTTAGACCCACACTAGGTGACAATACATCCCCATCATGGAATCTCCTACACTCCTACATCCTTAGACCCTCACTAGGTGACAATACATCCCCATCATGGAATCTCCTACACTCCTACATCCTTAGACCCTCACTAGGTGACAATACATCCTCAGTCGATCTGTTCTGCTTTTAAGGTCTGCTTGTTTAACCCTGTGTGTAATAGCTTTTAATTTGTATTTGTATTGTTATTATTTTTGATTATTACTAATCTATATAACTTTCACTCTTTACTATTGTTATTATTGTTATTATTACTAATCTATATAACTTTCACTCTTTACTATTGTTATTATTGTTATTATTACTAATCTATATAACTTTCACTCTTTACTATTGTTATTATTGTTATTATTACTAATCTATATAACTTTCACTCTTTACTATTGTTATTATTGTTATTATTACTAATCTATATAACTTTCACTCTTTACTATTGTTATTATTGTTATTATTACTAATCTATATAACTTTCACTCTTTACTATTGTTATTATTGTTATTATTACTAATCTATATAACTTTCACTCTTTACTATTGTTATTATTGTTATTATTACTAATCTATATAACTTTCACTCTTTACTATTGTTTTATTGTTATTATTACTAATCTATAACTTTCACTCTTTACTATTGTTATTATTGTTATTATTACTAATCTATATAACTTTCACTCTTTACTATTGTTAGTATTGTTATTATTACTAATCTATATAACTTTCACTCTTTACTATTGTTATTATTGTTATAAGGGCAAAGGGGAAAGAGGAGTGTGTGGTAACCACCGAGGAATATGTCTTCTAAGCGTAGTAGGGAAGGTATACAGTAGGGTAGTGATTGAGAGAGTGAGAGTGAGAACGGAGAAATGGATAGGCGACGAGCAGGGAGGTTTTAGGAAGGGAAGAGGATGTGTAGATCAGATTTTTACCCTGAATTGTGTTGTGGAGAAGTATCTGGAGAAGAAACAAAAGGTGTATGTTGCCTTTATGGACTTGGAGAAGGCCTATGACAGAGTGGATAGAGAAGGTTTGTGGAAAGTACTTAGAATATACGGAGTAGAGGGCAAGTTGCTGAAAGCAGAAGAGCATGTATGAGGGTGCAAAGGCGGCAGTACGTGTGGAGAGTGAGCAGAGCGAGTTCTTTGACCTGAATGTTGGTTTGAAACAGGGGTGTGTGATGTCCCCGTGGTTGTTTACTGTATATATGGATGGAGTCATGAAAGAAATACTATCAAGAGCAGTGAATGTTGGTGTATCGCTGAAAAGGGAGGGAATTGAGTGGAAGCTACCTATACTGCTGTTTGCGGATGATACAGTTCTGATGAGTGATAATGAATGGGAGTTGCAGGGTCTGGTAAATGAGTTTGGAACAGTGTGCGAAAACGGAATTTGAAGGTAAATACGGGGAAGAGCAAGGTTATGGTCTTCGAAAGGGTGAAGTCACAGAGTGTGAGGTGAAGCTGAACGGTCAGGCTATGGAGATCGTCAACTCTTTTAAGTATCTGGGCAGTGTGTTGAGTAAAGATGGGACTATGGATGAAGAGGTGCGGGAGAGGGTACAACAGGGGAAGAGGGTTGTAGGAACGCTAAAAGCAGTAACAAGAAATAGGGTGGTCAGTATGGAAGTGAAGAAGTCCTTGCATGACAGTGTGGTAATCCCGACACTGACTTACGGAAGCGAAGCATGGACGTTGGTTGAGAGACTCAGACCAAGAGTGAGAGCAGTGGAAATGAATTACTTAAGGAGTGCGTGCGGAGTTACATGGAGGGATAGACAGACTAATGAGGAAGTAAGAAGGAGGTGTGGTGTGGAGGTAGATGTGCTGGAAAGTGTGAAAAGGAACAACTTGAGATGGTTCGGCCATATGGAACGTATGGAAAGCGAGAGAATGACTAAGAGGGTGTACGAGAGCGAGGTGGAGGGACAGAGGGGGAGAGGTAGACCGAATATGAGGTGGAAGGATGGAGTGAGGAACTACATGAACGAAGGCGGTGCTGGTTGGGGGGAGGGGCGTCGACTGACTGGGGACAGAGGTGCATGGGGGCGGTTCGTTCGTGGCCACCCCTTCGGGGATCACGGCGTCAGGCAATAGATAGATAGATAGATAGATTATTGTTATTATTACTAATCTATATAACTTTCACTCTTTACTATTGTTATTATTGTTATTATTACTAATCTATATAACTTTCACTCTTTACTATTGTTATTATTGTTATTATTACTAATCTATATAACTTTCACTCTTTACTATTGTTATTATTGTTATTATTACTAATCTATATAACTTTCACTCTTTACTATTGTTATTATTGTTATTATTACTAATCTATATAACTTTCACTCTTTACTATTGTTATTATTGTTATTATTACTAATCTATATAACTTTCACTCTTTACTATTGTTATTATTGTTATCATTACTAATCTATATAACTTTCACTCTTTACTATTGTTAGGAATCATTTGATACGAATTATGTTTTATCATTCAATTGCTACCCCCAACTCAAAATAAAGAAAGCTAGTTTGTTTTTTACGTTTGACATTTTACAATTTTACAATTTAGAATAATATTAAACTTAGAATATATTGTTTTATAATTTTCCTGCTAGCACTTTGCTTCTGTATGAGAATAATATTTTCAAAATAATATAAACATATGTGAATATTTAATATCACATTTTATTTTCTATTTTAGGTTCGATGATGCAACATGCATAGTTGCGAAACGTTAACATAATAAAGATGTTCGTCTGCTTTACTGTTCATTATATACACATACATATATATATATATATACGTAGTATAGTATTAAGGGGAGGTGTGGCAGATTGGTCTTGCCACTGGACTGGTAATCCAATGGACCCGGGTTCGAATCCCAATATGTCAATGGGAAGATATTATTGGGATGGAATTTGTGTTGTACCTAGTTTCGGTGCATTACCACAGCACACCGAAATGCCAAGAAAATACCCTCATTGTTCCCTGATTAAATAGCACTGTATGAATATTCCCATATTCAAAATATGCTACAGGGGGGCAATGCCTAGTGAGTTCATTGCTCAATAGGTCACGTTCTGAGAGTGAGGGTCCGAGTGTGGGGGATGAGACTGTGAAGCGCAGAGGCGAAGCGGCTTCAGAGATGGAGTTGCATCGAGCCGTGAATAGGTGCTTCGCATGTCTCACTCTCTAGACTGAAACAAGACCTCACGGGCCTCACCGTGTTCAGCGGTAGAGTGTTCAGGCTCTCAGCCTATGCCCGAAAGGAAGTAGTTGGAATATAGAAAAAAAAAAAAAAAATCAATTTCGTAATCAATTTTATGTGGACAGAGCGAGAAATATCCAATTTCTATGAAGAAAAGAAGATATACTTCAGTGTGTATGTAAATGTATGTTTATGAATACAGTATATATATTGTATATACAGTATATATATATATATATATATATATATATATATATATATATATATGTTAGTATAGCCAGGTAATAGATTCTCTTTTAAACAGACGAGGTTAAAGGCAACAACAGTTTCAGCATTCAGTATTTTATTGTTACAGCTTTCTATAGTTCTAACAATTTTCCTCTGGGGTTCCGAGATGAGGTACAACAGGTTAGCAAAATTCATGGTGGATCCAACGTTTCACAAGTAAACATCTTGCATCTTCAGGGAATGGGCAGGTAATGATTAGAATAAGGACAAAGCAACATATTTATACAAAATTTGAGGATCAAGAATAGGTAGGTGGGCGGAGCTACTGGGTGTGGGGTGGCTGTTCATTGGTGGAAGGCAGTCTATTCGCGAGACGGGCACTAAATCTTATCGGCGGTTGGTTGTTGGCTGTGGGTGGCTGTGATTGGTTGGTGTTGTCAGTTGTGTGCTGAGGGCGGAAAGGTAAGGGAGGGGGGCACAGGGCGAGAGGAACGAGGGCAGTATGCCTGTAGCGCTTGCCTGAAGGAAGAATTTGAAGGTCTTGTGTTTGGTTGTTGATGCTGGGGTTGAGCGTTTGGATATATAGAGCTTCTAAAATAGCTAGTCTTCTGGGGTCTGATTCTTTGTCGAGTATGGTAGTTTGTTTGTCTAGGTCGGCGCGAGTTAGGGCAAGATGGTGGGGGGCTTGATAGTGATCTTTTATAGCGCCAGATTGAAGGTGGAGGGTTAGTCGACGGGAAAGGCCAGTCTGTGTCATTCCAACATAGGATAGGGGTCCACAGTCCCCAGAGGTGCAAATATGCTGGTATATCACATGATCGTCTTTCGGTTGGTTGGTGGAAATGGGGCGGTTACGGAGGACAAGGTTGGAGGTCTTAGGAGATTTGTTGTAAATAATGAGTTTTATTTTATTGTCAGGGTTGGTGGGGAGGACGTTTTTGTGAATTATTTCTTTCATAATGGATTCGTCTGTTGTGTGGTCGGAAGACATGTAGTTTCTGTAGAAAAATGTAATGTCATTGGCCGGGTTGGTGCTAGGGGGGTCTTGTTTGTACCATTTTTCTAGGTGGTGGTTGATGGCATTGGTGACGTCAGTGTTGGAATACCCATTGTTGACTAGGACCTGGGTGAGCCTTTCCAATTCATTGTGTGTGTCATTCCAGGTGGTGCAATGGGTGAGGGCTCTCCTGACATAGGCGGCGATGGTGGACTGATGGTAACGTTTAGGGCATTCACTTTCCCCATTAAGACATTGGCCATTGTTAGTAGGTTTGGTGTACACTGTAGTTTTGAAGCCGTGGTCGTGGAGGGAGACAAGGAGGTCGAGGAAGGGTAGATGTCCATCGGTGGTTTCTTCGTATGTGAAGTTGAGTCCGGAGGCGGCCATGAAGCGCTGCTGGAGGTCCCTGAGTTCGCCCAGGTCCTTCACCCGCACGAAGATATCATCGATGTACCTGCAGTAGATAGTGGGCCGGTGGGCAGCCAGGAGTTCCTCTTCGATAGTTCCCATGAAGAAATTGGCGAACAGGACCCCCAGGGGTCTTCCCATCGCTACACCGTCGATTTGCTGGTACATATTCCCGCAGGGGCAGAGGAAAGGGGACTCCTTGGTACATAGTTCCAAGAGCGTCTTCAGGCCCTTCTCCGGGATTTCCAAGGGGGGCGTATTAGGGCAGTGATAAACTCGACGTAGGATAAAATCTATGGTCTTGTCAACGGGCACGTTGGTAAACAAACTCTCTACGTCGAGGGAGGCGATGATGTGGTCGTTAGCTGGGGGGGCATCTCGTAGAATTTCTAGGAAGTCATAAGCAGAGTTGAGGTTGTATTGCCGAGGAAAAAAAAAGGGGTGAGGAGTTTGTTCAGGGCCTTGGCGGTCTGGTAGGTAGCAGTAGGGATCTGTGATATGATGGGGCGGAGGGGGTTCCCGGGTTTGTGGGTTTTTATAGTACCGTAAGCATAACCTGGGGTGAATTCGCCGATGAGTTTCTTCAGGTGTATGCCATCGGCTTTGGCGTTGATAGCAGTGATTGTGGTGTTGGCTTTCCTTTTTATTTCGTCTGTAGGGTTGCGAGTGATCCTTTTGAATTTGTTTTTATCACTAAGAATGTCGTCCATTTTCCGTAGGTATTCTTCTTTTCCGTGTATCACAAGGCAGGAGGCCTTATCAGCTCGTCGGATGATGATGTTGGGGTTCTCTTTAAGTTGTTTAGCGGCTTTGAAGTGGTGTTTGTTGAGGAGATTGCTTTGGTGGGATCCCCTGGTTTTGGCGGCTTCTGCTAGTAGGGTGGGTTGTAGGGCTGGGGTGGTGGTGATCTTGCCGTCTTTCTGGAATCGTAGGACGTCATCCAGTAAGACTTCAATTTCAAGGCGTTTTCGGTGGGGTCCCGGCTTGGAAATGTAGTGGCAATTTAAGCCTTTGTTCAGGAGGTCTTCTTGGTCCGGCGTTAGGGTGGTGTTGGTGAGGTTAATATATCCTTTTGTTGGCTTGGGAAGTTTTATGTTTCCACCATATAGACGGGAGAATTTTTGGATGGTAGTGTTCTCTGTTTGTCGTCTGTGTTGTTCGTTGAGTTGTTGGAGTTTTTTGTTGATTTCTGTTTTGATGTGGTTAGGGGTGGTTTCTTCTTCATCCCATTTCAGTAGCAGGGCGTCACGTTCATATCGGAGATTGGTGGTGGTCTCTCGTTTTTCAGCTAATTCTTCTCGTATCAGTTCTTCACGAAACTGGCGGGTGCTAGTACGATGTCTGGCATTCTCGTTGTGGAGTTTTATGTTAGTATAGCCAGGTAATAGATTCTCTTTTAAACAGACGAGGTTAAAAGCAATAGCAGTTTCAGCATTCAGGATTGTATTGTTACAGCTTTCAATAGTTCTAAAAAATTTCCTCTGGGGTTCAGAGATGAGGTACAACAGGTTAGCAAAATTCATGGTGGATCCAACGTTTCACAAGTAAACATCTTGCATCTTCAGGGAATGGAGAGGTAATGATTAGAATAGGGACAAAGCATCATATTTATACAAAATTCGAGGATCAAGAATAGGGAGGTGGGTGGAGCTACTGGGTGTGTGGTGGCTGTTCATTGGTGGAAGGCAGTCTATTCACGAGACGGGCACTAAATCTTATCGGTGGTTGGTTGTTTGCTGTGGGTGGCTGTGATTGGTTGGTGTTGTCAGTTGTGTGCTGAGCGCGGAAGCGTAAGGGAGGGGGGCACGGGGCGAGAGGAAGGGGGGCAACATGCCTGTAGCGCTTGCCTGAAGGAAGAATTTGAAGGTCTTGTGTTTGGTTGTTGATGCTGGGGTTGAGTGTTTGGATGTATAGAGCTTCTAAAATAGCTAGTCTTCTGGGGTCTGATTCTTTGTCGAGTATGGTGGTTTGTTTGTCTAGGTCGGCGCGAGTTAGGGCAAGATGGTGGGGGGCTTGATAGTGATCTTTTATAGCGCCAGATTGAAGGTGGAGGGTTAGTTGACGGGAAAGGCGAGTCTGTGTCATTCCAACATATACTACACTTAACAAATAAATACAAAACTAGAAATATAGGAAATGTTTAAGTAGATGTTTACCTCTCATATACAGTATATACACTGGATAATGTACAGTTTGTTTGTTTGTTTCTTTGTTCCAGGCTGGCCATTATCCTGGGCCACCCAGCACAGACGGTATAGGGGGCTCCAACTTGACGAGGAATGTAGAGTTTGCCTCCAACGTCCAATGCTACAGAGACAATTCACATAATATTAGTACTAAGCTTTACAGTGACGATAGTCCAAGTTACGGCAGCATTAGCACCCAACCCCCCAGCTATGGTACCTTAAGCCAGAACCGTAGCGGAGGCAGCACCATCACTGGAACCCTCGTCAGTCCCAGTTCTGACGACAGCTTCACCTCTCCTGGGAGGACCATTATGTATCCAAATAAACCCGCAAATACTGGAACTAGCTTGATCCCTGATATTAGTCCAGGGATGGATATAGCAAGAAGTGCAGTTCGTAGCAGTAGTATAAGTCCTCTGTATAGTAGTAGTAGTATAAATAGCAGTATAACTCCTCTGTATAATAGTAGTAGTATCAACCCCAGTGGTTCTCACCCAGGGGACCTTCAGGAGGACCGGAGGTTATCTGGGGTAACAGGGACCTCCAGGGGAGACCACTTGACCTCCACCACAACCATAAGAAATCCTCCTCCCACCTCCACTTCCATTTCCTCCACAACCATAAGAGATCCCCCCACCACCACCACCTCCACCTCAGCTTCTACTTCCTCCACATTATCCAGACGGGCCTCCTCCGGTCTGGCCATGTCTTCAGAGCTTTTCCCACACAACCTCAACACCAGCAGGGAAAGTTGTGTCTAACTTCAAGCCTTTACATTACAGTAGATAACTAATAGTAGACTTTCATTTGTATTTAGTTAAAGGGGCTGTAGGGTTTTTTCTGGACCTCCTTCTCCTTCATGTTTAGCCCCATTAGTTTTGATATTCCAAGACGATCGTTCAAATAGTTTTGCGATTTTTACATTTTTCTCACAATTTCTTTGGCAATATTGAGAAATGTTGTCATTTAGGTGTCAATTTTCTCCTGGCCAGAGATAGCGAGTTTTAGGAGGAACCGGCCTTCGGCGGGGACGTAAATATTCATCAAGAAGATTCTCTTCTTGTATTGTTTTGTATTAACCTTGGTGGAGGTCTACCGAGGAAACTAAACAAATTAATATAATATATATATATATAACAAAATATATAGACCAAAATATAAACCCCACTCCCATTAAGACATTCTTCTACCTCTTAGTTACGAATAATCAACGTGCCAGTATGTGTAAATGGTATGTATGAAAAGTATCCTAACTACTTTAAAAGTTATGAATGTTAACTGGTCATCCTGAAGAACAAAATGTCGTATGATTGTGTAAACTTAATCTAAAATGAAGAAGAGAAATATAAAAGCAAACGAGAGGAAAACAATAATCAAACCCTAATGAAAGTGGTTTGAGGTGAATCTATCTATCCTATGTAAACGGTGGTAACTCAGTCAGTCAGTAGCCAGCCCTTACTACCACAATTGGTAGGGAGGATCAGTAAGGGACACAAGAAAGGAAAAAGAGATGACAGGAGAAGAACAGATATAACAGTGCCCACAAAATGGCAAGCACACAATAATTCAGAAAAATCAATCACTCATCAGCCCCCGAAATCAATGGCTTCCCCTCAGATGTAAAGGGTGGTAATAATAGTGTATCAGAGAAGGTCCCTACGATATTTCCTCAAAATTGAAAGCAGGCAAGGATATGAGAGAAAACACTGAACACTCGATATTATGTAGTTAATAAGTATGGTTAAATGCAAGAGTATTTCCTTTTGTACTCTATCATTAAAGAATACACAAAATGGAGGTAAAAAAGCTTAATATTGATTGATGTTAATTTCTTCCATTACCTCTACTGAAACGTTGTAAATATTTGCGTGCTGGATAAAAAGCGCGGTTTGTGTAGAGATACATTTAGAAGGAAACACATAATAAAAGTCGATGTATTGTTTGGCTGCCTACAATGCTTCACTGTTATAATGCACACCATGAAATAATATACAAGTGCATATATATTAACTTATTTAGGATCATGGCGCATTTTAGTAGTATATTATGGCTGTGATTAAACTAGTTTATATAGCTTAAGAGAGATCTATGGGAATTAAAAGGGTAAAAATTGTGTTCATCAACTCTTCGATTTCAAAAATGCCTTCCTTAGCTGAATAATACCGTCTAATATAAGCCAGACTAAACTGTCATAACGCATCATATAGCACGTGTTTTCAAAGTCACAAACAGGCGAATCTTTGGTAATGTATGGTAATGTTTGGTGATTTTACCAGACAGAAGTATACAGCTGGATATGGTATGGGAGGGAGAAGAAGAGAAGTAGTGGAGGAGGAGGTGGAGATAAGGAGGTCAGAAGTGTGGGAAGCCATGAAAAGAGCGAAGTTGGGGAAAGCACCATGAACAGATGGAGTGTGTGGGGAAATGTTGAGGTATGGTGGTGAGATAGTGATCGAATGGGTATGGAAAATGTGCAAACTAGCATGGGAAAATGGGAGTGCGCCCGATGACTGGAAGACTGGTATAATAGTCCCCCTATATAAGGGCAAAGGGTAAAGAGGAGTGTGTGGTAACCACCGAGGAATATGTCTTCTAAGCGTAGTAGGGAAGGTATAGAGTAGGGTACTGATTGAGAGAGTGAGAGTGAGAACGGAGAAATGGATAGGCGACGAGCAGGGAGGTTTTAAGAAGGGAAGAGGATGTGTAGATCAGATTTTACCCTAAATTGTGTTGTGGAGAAATATCTGGAGAAGAAACAAAAGGTGTATGTTGCCTTTATGGACTTGGAGAAGGCCTATGACAGAGTGGATAGAGAAGGTTTGTGGAAAGTACTTAGAATATACGGAGTAGATGGCAAGTTGCTGAAAGCAGTAAAGAGCATGTATTAGGGTGCAAAGGCGGCAGTACGTGTGGAGAGTGAGCAGAGCGAGTTCTTTGACCTGAATGTTGGTTTGAAACAGGGGTGTGTAATGTCCCCGTGGTTGTTTACTGTATATATGGATGGAGTCATGAAAGAAATACTATCAAGAGCAGTGGATGTTGGTGTATCGCTGAAAAGGGAGGGAATTGAGTGGAAGCTACCTATACTGATGTTTGCGGATGATACAGTTTTGATGAGTGATAATGAATGGGAGTTGCAGGGTCTGGTATATGAGTTTGGAACAGTGTGCGAAAAACGGAATTTGAAGGTAAATGCGGGGAAGAGCAAGGTTATGGTCTTCAAAAGGGGTGAAGTCACAGAGTGTAAGGTGAAGCTGAATGGTCAGGCTATGGAGATCATCAACTCCTTTAGGTATCTGGGAAGTGTGTTGAGTAGAGATGGGACTATGGATGAAGAAGTGCGGGAGAGGGTACAACAGGGGAAGACGGTTGTAGGAACGCTGAAAGCAGTAACAAGAAATAGGGTGGTCAGTATGGAAGTGAAGAAGTCCTTGCATGACAGTGTGGTAATCCCGACACTGACTTCGGAAGCGAAGCATGGACGTTGGTTGAGAGACCAAGAGTGAGAGCAGTGGAAAGTAATTACTTAAGAAATGCGTGCGGAGTTACATGGAGGGATAGACAGACTAATGAGGAAGTAAGAAGGAGGTGTGGTGTGGAGGTAGATGTGCTGGAAAGTGTGAAAAGGAACAACTTGAGATGGTTCGGCCATATGGAACGGATGGAAAGCGAGAGAAGGACTAAGAGGGTGTATGA
The DNA here is from genome assembly GCA_032716605.1 of Paralithodes platypus. Lineage (NCBI taxonomy): Eukaryota > Metazoa > Arthropoda > Malacostraca > Decapoda > Lithodidae > Paralithodes > Paralithodes platypus. The sequence continues at coordinate 44,036,972 of CM064548.1, read as the reverse complement.
GAGCGAGGTGGAGGGACAGAGAGGGAGAGGTAGACCGATAGAGAGGTGGAAGGATGGAGTGAGGAAGTATATGAACGAAGGCGGTGCTGGTTGGGGGGAGGAGCGTTGACTGACTGGGGACAGAGGTGCATGGGGGCGGTTCGTTCGTGGCCACCCCTTCGGGGATCAAGGCGTCAGGCAATAGATAGATAGAAGTATACAGCCTCCCGAGATTGTTTGGTACTGTCTGGTCAACTTGGCCAAGACAAAAGATTAACGGATTTATGGGGTGTGGCCAACAGCCGGGAGGCAGGACTCCGGTGACAGTTTCAGCCACTCACAACCTTCGTTAGAAGGCACGATTCAAATGTTAGACAACTGACAGGGGAGAGTGTTGTCAATATTTTATCCTGCATATATTTAAAATTATTATCTCGAACGGATTAGAGACCTTTGCATTCCTATAGAGTTGGAAAGTAATATTATTGTTTAATTAACGAATTTTTCTCTGAATTATGCTTTTGTATTATATATATTTAAAAATTATAGATCTGCCATGAGCAAATTGCCTGTTTTTCAAAACGTAAAAGCTGTATGGTCCACAGTGTCTTTAAACAATGCGCTAATAATCCTCAAAGGGTTAACAGTTCAGTAACAAATCAGACCACTAGAATAACTGGTGTGATTAAATGTGAAATAACCTTTAGCATTTATATTGTCATGGCCACGAGAAAACATAACACATTGAAATGGAACCGGCTTTGCAGTTCTGCAAGTTTCATATTTTCTATTATGTTGTTAACATGTTTCTTCTGTGTTTGTGTTTTGTTGAACAATTGTCTTAAATTTACAGTTGCCCATGTAAGTTATTTTCCTCGTCTTGTGCTTATGTATGATAGTAATAGAGTATGAATAATTTGCGAACGTGATTTTCTAATATATTGTAAGTTAAAACAGAAGAATAAGACTAGGCTAATGTTGGCAGTCTTGATATCTCGTCTTTAAAACTCCACAAGCAAAAACATTTCCAAGGATTGTTATATCATACAAATTACTACAATTGATGTGGAGGAATACAGAATCATTCACAGATTGATGTATGACCATCATGATAATGACAAATTTTCGATTGAGGCTGCTCTATTACAAAATGCAAACATTGTGCAATCCGTAGTTCTTGTCGGCATTACCGCATTCGTATGTAAACATATAGCTGTTTCATACCTATGTATACAGTATGTCGAATTTGTGTTTAATAATTTATTTTAATTATGTATTGAGAATTATTCATAGAATGAGTTACTAAAGATGGGCGAGTTCTCACATTCCCAATTAAATGTGGCTGTAGCGTGAATGCCAAGACTAACAGTAGTTCAATAGCCACTCGACCGTAGTCTCCCAAATGTTTTTGTTTGTGCATTATTTGTTAGTACCGTCACGGGAACCAGATGCCGTTAGATGTAGTTGGAATATGACTATATCTATCATGCACAGTATATTTCCATACATAAGATCACCATGAGGAACAGAGCTTATGTGGGCCGCTGTATTTAACGGGTGTGTTTATATATATTAGGCTATTATACTTTTGAACATCAAATAATATATATGTATATATATATAAGATTAATACAATATGAATTAATACCAAAACCAATATAAAATGCATAAGAGAACTACCTTCACCTCAGTAAACAGCAACCACAGTAAGACTAAACAGTAATAAGAAAAAAATGTTTACGTTACCTAACCTATCATTCAAACTTAAACCCTAAACAAATACAAAATAAAACAAAAAGAAAGAAATTATATCGCTCAATAGTTTATGAATTATTGGAAAATTAATGTTCAACTCGGGTTTCAATTTTCCTTTTTCCAATGAGCAATTTTTCACCGATCAATGTTTGTTTATATATATACAATACAGTATATAATATATATATATATATATATATATATATATATATATATATATATATATATTTTATATATATCATAAATAAGAGTTGGTACTTTCATATTTTTGGTTATGAATATAATTATAAGATTAGTTCATGTGCCGGCATCCTCACAAATACTATTGGTTGTTTATACTGCGAGTTAGCTGTTCGGTGCATTATACTGTGTTCCAAATTGGTAGGCTAGAGATCATGAACCCCAACATCTATAACTCAAGAAGGGCTAGAGAAAATGGGCTGTAAATGTCCACACCTATACTCTAGCTGACCATTCCAACTTGGTAGATATATTAGCTTGATTACTCTAGTCATTAGTTATTTATAAAGGTTACTGATCAAGTCTTGACTTACTTATTTGGAACAGGGTATAGTTCCGGGGCTATAGAGTAAGCAAAAGATAACTGATATTATTGACCCAAATCATTTGAGAAAGATTGTGTAACACATGTTAAAATAGTGTTAATATGTTTTATAATTCAATTGTTTTATGTGTACACACACACATACACACACACACAGCAATAACAATAAGACACAATATATATTACACATACCCAAACTAAAAACACGTACACTAAAATAGACCACCTTGGTCATATTAGATGACAATACAATTGCAAAACAAGCACAAATACTCCATTGGAACATTGTTGAATATGTCTCCATAACTTGTGCCTGTATTTTCACCTTTATTGCATGTACAGCTGAGGGACGTCCTGTATATAAGGTAACTGAAGGTTGTGATAATAATATTTAGCATTATATTATGAATGTCCTAGTTAGATGGGTGAAAGTTGCCCTGGTTGTTACCAAGCAGCCTCATATACATAATGTACATACTTTTTACCTATGTAGAATGTCCTGAGGTGAAGTGTTCAATGTTTAGTAATAATGTAATGCATTTAACATCAACAGAATACTTCATTGTCGAGGTATAAGAACCATGTTCATTTAACATCAACAGAATACTTCATTGTCGAGGTATAAGAACCATGTTCATTTAACATCAACAGAATACTTCATTGTCGAGGTATAAGAACCATGTTCATTTAAACTGAGACAATGGTGTTGGTGGTAGTTTAATTGGTAAAGAATGGGAAGGCGACAAGATGTATTGAATATCTTTTTACTTTGTGCATGGTGCCTGATGCTGAGCAATTTCTTGATCAAATTAAGAACGATTGACTTAATCTTTTTGTTTAATGAAATACCAGTTGCACATTCCATTTAGGTTTAATGATTTAAATGTCCTGAAAATATATCACATACCTCTGATGATGAATGTTCTGCTGAAGAACATTAGCTCTTCAAAGGAGAGCTATTATGGGCATAAGAAATGCGTCAGAGAGAGAGAGAGAGAGAGATGTTGTGTAATGGGCTGCAGGTTTCGTTGCGTGTGAGAAAAAATAAATGTGTGTGCAATATTGGAGGGGGAGTGAACAAGCCGCCAAATGTTTAACCATAACGTAAACATACGTCAAGGCGGATGGACAGAACCGTAAATTTAAGGCCTTTGATTTATGTATGTGTTGGATAGACTGTAGGGGTGGTGGAATAACAAGCCTGTTAAGCCTTGTAAACTGTTTAACAAAAACGAAAAGCAAAATAAACCGGTATTTAAAGAAAAATAAATATATAAATAATTATAATTATTTATACATTTATTATAAATATATATATATATATATATACTGTATATATACATATATATATATATATATATATATACCGTATATATATATATATATATATATATATATATATATATATATATATATATATATTTCCTAGTAAAAATGTATGAAATTTATTCAAATTTTAAAGATCGAGTCAGCTCATAAAGAAAACACGGTCGTTAAAGATGTATATACATAACCAAAAGAGAAGTGTTTGACAATGCAGAATCAATAATTTGGTTGGTTACGGAAAGAACATTCATTTAACGATGTTCTTGACTTAGTGGACATACTGGTAAGAATGCATTGAGGATGATGCTGTTACTGAAGTTTGTAATATAGCAGGCTTCTCTAGATAACAAAATATTTGTTTATTGTCAAGAAAGATAGTTTATGGAAGGAAAACGAAATTGTGTTTAGGGTATTGTAACAACCGGACATAACAAGCTCTCTATCACTCGCCAAGAAAACAATTACACCAAAATTGCACGAAAGGTCTTTAACATTGACAAAGAAATGGGGCGACAGGTCTTAAACTGGCCAAACTAATATTTTACAATCTCCAATGTAATGAGGCTGTGGGAATCAAAAGGGTAAAGATGATCTCAATTAACTCTCTAACTTCCATAATCCCTTCCTAATCTGAACAAAATCATCTAGTAATAGCAAGAATTCACAATCAAAATAAATGGCATGGTTATCAGGTTCTTGGTTCTTGGTTAGGTATTAAAGTAATCCATATATTGAGGTATTAAAGTAATCCATATATTGAGGTATTAAAGTAATCCATATATTGAGGTATTAAAGTAATTCATATATTGAGGTATTAAAGTAATCCATATATTGAGGTATTAAAGTAATCCATATATTGAGGTATTAAAGTAATCCATATATTGAGGTGTTAAAGTAATCCATATATTGAGGTATTAAAGTAATCCATTTATTGAGGTATTAAAGTAATCCATATATTGAGGTATTAAAGTAATCCATATATTGAGGTATTAATGTAATCCATATATTGAGGTATTAAAGTAATCCATATATTGAGGTATTAAAGTAATCCATATATTGAGGTATTAAAGTAATCCATATATTGAGGTATTAAAGTAATCCATATATTGAGGTATTAAAGTAATCCATATATTGAGGTATTAAAGTAATTCATATATTGAGGTATTAAAGTAATCCATATATTGAGGTATTACAGTAATCCATATATTGAGGTATTAAAGTAATCCATATATTGAGGTATTAAAGTAATCCATATATTGAGGTATTAAAGTAATTCATATATTGAGGTATTAAAGTAATCCATATATTGAGGTATTAAAGTAATTCATATATTGAGGTATTAAAGTAATCCATATATTGAGGTATTAAAGTAATCCATATATTGAGGTATTAAAGTAATTCATATATTGAGGTATTAAAGTAATCCATATATTGAGGTATTAAAGTAATCCATATATTGAGGTATTAAAGTAATCCATATATTGAGGTATTAAAGTAATCCATATATTGAGGTATTAAAGTAATCCATATATTGAGGTATTAAAGTAATTCATATATTGAGGTATTAAAGTAATCCATATATTGAGGTATTAAAGTAATTCATATATTGAGGTATTAAAGTAATTCATATATTGAGGTATTAAAGTAATCCATATATTGAGGTATTAAAGTAATCCATATATTGAGGTATTAAAGTAATCCATATATTGAGGTATTAAAGTAATCCATATATTGAGGTATTAAAGTAATCCATATATTGAGGTATTAAAGTAATCCATATATTGAGGTATTAAAGTAATCCATATATTGAGGTATTAAAGTAATCCATATATTGAGGTATTAAAGTAATCCATATATTGAGGTATTAAAGTAATCCATATTGAGGTATTAAAGTAATCCATATATTGAGGTATTAAAGTAATCCATATATTGAGGTATTAAAGTAATCCATATATTGAGGTATTAAAGTAATCCATATATTGAGGTATTAAAGTAATCCATATATTGAGGTATAAAGTAATTCATATATTGAGGTATTAAAGTAATCCATATATTGAGGTATTAAGGTGTTCCATATATAGAGGATTTAAAGAATTCAATATAGTGAGGTATTAAAGTAATCCATATATTGAGGTATTAAAGTAATCCATATATTGAGGTATTAAAGTAATCCATATATTGAGGTATTAAAGTAATCCATATAGTGAGGTATTAAAGTAATCATATATTGAGGTATTAAAGTAATCCATATATTGAGGTATGAAAGTAATCCATATAGTGAGGTATTAAAGATATGCATATATTGAGGTATTAAAGTAATCCATATATTGAGGTATTAAAGTAATCCATATATTGAGGTATTAAAGTAATCCATATATTGAGGTATTAAAGTAATCCATATATTGAGGTATTAAAGTAATCCATATATTGAGGTATTAAAGTAATCATATATTGAGGTATTAAAGTAATCCATATATGAGGTATTAAAGTAATTCATATATTGAGGTATTAAAGTAATCCATATATTGAGGTATTAAAGTAATCCATATATTGAGGTATTAAAGTAATCCATATATTGAGGTATTAAAGTAATCCATATATTGAGGTATTAAAGTAATCCATATAGTGAGGTATTAAAGTAATCCATAAATTGAGGTATTAAAGTAATCCATATTTTGAGGTATTAAAGTAATCCATATATTGAGGTATTAAAGTAATCCATATATTGAGGTATTAAAGTAATCCATATATTGAGGTATTAAAGTAATCCATATATTGAGGTATTAAAGTAATCCATATATTGAGGTATTAAAGTAATCCATATATTGAGGTATTAAAGTAATCCATATATTGAGGTATTAAAGTAATCCATATATTGAGGTATTAAGTAATCCATATATTGAGGTATTAAAGTAATCCATATATTGAGGTATTAAAGTAATCCATATATTGAGGTATTAAAGTAATCCATATATTGAGGTATTAAAGTAATCCATATATTGAGGTATTAAAGTAATCCATATATTGAGGTATTAAAGTAATCCATATATTGAGGTATTAAAGTAATCCATATATTGAGGTATTAAAGTAATCCATATATTGAGGTATTAAAGTAATCCATATATTGAGGTATTAAAGTAATCCATATATTGAGGTATTAAAGTAATCCATATATTGAGGTATTAAAGTAATCCATATATTGAGGTATTAAAGTAATCCATATATTGAGGTATTAAAGTAATCCATATATTGAGGTATTAAAGTAATCCATATATTGAGGTATTAAAGTAATCCATATATTGAGGTATTAAAGTAATTCATATATTGAGGTATTAAAGTAATCCATATATTGAGGTATTAAAGTAATCCATATATTGAGGTATTAAAGTAATCCATATATTGAGGTATTAAAGTAATCCATATATTGAGGTATTAAAGTAATCCATATATTGAGGTATTAAAGTAATTCATATATTGAGGTATTAAAGTAATCCATATATTGAGGTATTAAAGTAATTCATATATTGAGGTATTAAAGTAATTCATATATTGAGGTATTAAAGTAATCCATATATTGAGGTATTAAAGTAATCCATATATTGAGGTATTAAAGTAATCCATATATTGAGGTATTAAAGTAATCCATATATTGAGGTATTAAAGTAATTCATATATTGAGGTATTAAAGTAATCCATATATTGAGGTATTAAAGTAATCCATATATTGAGGTATTAAAGTAATCCATATATTGAGGTATTAAAGTAATCCATATATTGAGGTATTAAAGTAATCCATATATTGAGGTATTAAAGTAATCCATATATTGAGGTATTAAAGTAATCCATATATTGAGGTATTATTAAAGTAATCCATATATTGAGGTATTAAAGTAATCCATATATTGAGGTATTAAAGTAATCCATATATTGAGGTATTAAAGTAATCCATATATTGAGGTATTAAAGTAATCCATATATTGAGGTATTAAAGTAATCCATATATTGAGGTATTAAAGTAATCCTATATTGAGGTATTAAAGTAATTCATATATTGAGGTATTAAAGTAATCCATATATTGAGGTATTAAAGTAATCCATATATTGAGGTATTAAAGTAATCCATATATTGAGGTATTAAAGTAATCCATATATTGAGGTATTAAAGTAATCCATATATTGAGGTATTAAAGTAATCCATATATTGAGGTATTAAAGTAATCCATATATTGAGGTATTAAAGTAATCCATATATTGAGGTATTAAAGTAATCCATATATTGAGGTATTAAAGTAATCCATATATTGAGGTATTAAAGTAATCCATATATTGAGGTATTAAAGTAATCCATATATTGAGGTATTAAAGTAATCCATATATTGAGGTGATAAAGTAATCCATATTGAGGTATTAAAGTAATCCATATATTGAGGTATTAAAGTAATCCATATAGTGAGGTATTAAAGTAATCCATATATTGAGGTATTAAAGTAATCCATATATTGAGGTATTAAAGTAATCCATATATTGAGGTATTAAAGTAATCCATATATTGAGGTATTAAAGTAATCCATATATTGAGGTATTAAAGTAATCCATATATTGAGGTATTAAAGTAATCCATATATTGAGGTATTAAAGTAATCCATATATTGAGGTATTAAAGTAATCCATATATTGAGGTATTAAAGTAATCCATATATTGAGGTATTAAAGTAATCCATATATTGAGGTATTAAAGTAATCCAAATATGAGGTATTAAAGTAATCCATATATTGAGGTATTAAAGTAATTATATTGAGGTATTAAAGTAATCCATATATTGAGGTATTAAAGTAATCCATATATTGAGGTATTAAAGTAATCCATATATTGAGGTATTAAAGTAATCCATATATTGAGGTATTAAAGTAATCCATATATTGAGGTATTAAAGTAATCCATATATTGAGGTATTAAAGTAATCCATATATTGAGGTATTAAAGTAATCCATATATTGAGGTATTAAAGTAATTCATATATTGAGGTATTAAAGTAATCCATATATTGAGGTATTTCCACTTAAGGATTTTAGTATCTGGCCCCCCGGGGTTCGCCCTCATGTTTAGCCCCATTATTGTTATGTTAAGACGTTCACCCAATGGTTTGGTGATTTTAAGACCTTTCCTCCCAATTTTGTCAATTGTAAGACCTTTCATTCCATTAAGGTGTTATTTTTGTCATGCCGAGCGATAACGAGCCGGCCTTTTGCTGGATGTTTGTCTACTGAAAACTGTACACATCTATCTCGAAGAGGAGTCTTGTGGGTTTTAACTTAAGCTTGATGGAGGTCTAGGGAGCAAACTGCAAATCTTCCTTTCATGATGTTGACAATTAAGGAACACCCCTTTCTTAAAATTAATCCTCCATTACAAATTCCAATGCACTTAAATATATTAATGAAACCTTATGATCCTTCTGGGATTCGAACTAGGGACACCACATCCAGAACATAAGCACCTAAGCCAACACAGTATTTGTTAGAGATAGTGATCAAGAGGCTATATTTTATCCACTGATTGACGAAAACAGTTGTATTACAGTTTTAACAAAATAGTCATAATATATTGTAGATAGTATATAATATATACAGGATACTGTATATTAACATATGATATACTAATAATAATTATAATGTATATATATATATATATACCTGTATATATACTGTATATATAAATATATATATATATACTGTATATATATTATAGTATTATAATAATAATATTCATCATAATATTCTAACCACAAATCTGTTCTTCTTGAAATACGAATGGGTAATAATTGCAATACATTTTGTGTTGAGAATCATGCTTCAAGGAATAATAACAGTGTCTTCGGTGATACATATGGGTGATGTAATGAGCGGCAGTGTGTGTGTGTGTTTGTGTGTGTGTGTGTCGTTCGGTTGTCGGCTCAATAGGTCTACCCTGTTCCAAATAGGTAGGTCGGAAATCGTGAACCCTAACCTCTGTAACTCAAAAAGGGCAAAAACAAATGGGCTATACATGTCCACACATATTCCCTGCCTGACCCTTCACAAATGATATAATTATTATATTAATTACCCTAGACCATTTGTGAGGTATAGAGGCTAATGTTCAAGAATTTTGGCCTCTATATTTGGAGCAGGGTATAGTAAATATATGAACATAACTTTATATTTCTTATACGTCTTTGTAAGTAAAATAATGAAGATTGAAGAAATAAAGTGAAACATGTGAATGAGTTTTCCTTATATGTCCTCTCCATTTGATAAACCCTGTTTCACTGATGAATGATGTCACTTATAATAATAGGCTGTCTATGATAAATAGGAATACTGATGATTAGCAATGAGTATTTTCAAACTAATCAATATTATGGGGTTTATATAATCTTACTCAAGGACCCAATTTCTCCTTCAGGGTTCTCTACCTAGGCCCGTTTCCATAATGTATTCTTTTTTATTTGTATTATTTTCCTAAGTAGCCGATGCTTTTCTCCAGCGCTTTCGGGTATTTTGTGTAAATTAAAACTTCACTATTTACCCAAGACGTTGATGTGAATAGACCTTGTCCGGAAGTATAGCATCTGAGGTAAAGCCATTGATTTCGGGGGCCGATTAGTGATTGGTGCTTCTGAATGCTTGTGTGCTTTATTTGTTTGTGGGTACATTGTTATATGTGTATATCTCCTGTCACTTATTTTTTCCTTTCTCGTGTCTCTTGCTGATCCTCCCTATCCCTTGTGGTAGTAAGGCCTGGCTACTGACTGACTGACTGCTATTTCTATATATGTTGGAAGGCGTCGGTAGAATAAGCTACAGTATAATAACTATAATAATTGTAATTTTGGGTTATTCTAATGATATGAATACTATAGTCAGTCAGTCAGTAGCCAGCCCTTACTCCCACATGGGGTAGGGAGGATTAGGAAGGGACACGAGAAATAAAAAAGAGGTGACAGGAGAAAAACATATTTTGTTTTCTTTTCTATATTCAAACTACTCCCTCTCGGGCATAGGCTGATACCCTTTACACTCTACCGCTGAACACGGTGAGGCCCGTGAGTTCTTGCTCAAGTCTAGGGAGTGAGACATGTGAAGCTTCACGGCTCGAAGCAATTCCATCTCTGAAGCTGCTCCGCCTCTGTGCTTCACAGTCTCATCCCCCATGCTCGGACCCTCACTCTCAGAACGCCACCTATTGAGCAATTAACTCACTAGGAATTGCCCCCCTGTAGCATATTATTGAATATGGGAATATTCATACAATGCTATTTAATCAGGGAACAATGAGGATATTTATTTGGCATTTCGGTGTGCTGTGGTAATGCACTGATACCTAGGTACAGCACATATTCCATCCCAATAATATCTTCCCATTGACATATTGGGATTCGAACCCGGGTCCATTGGATTACCAGTCCAGTGGCAAGACCACTCCGCTACACCTCCCCTATATGTCAGTTTGCCCATAAAAGCAAGCATACATGCATTCAAAAACACCAATCACTCATCAGCCCACGAAATCAGTCGCTTCACCTCAGATGAATACATATATTGATTATTGTTTTTGGTTGTTGTTGATTTTTGGTTTTCAATGATAGCTTATGAGGGTAATAATATATTCCAGTACATATTAATGAGAGATGGGTCGTTTTCCTGCCCAAATTGGGAAATTAGTTTAAATACAGAAACATTTAAAGAATACCATATCGGACCCGAAAGGTAACAGTGTAGAAACAAAAACCAATTTTGGAGTATCAATAACCTAAAACCCAGTGAACTATGTACATAAGTTCTTAAGAAGGCAAACACAATATTTTGCTTTATAGGTAGGTAATTTGAGCATACATCCAAAGATATCATCCTCACTCTTTACAATTCCTCAGTCCGTCCTCTTCTGGAATATTGCATTATCCCTGGTGCCCCTACTACCTGGAAATGTTTGACAAACTAGAAAGAGTTCAACGTCCAGTTACCATAATGACACCTACTCCAAAAAAACAAACCATACAAGGATCGTATGGTTCTCTCAATAACCGGCAAGAGGTCTCAAAAGTGTACACATGGTAGCTTAGGATGTGGGGCAAAGTTGGCAGTCCACAAAGAGCACCTTGGGCCACCCAATTTTGATATAAATGAAATAGACAGAATATAATTATATGAACAATGCCTTGGACTGGGTGTTGGAGTAGTTACATATTCAGATGGGGCTCAATGGGTTAAACCTGTGACTTACTGCATTGATTATTTTGTGTTTTCCTTTTTCCTCATATATTAATTGCTCTTTCCATTCACATATGTATAGCCTACGTGAGTTGCAGTTGGGATGTGTGTACATGCTTAGATTGATATGCAGGATTCGAAGTTGCATAATAAATCGTAGGCAGTGTCCACCATTCTTTAACTGCCTTCGTGGTGTAATGCATAAGGTGTTGATATTCGGTGTGAGCATCCTGGGTTCGAATCCACGGACTGCCACATGTGTTTGTAATATTTCATTAATCGATTTTAGGAGTAGAGTTGGTTGTTGGATAGAACATAATACATCAAGGACTACTAAGTGTATAAATATATAACTAAAATGTAACTCACTTTTTCCAAAGATTCACAAAGAATCACTTATGGCTATGTTATGCTATTAAAACAATCCCCCCCCCCCCCCCAACTAACATCTCCTAATCCTGCCAGGGAAAAAGGTTCTAGGGCAGTACATCCCTTTCCAATTGGCCCTTACTCACTCTTAAGCCACTGTTGAACTCTTTGAGCAACAGTGGTTTAGAGGGCAAGCAACTTCTAGGGGTCGCAAGACCTGTTTTGATATAAATTTCTGTGTACGCCTTTGTACTCTCTCTCTCTCTTTCTCTCTCTCTCTCCGTCCAAATGCACGTATATATCCCCCTGTTTCAGCACTGGCCGTCACTACACCGAGCTATCAGTCCGTCTCGCTGGCTGCTTATCTCTCTATCCGGTGAAATACGAGCTATCAACCTGCCTGAGCTGCCGGAAAGGAGAGAGAGAGAGAGAGAGTGTGTGTGTAAAGTTGAAGTGTATCTGCTTTCGCTAGTAATCTTAACCATGTATTGTATACAGTGTGTGTATATATATAATTATATAATATATATATATATATATATATATATATATATATATATATATATATATATATATATATATATATATATATACTAGGAGGGGTACCCGGCGTTGCCCAGGTTTAAATTCTACTACCATAATCATCATCATCAATCACTACTACCACAATCATCACAATACTACTACTACCATAATCATCCACACGCAACACAAACTCACTTGAAGTATAACGATTATTTGTTCACTCCATCAAATCTGACAAACATATTTTAATGAAACTGTGGTAAAATAAGCTGACCTAATATGTCACCTTTGTAAAATAGTCAAACAAAAAGTATATATCATCTCATTTATCTCATTCATCTCATTCATCTCATTCATCTCATTCGGAACGTTTTTTATGTGAAATGATTATTATTTGTTTATGGCTTTTTCCGTATAGGGGAAGGCGAGTCAAAATTCCCTTTGATGCCACATTTAACCTGATTTAATTAAGGGGGACAACCTGCGTTTTTGCTCCCTTTTCTCTCTTTCTCTGTCTTGTATCCATTAAGACGTTTTTATCTAAATATGTACACATTCAGCCTGCTGTTAAAAAACATTAAAATAAATATGCTGGCTCGCTACGCTCGCCAGGAAAAAGTCGACACCTAGATGGGGATAAACGTCTTAATACAGTAGACTGAATTTGGCCAAATGGATACAACACAGAAAGAGAGGGAGAGAGAGAGAGAGATAACAACAAACGAGGTGGGCCCCCCTTAACTGGCATGTGAGCGACACGGCTGAATTAGTTAGGTGGAAACATGTGTGAATATCATCATGTCAATGTTATCTGATATCATATAATATTTATATTAGCTTAAATTATCGGAAATATAGATATTTCTGGTGATAACTTAATTTAAATGATGATAAATCCATCATACTTCACTAATAATACTTGATGATGAAAAGGTGAATAAATACAGCTGTAAATAATGAAGACAGGTCTTGCATGTTGCCTTATAGTTCATAATATGTATGATAAATAAAGACAGTTATTAGCATCAGCATATTTATCAATAAATGTGCATATTGTTAACATGATTTAAGCAATTATTGTCTTACTAGAAACTTTTGTTGATAGCTAAACAAACTCGAAATATATATAACATATATATATATATACAGTATATATATACATATACAGCATATATATATATATATATATATATATATATATATATATATATATATACTAGGGTGTCCCATGAAATCCACATGGCTCCCGATGTTCCTTTTGCTCAAGAGCCCCACATGGTGAAGTACTAGCCCATTTGTTTATGACTTAAGGGTCCCGAGACGTAGTCTCCTCCAGGTCATTAACAATAACAAATTCAGAAAATAATTAATTTTTATTTATTCATAACAAATATCAAAATAATTGTTCATTACCATTTGTCTGGTTAATATCGACACACTAATAGTAAGTAAAACATTAACGTGACTATAAAAATGTAATAGGTGGAAGGATGGAGTGAGGAAGTATATGGATGAAGGCGGTGCTGGTTGGGAGGAGGGGCGTCGACTGACTGGGAACAGAGGTGAATGGGGATGGTTCGTTCGTGGCCACCCCTTCGGCGATCACGGCGTCGGGCAATAAATAAATAGATAGATAGATGAAGATGTAATAATCAAACTAATATAAGAGAAGATACATAACAAATGTCAATAGCTTTGTATAATAACATAAATTAGTTACACAAATACCTACCAGCATACTTATCCAATATACAACACATATTGTCAATTATGGTTAAATGAAATTTCACAAAACAGTAAAATTACATTACACATTACATCTGTGTCATTCCAACACTCGCCTCTCCCGTCGACTAACCCTCCACCTTCAATCTGGCGCTATAAAAGATCACTATCAAGCCCCCCACCATCTTGCCCTAACTCGCGCCGACCTAGACAAACAAACTACCATACTCGACAAAGAATCAGACCCCAGAAGACTAGCTATTTTAGAAGCTCTATATATCCAAACGCTCAACCCCAGCATCAACAACCAAACACAAGACCTTCAAATTCTTCCTTCAGGCAAGCGCTACAGGCATACTGCCCTCGTTCCTCTCGCCCTGTGCCCCCCTCCCGTACCTTTCCGCGATCAGCACACTACTGACAACACCAACCAATCACAGCCACCCACAGCCAACAACCAACCACCGATAAGATTTAGTGCCCGTCTCGCGAATAGACTGCCTTCCACCAATGAACAGCCACCCCACACCCAGTAGCTCCGCCCACCTACCTATTCTTGATCCTCGAATTTTGTATAAATATGTTGCTTTGTCCTTATTCTAATCATTACCTGCCCTTTCCTTGAAGATGCAAGATGTTTACTTGTGAAACGTTGGATCCACCATGAATTTTGCTAACCTGCTGTACCTCATCTCTGAACCCCAGAGGAAAATTGTTAGAAATATTGAAAGCTGTAACAATAAAATACTGAATGCTGAAACCGCTGTTGCCTTTAACCTCGTCTGTTTAAAAGAGAATCTATTACCTGGCTATACTAACATATATATATATATATATATATGTATATATATATATATCCGGGTATATATATATATATATATATATATATATATATATATATATATATATATATATATAGCCTATATTATATACAAGCTAGGTGTAAACAAAAATAAAAAAATAAAATGAATGGTAAAAACAATGTGTGTGTGTGTATTTATATAAATATATATATATATATATATATATATATAATATATATATATATATATATATATATATATATATATATATATATATATATATATATATATATCTATATATATATATATATATATATATATAAATATTTATATATATACAAGGTGTCAAACCAGAGAAATATGCACAGATTTCCAAGCCACCCAGTGAGGTACTGCTCTTGACTCGTTATTTTTTTTAGAGTGGTTTCCCCAGGAGGCCTATATCCACTTTGATGATGAAGGTGGGTGAATGTCGGTGGGTGAATGTCGGTGGGTGAATGAAGGTGGGTGAATGAAGCTGGGTTAATGAAGAAGAGAAATGGAGAAGAGAAATGAATGAATGAATGACTCAATGAATCAATGATTGCACATAACTCCTGGCTATAGGACACCTGCATCGTGGCTATGGAAAAGGTTGAAGCAGTTGTTGATGTCGATACAGAGGGCAACCATGCAAGTCGTGCAGCGGAAGCTTGTGGCCTTGCGAACGCCATTCATTACTTTGCAGTAATAGCAACGGATTCGCTTCTTGGCCGGAATCCTCTCCCGAGTAGGGTCCAAGGCCTTGTTCAACCGAACATGGTTCAGAACAATAGGACGGGGCCTTGTGACCACTCCAGGTCGAGGTCTCCGGGCTCGTACCGCTCGTGCTGTTCCAGTACTGGTGGCGGTTGGTTGGCAGCTTCAAGAGCTGCTTCCCCATCGTCACCAGCAGCAGCTGCATCAGGTGCTAGTACCACGGGGGTTCAACCAGGACATAGTTTCCCCCCGGGGCAGCAGCATCTTCTGGTACTGGTGGTGGGGGGAGGACATCAAGATGTGGTGCCCTCCCAACGCCTCCACCAGGAGCAGCAACAACAGGAGAGGGTGGAGTGTCGTCTGGAGCAGCAGGGGCTGAGGAGTCTGGATGGTCGTCGTCGGACAACCCAGATGATCCATTGGATTGCCGTTGCCTGCGCGCATGCCTCTGTGGCTCACGCTGGTCATGCGGCAAATCTTGTGCTCGTTAGATTGGCCTCCCCGACAAAGGCCACTCTGCTGGGTCGAAGCGCAGCAAGGGCAAACAGACATGCTCCTGGAAGTCGAGCAAGGTCATTTTCGTCCTTGGGTAGCACTTCTTGAACAGGACATGGGTGTTGAAGAGGGCCATTTGGATGAAGTAGAAGGTGATCTTCTTCGTCCACTTGACCGTCCTTCGCTGGATGGGGTAGTACTGGACCATTTGGTCGAAGTGATCTACCCCACCCATGTGGACGTTGTAGTCTTCAACACAAACAGGTTTGAAGACCTGCTTCTGTCCACGACGCCACTTGCCCTGTCGGACCTTCTCTTTAAAATTAACATGCTTTGGGATGGTTTCCTGAGGGTGGAAGGTGGACACCATGCCGACGACGCGCTTGTCTCGCCAAAGTAGGACCATGGTTATGCCGTTGTTCATTGCTACTGTCGCATCGCGTTCAAGCTCGTTTCCTTTAGCAAGGTCGCACAACCGCTTAGGAGCCCCTCGTGCAAGGCACAGGGTGCCACACACATAGATGTTGTGTGTGAGCATTTGCTGGCACAGGTCAACTGGGTTGTAGAAGTTGTCCATGTACAGCTTGTGCCCCTGGCCTCTGAAGGACTCCGTGAGACCCTCCACCGTCTCCCGGAGAGATTGACCCTGACCGGTGTAGACTCGAAAGTCCCACACATAGCCAGTCAACGCCTCTGCCAGGATGTACAGCTTGATACCGTACTTCGTCGGCTTCATTGGGTTGTAAACCTTGAATGAAAGGCGAACCTTCCATCCAAGGCTGCCTTCGTCAAGGGACAGCTTTTCGTTGGGGATGTACGCTTGCTTGAAGCCTTCAAGTAGGTATTCCATCACCGTCCGAACCTTCACAAGCCTGTCCGTGTTCTGCCTGCTGACGGCTTTGTTGTTGAAAGCATGGAAATACTTCAACAAGGCTAGAAACTTCTTCCTACTCATCGCGCTCCGAAATACTGGGTAGTCGTGAAGGGGAGTTGAACGCCAGTAGTGACTCAGAGAAGGAAGCTTTGCAATGCCCATGAGGAAGTAAAGGCCAAGGAATTTGGCCCTGTCCTCACCAAACAAGTTCCAAACAGCGGCTGCTCCGTCAACGAACTTGGCGTAGGCATTTGAATTCTCTACCAGGTATTGCAGCATCTCTCTTGTGAAGAAGAGCTTGAAGAACTGGAGAGGAGTCACCGGCAGTGGAACCTGCATGCTGTCCCTGTGAACGGACCAACCTGGGGGCGGAAAGGGTCGTCGGTCCAACCGGCATCACGGTCGGGGGCAGGATCACGTGGAGGAGCACGGCCACAACCATCGCGACGAACACCTCTGCTGCCCCTGGGCCTACCACCTGTCCCCCTATGGGGCCCTGGCCTCCGGCATGGCCGACGTGGTAGGTTGATGGGGGGAGTGGGGGGGGGGGCTTCTGCATCAGATGATGCATGAGCTGGTGAACCTGGTGCAGCTGCACCAGCAGGTGAAAGGTGTGGAGAAGCTGGTGAACCTGGTGCAGCTGTACCAGTTGGTGAATGGTGATGAAGAGGAAGCCTTTGGGAAACAAGCTCCTCGATTGCTGCTGGAGGATTCAACGCTGTGCGTGGCACCTCAGCAACAACCTGAGCACACATTGCGGCTTCAGCAACCTCAGCACGCATTGTGGCTCAATGCTCAGGCAGAATAAATGCCGAGGGGGTTAAGGGTGTGTCGCTAAAGGGGCACACTGTGGGGGTACAAACTGTTCCCAAGACATGCGAAGGCGGGGTATCAAAAGTGACCAACTGCAAGTAGCGTAGCAAACTTGTGTGGGCTGCTGGCTGGTGATCCTGCTGGAAGCAAGGATGAGGCACCGGCACGCGAGGTGGATGGAAGAGGTGAAGTTGGGTGATGGTAGGAGGTAATCGGTGATGTTAGGGACTGGTAGAGATGTAGATGTGGATGGGATGTAATGGATGGGATGGATGGTGGTGGTGGTGGATCCGCTGTCGATGGCTCGGCTAGTGGTGGTGGTGGATCCGCTGGCGCTGTCGATGGCTCGGCTGGTGGTGGTGGTGGATCCGCTGGCGCTGTTGCTGGGGCTGGTTCGGCTGGTGGTGGATCGGCTGAGGTGTGGGCATGGTTGCGGAGTGGCCGGAGTCGCTTGGGCGGAGGTGAAGCCCATTCTTCGTCGTCCTCGGTCGACCACTCGTCCGACTCACTCTCGCTCTCCTTCGACTGGTCCAGCACCTCGTTGACCACATCCTCCAGCTCGATGTCCAGCAAAAGGCGTTTCTTGGGGTCTCTTTCCTTCGACATGGCTGGTGGCACGCTGGCGTCTGGTGGCTGGCAGCAGGCTGGCGGCTGGAGGCAGGCTGGCGGCTGGTGGCTGGCGTATGGCGGCAGGCAGGGGTTGGCTTATGATGCTGAAACCAAGAAAAGGAAATAAAGGAAAAATGTATTTGACGTTGATATTTGTCATGACGCAAGTTCACCATCACTGGATCCATATGACATTGGTATAGTTCACCATGACCTAGTCATAGTTTTGCATTATCCGATCATGACACATATAAAGTTCGCCATCCCTGGATCCATATGACGTTGGCATAGTTCACCATGACGTAGTCATAGTTTGGTATTGTACGATTCCAAATGACGTGAGTAAAATGGATTCATGACGGTATAGTTCCGCATTTTGTAATTCAAATGGTGGAACACCATGACGTAGTCATAGTTTGGCATTATCAGAATATATCTATACCTTGGGGCTGTTTGGCCAGACACCCTGGGGAACAGGAACAACACAACAGGGAAGGAGACAGGATAAAAAAAATATATATATATACTGTATATACAGGTATATATATATATATATATATATATATATATATATATATAACCTATATAAATACCCTATATAAATACCCTATATAAATATATATATATATATATATATATATATATATATATATATATAACCTATATAAATACCCTATATAAATAAATATATATATATATATATATATATATATATATATATATATATATGTATGTGTCAATCAACAAAACAATAAATAAATAATTCAATCAACGAATCAACAATTCAATCAAGAAATCAACAAATCAATCAATACATACAATGAATAATTCAATAAATAAATTAATAAATAATTCAATCAACAAATCAACAATTCAATCAACAAATCAAGAAATCAATCAATAAATACAATAAATAATTAAATAAATAAATAAAAAATTCAATCAACAAATCAACAAATCAATCAATAAATAAAGTATATATATATATATATATATATATATATATACATATATATATATATATATATATATATATATATATATATACATATAATTATAACCTATATATACTGTACAGTATATGGTATATATATAAATATATAAATATATATATAATATATTATATATATATATATATATATATATATACAGTATACCCGGTATATATATATATATATATATATATATATATATAAATATATATATATATATATATACTACCGGTATATATATATATATATATATCAATCAACAAAACAATAATTAAATAATTAAATAAATAAATAATTCAATCAACGAATCAGCAATTCAATCAAGAAATCAACAAATCAATCTATAAATACTATAAATAATTCAATAAATAAATAAATAATGCAATGAACAAACCAACAATTCAATCAAGAAATCAAGAAATCAATCAATAAATACAATGAATAATTCAATAAATAAATAAATAAATAATTCAATCAACAAATCAACAATTCAATCAACATATAAACAAATCAATCAATAAATACAATACATATATACATAAAATATATATACATACAGTATATATTTTACATTGGCATATAATACAACCGGGAAGGGGTACTCGTCTATGGCCTTGGCCTTGCTCGGGACCTTGGGGCTGTTCGGCCAGACAGTCTGAGGGACAGGAACAATACAAAAAAAAAAATATATATATATATAATATATATACAGTATATACCGGTATATATATATATATATATATATATATATATATATATATATATATAATTATACAAAATAAATAAAATAAAAATATCAATAATAGAAAATAAATTAATAAAAACACAATTAAATAAATAAAAATATAAATAAAATAAAAAATAAAATAAAAATACAAATACTCGATTATGGGCCTTGGCCTTGCTCGGGACCTTGGGGCTATTCCGCTAGACACCCTGGGGAACAGGAACAATACAAAATAAATTAAAATATATATACAGTATATTATGTATGTATATAATTATATATATATATATATGCTATATATATATATATATTATATATATATATACCGGTATATATATATTTTTTTTTTTTTTTTTTTTTTAAGAGACAATGAACGGAGGAAGGAAAAACACAGATAAAACAAAAAGGTCCATGTGCCTAAAGGCATCCTCCATTCATAAAATGTTTGTAACAACTGGATTTAAACATTTGTTGATTGTAAGTTTGTGGAAAGCAATTCGAGGGAAGTGAATTCCAAAGAGTAGTAGCTCTGGGGATAAATGAATTCTGATAAGCAGAAGTTCTGCATTGTGGAGGAGAAAGTGTAAATTCATGGGCGCTCTCAGCTGCCCTAGTTCTACGGGGAAAGATGTGGAGAGGCGGCACAATTGAAGCAAGTTCCTCGGAACAATTGCTGTGAAAATATCTGTAGAATAATGCAAGGGATGCAACGTTTCTTCGTATGGCTAATGTAGGAAGGTCCTGTGTGATTGCAGGGTTATTGATTAATCTAATAGCTTTATTTTGAATTTTGTCCAACTGCCTCAATGCAACCACTCCACTTCCACCCCACAGAGGTGAACAGTAATCCATCTGAGAGCGCACATGACTTTTATATATTACGGCCAACTGCTCGTCAGTGAAGAATTCTCGAACTCTGTACAGGAGTCCCAGTTTTTTAGAGGCATTCTTAGCAATGCTTCTAACATAATGTGTCCAGCTCAAGTTAGTAGTTAATGTTACACCGAGAATGTCAATACTAGGGGAAGTGGGAATATTTACATCATTAAAAAATATATGGGAGTCAGTGAGATTCTGTCGGTTAGAAAATTGAATGTACTTGGTTTTCTGTGCATTAAAGGAAACTAGATTCTCTTGTCCCCATTCATTAATTCTAGAAAGGTCCTGGTTCAGAGAAATTGCAGTGTTTATTTTTGAATTTATAAGATCGGGTTGGGTGAAAGAATTGGTAAATGTGAAGGAACTGTGGAGTGTTGAGTCATCTGCGTAGGAATGTATTGGATTATGAGTGGTAGATATGAGATCATTGATATGAATGAGGAACAGAGTTGGGGCCAAAACTGATCCCTGGGGAACACCAGCATTTATTGAGTGAAATTGAGAATAAAGGCCATCTACCATTACACGTATTTTTCTGTTATGAAGATAAGAAGAAATTAGTGGAACTAATGATGCAAGGCCGTAGTGTGACATCTTCGACAATAAGGATTGATGCCAGACTCTATCAAATGCCTTTGATATATCCAGTGCTATTGTATGTGTTTCACCATGTTGGTCTGTAGCTTGGTTGATTTGATGCGTAAGAAGGCAAAGAATGTCTGCAGTTGATCGACATCGTCTAAAACCATATTGCCTATCACTGATTAATTTATTATTCTCCAGATGCTTAATTATGTGATTATTTAATATAATTTCAAAAACTTTGCCAAGAGTGGAAGTTATAGCTATTGGTCTGTAGTTTGATGGATCTGAAGAGGCACCTTTTTTAGGAACTGGATGGATGTTTGCTTCTTTCCAGGGTACTGGGAAGCATGAGGTATGAGTACACAGACGGACAAATTTTGCCAATACAGGAGCGAGCACCAAGGAGCAATTCTTAAGTACTATTGGAGGAATTTCATCTGGACCAGGAGCCTTATCTACTGAGAGATTCTGCAAAATAGTTTTGACATGTCTGGTGTGGATCTTAAGTGAGGGAATTTCAGGTGAATTAAAATTAAGTACAGGGACATCTTGATTTATTTCATCTAAGGTTGAGTTGGTGGAGAAAATATCTGCAAGAAGGTTAGCTTTACCTCGTGGGTCACTTACAAGATTGCCAGTCGGAGATTTTAATGGTGGAATGGATGAAGCAGTAGTGAAGTTGGATTTGAATGAGTTAAGAGTAGACCAAAATATTTTGTTATCATTTGGATTATTTAGAAGTTTATTTGCCTGCTTATGGAGAAAGTTTGATTTAGTTAGGTTTAATACAGTTTTGGCATGATTTCTGATGTTTCTAAAGTAATTAAAGGCTTCATGTGTTTTTGATCTTGTGTATGCATTGTAGGCTATTGCTTTTTGTTCAGTTACTCTAGCACAATTATGGTCAAACCATTTAGGTGAATTAGATCTTTTACTGTACTTTTGATGAGGAATAAAAGTTTCCATTCCAATTTTTACAAAATCTTGTATGTGGCTCAAGGTGGAGTGTGCATCATTAGAAAAGAAAGAGGTCCAGGGAATATCAATAAAGAAACCTTGAAGACCCTCCCAGTCTGCCCTATCGTAATGCCATTTAGTCACCAAAACAGGTTCAGAGTGGGAAGGTGTGGTAGGTGATAGACAGGTGGCCTGTATCAGACAGTGATCAGAAGATCCAAGTGGGGACCTCACTGTAACATCATAATTTTCTGAATTGGTTGTTAAAAATAAGTCCAGTAGGTGGGAATTATGATTAGGATTATCTGGTACACGGGTGGGTTGGTTGACTAGTTGAATGAGATTAAATGAGTCTGCAAATAGCTCACATTCAAGACCAGCATCATCAGTCCTGGCTGAATGAGTGAGCCATTCAACATTATGGACATTAAAATCACCCAACACAGTGATTTCAGAAGAAGCATTTAAGTTGAGGACACTGAGTTGTGAGGACAGAGAATCAAAAAGACTTTGCTCGGGAGGAGTATTTGGGGAACGGTAGATGCAACATATGTATTTAAATTTACCAGCAGAAATTAATTTGTATATAGAATAATCAAAATAGGGACAATTGAAACTAGTAACCTCCTCCAGGGCAATTTCAGATTTTGCGAAGCAACATACACCACCTTTAGGTCTGAAATTTTGGAGCAGTTGATAACCTGGAAAATTAAATCTAGATGTGTCAGATGTGGATGTTACTTGAGTCTCTGTCAAAAAAAGGAGAGTAGGGGATTCTGCTTGAAGAAATTGGTGTACAGAATTGATGTTAGAGTGAAGTCCCCTTATATTACTAAAGAAATAGCTGTACTGACAAGCAGCTTTGGTACGTTGCAATGCTCTTGACACAGTCGCATGATGACGACCGGGAGGGCCCTGTGTCAATAACCCAAACCCTGCCGGGGGTGGATATCCGAGGGACCACCAGGTTTGCTCTTAATAATTGTACTGCCATATTTATAAGGTAAGTGTATGGTGTTACATGTATGATATGTAGTGGGAAGAGTAGTATTTTATGGATAGAGGATAGCGATGTAGGGCAATGTCGTGAAGTTGGATGTGTATGTTATATAAAGAGGGTTTTCCTGATACCCCTGATGTGTGAGGCAGAAAGATATGTATCCAGCTACCAAGGCCTGGGAGAGAAAATGGAATTCAGGCTATTCCCTGAGTCTCCCGAAACCTTGGCGGTAGTACTTCCCTGGGCGGGGCTGCCTACCCCTACTACCTACAAAATAAAATATATATAATAAATATATAAATTAAATATATATATATATATATATATATATATATATATATATATACTGTATATATATATATACCGGTATATATATATATATATATATATATATATATATATATATATATATATATATATATATATACTGTATATATATATATACCGGTATATATATATATATATAAAATAAATAAAATAAAAATATCAATATAAGAAAATAAATAAAAAAAACAAAACAAAAAAACAATAAAAATATAAATAAAATAAAATAAATAATAATAATACATATACTCGATTATGGGCATTGGCCTTGCTCGGGACCTTGGGGCTGTTCCGCTAGACACCCTGGGGAACAGGAACAATTTTTTTTTTTTTTTTATATATATATATATATGTATAATATACTGTATATATATATATAAAATATATATATATATATATATATATATATATATATATATATATATATATATATATATATATATATATATATACTGTATATTATATATATATATATATATATACATATATATATATATATACATATATATATATATATATATATATATATATATAATATATATATATATATATATATATATGAAATAAATACACAAAATATCAATAGAAGAAAAAACAAATTATTAAATAAATAAAAATATAAATAAAATACAAAATAAAATAATAATACATGTAGTATTTATTTTATTTTCTCGACTATACTACAATTGTGGGGGATAAATCGACAGTCATCTAGAAGTTTGTATACTTTATTTAACAAAACTTCCTAACTACTCTAATAACTGTTCCTCTGTCCTGGCCGAGATGAGTTCAAGACATGGATTGAATATTACATCGATTCACGATAGGTTGTACTTTGGAACCCTTAAGTCGATTTCGATCCAAAGGCACGTTATTAGTTTCTAATTTACTATAGTTTATTCCGAGCCCTGCTGTGTCTACGGTGGAGACCAGGGCCTAATAAATCAATCGTTATTTACCTATTTAAAAAAAGTTATATTCTTTATCTATCCTTAAGAATTAAACACGTCCACTTGGCCTATTTTGTCTACTCGCGAGACCAAGGCATTAATACATATAATCTCTTTACTACTCTTTCCTATATCTTACATTAACTCATATAACAAAGACGTTGTTACAACAAGCGTACCTTAACACTCTGAATAGACCATAAATTCCTACAAATGAACCGTCCGGAATTACAAGTTAGTTAGATTTTCCTCTCAAATACAATCTTGGATTGTATCACACAGTTACTGAAATGAACAGGTTGTTTACACTATTTACCTTGATAAATCTAATTGATAACACCCTCCAGTTATACGCTCCTCACGCAATCCTATTATAAATCAGCTATATTCACAATAAACACTTAATCAATAATATTTCTTAAATGGGTAAGCTATACCTCAAAACATCCACACGGAAAAGATTCACGGTTATAATCCTTTATATAACGTCTTATGAATACATTACTATATTGGACGTGACGTCCTTAACGCTCCCTCAAAACTGTCCCAATTGTCCTCTCAAATGATAATGGATATAGTTTCCTTTTTAACAAATGAGTTTGTTATTTATGTGGACTAGTGTCCTTTCCTATCTATAAATGCCCTATCGGGCAACTTACCAAAACTGTCTTCCCCTGAGACTATTGGTTGCCCCTCTGTTTTAAAGAATTGATTTCCCCCCCCTTTTTACTTTATACTTATATCTCTCCTATCAGATCCTATCTGAGATCTGAGCCGAGTTCCCGTGGGTGCCGAAGCGATAGAAAGTAAGTAGGTTACGAGAACCTAGCACAGTGCAGTCCGAGCGGCGAATGATCTTGTAACCTGCCCCCCCCCCCCCCCCCCCCTTGCTTTATAGTCCCGCCTCCCACTCTCCCGCGCTGTGATTGGCTGAGCGGCTAGCGCGGCAGCCCGCTCGCTTTGATTTCTCGACTTCTCCACCTCCACTCTTTTCTCTCCATAGTAAGTTCCTGGAAGCTGGTAGCAAATGTTTTTCAGTGGCTTATGGGAGTAAAGGGCGGGCACCGAGGTATTGAATCTATTGCATCCAGAGGAAACTGTCCGGGAAGAGAACGAGAGCGAATTTAGAGGTAAGGTGGAGAGTCCAGCTTTGTGCTCCGAAAATGGAGGCCGCTGATTTGCCGGCTGGGGAGGTGTGTCAAACTCAGCTGGCGAGGGGAGCAGGTAAGAGGGGGCGCGGTGATTGGTGGATGGCCTTTTTACTTTATCACCCCCTACTAAATTTAGGCGAGCTCCTGATCACCGTAATACTGTTCCCTTGAAATTGTGGCCATCAGGCTGCCAATCCACCAGTCCACTATGCTCATAAAGATACCTGTGTTGTTGGAGTGCAGGATTTTGATTTTCCACGGCAGTTTTAGCTACTATAACTTGCCCGGGATGACTGAGAAGCTGTTTGAAGGCCCTGGTAGTGTTTATTCTCTGTCCTTTTCCATCGACCATTGCTACTAGTCGACAGAGTCGGTACTGAGGGTCAGAGGGGAGAGGCATGGTGCCTTGCAACTGGCAGGCACGTGTCTCGGGGGTCCTATTTATACCCTCGTCCGAGTACCTGATTGGTGGACGGCTTATCCTACCACTACGAGTAAGGGATTCTGTGGGGCCTGTGGGTTTAAATGCTCTAGCTGGATTTATATCTGGAACCTTAGTCAAAGGATTTTCTCTAGATTCATTTACTTTAGCTGAGGGAGAGCCACTTTATACATTTGCCTTCAAGAAATACGTCTCTCTTTTCTACCTCGTCTCGAAAACACTCTTCCTCACTACTTAACCCTTATTTAGCGGGCTAGGCGGTATATTTGACCGTGCCGCACAGATGGGGCTTTTGACCATAAATGGGGTTGTTTCCGTGCTTTTTTTCATGAATAAACAAGACCCAGAGCGTAATACAAGCATGTATCCCTGAAAGGGCGTAAATTGACCTTCCAATGACACCCGAACCATCCTTCTACGATCACTGGTTGTCTTGCAACAATCGTGCAACCGAAGGGTAAAATCGCTAAAATACGGTAATTTCTTTATATAATTACGTATGTAGCGAGGGAGTGAGGGTGGATGTAAGTGGAGTAAATCTCAGTAGGTCCACGGCGGCCGTGGCGAGCGGTCATGAGGTAACCCATGCTCCTCCAGTCACTCGTCTCTCTCTCAGAGCCAATATTGCGCCAAAATTGCACTCGGACTTAAGGCGGGCCCCGTCACATAGTCCAAATTTTTCTATTCGGACTTAAGTCGGGCCCCGATCTTTAAGGGTTAAAGTCTTATTGAAATCTCTCGGGAGATCTGAAACTTCGCTGTCGGGGACCGTAGACTTTTCATCATCGGTAAACTCACAGTAATCATTTTCTCCACTTGGCGCAGTCTCTTCGTCTTCTACGTTTCCCTCTTGCCCAAACTCAGGGAGACTCTCGTTAGGTTTGCGACTAAGAGACCACCAGAACGGAGAGTCCTTCAAATAGTTCCTGTTCAGGTTAGGACCTCCAACAGTAGGTCGAGCTGCGGAAGTACTAGGGTCATCAGCCCCGAATTCTATCTCCTCCTCGCTCCCTTCCTCGCTACTCCACTCGCTCATATATGGTGGTAAAAAACCTTCATATTGTTTAGTATGACGAATATGGGTGGCTGACACAATATCCCCATGATGCAAGTACAACACTTGATAGGGCCCGTTTATCTCTACAACCCTGAAGGGACCCTCGTATATCTCTTCCAGTTTACCAGCTCGGGTGGGATCATGTCTCTTCACCAGAATATATTCCCCCCGGTAATATGGATTATTTAGAGAAACTTTCTTAGGCTGTTGCTGGGTAATATGATCATGAACTTGCTGTCGTCGCTCCCCTTGCTCCTTCAAATATTGTCCTGGTTGGGAATATGTGGCGGAAGGACTGGGGTAGGCTAAAAATAGTTCTTGAGACAATTTCGGCGTGATTCCAAAAATAATCTCATAGTGAGAATACCCAGTAGTCCTACAAACCCTGGTATTTACCCCCCAGACAATTTCTGGCAGAAGTTCCGGCCAACCTCGGACGATTTTCTCCCCTTGTGAGCTCAGACTAGCCCGGATACAATTTGCTAACACCCTATGGTTCCTTTCACATACAGCATTCCCCTGGGGGTAATACGGGGAGGTGTGCTGTATCTGGTAGCCCAAGGTTTCTCCCAAGTGTTGCCAGATTTCATTATTAAATTATTTTCCCCTATCACTCAGAATACCTCCAGGGTATATGGCACATATACAAAAATTACCTTTTCTAGAATAACCCTAGCCACGGTTTCGGCTTTCTTGTCCGGAATGGCGCAAGCAACCGTCTATTTGGAAAAGATGTCGACGCAGGTTAAGATGTACCTTTTGTTCGTCTGTCGGGGCAGAGGTCCCATAATGTCCACAGATAATTTGTCCCACGGTTTACCAGCCTTAATGTGTCCGGGCGACTGTCTAGGTCCCCGTCCATCTTTGCCCCTTTGACATCCCAAACAAATTTGAACAACTTCTTTAACAATCTGGTTGGCCCTCTTGGTCCATTACCTTTCATTAAATTGCTTTAGAACTCGAGACTGTCCCAAATGAGCCCCCCTTCCTTCTTGTCCGTGAAGGATTTGGATCATGTGTTTAGCCTCCGAATAATCAAGTACTACCCGATCTTTAGAATCCCTCCAGGCTCCCTCAGATAATATTACTTTGTCCCCATACCTAGGGTCATTCTCTTCCCTGCTAGGTTCAGTGCGTTGGACGGGTGCTACCGGTAGTCGAGACAAGCCATCGGCATTAGTGTGCAGTTTACCTGCTCTATGTCTAACTTCAAAAGAGTATTCCTCCAAAATCAACTTCCACCTGACAAATAGTTCGTCTTCCGTTTTCATTTTCCTGAGCCATTGCAAGCTATGGTGGTCCGTGATAACTTCGAAATGGACCCCAGCTAGATATGGACGGAAATATTGTACAGCCCATACTAGAGCTAGACATTCCTTTTTTGTAACGCTGTAATTCTTTTTGCCCTTATTCAGCGTCCGGCTAGCACATGCTAATATGCTTTCCTTTCCGTCCACTTTCTGGGCCAGTACGGCTCCGAGCCCTTCATCAGAAGCATTGGTGTATAGCTGAAACAGCTTGGTACAATCCGGATGACAAACTATGGGGTTAGAAGTAAATTTTTGTTTCAGTTGATCAAAAGCTATCTGACAACTCTGGTCCCAGTCGAACCTCCTCCCTTTTTCCAGACTCCTAGTCATGGGGCGAGCAATTTTTGAAACCTTGGGTATGAACCTTCGATAATAGGATGCCATTCCCAGAAACGCTTGGATCACTTTGACATAGGACGGGGGTGAGATTTCTGCAATAGATCTCACTTTATGCGGGTCCGGTTGGATACCTTTACTGGAAACCACGTGCCCTAGATATGCCACCTCACGGGCCCCTAATTGGCATTTTGAAGGCTTCACTTTAAGTCCTGCCCCCCTGATTCTTTCTAAGACTTCTTGTAGTCGGTGAGTATGTTCCTCCCAACTAGCGGAAAAGATTATAATATCATCCAAGTACGCTAAACAAGTTTTCCAGGTTAATCCCCTCAATACTTCGTCCATGACTCTAGTGAAACTGGCTGGTCCATTGCAAACTCCGAAAGGCAAGACGGTAAACTGGTAGAGTTTGCCTTCACTCGTGGCAAATGCGGTTTTCTCTTGGTCCTCTGACCTAACTGGTACTTGCCAGTATCCTCTCTGTAGGTCTAGGGTAGAGAACCAGGTTGACCCATTGAGTGATTCTAGCGAGTCATCAATACGAGGTAGGGGTTGCGCGTCTTTGATGGTGACATAGTTTAATTTTCGATAATCTACACAGAACCGAGTAGACCCATCTTATTTTTTTACCAGGACTACTGGAGATGACCACGGACTGTAGGACTCTACTACTATCCCCTGCTTAATCATTTCCTCGACTTGTTCCTTTTCTTTTTGTCTCATAATGGGATTTAGTCGTCTATAGCGTTGCCTAATAGGAGGCCCTTGAGTGTGTATCTCGTGGGTGTGTCGGGTTTGGGCCGATCCGTGGTCCCCTTCGTTTTGAGCAAACACATCTCGGTAAGTCCAGAGCAATTCATGTAAGGTATTTGCTTGATTTGACATTAATTGTTTCGGAATTTCAGGTAAGTTCACAGGTCCGTCAGTTCCAACAGTGGTGGGTTGAGCGGGGGTGACTTGTCCTAACAGTTTTCCTTTTTGATAATTAATTGTGTCCTCGCCAAAGTTGGCTGGAACTAGTTTCCTCTGGTCAGTAGTAATAAAGGTGGGAGATATTCTCACTTTAATCTGTGCATCAGGTTAAAAAATCCCGGCAGTTATGCCCGGGGTTGGAGGAATCTCTATCATATTCCAAGATCTAGGGGGGATAGACATTTTTCCTGTGGTAGTTACTATATTAGGTCGTAGGGTGGTCGTTGTGTCTTTCGGCCCACACTGGATAGTTACCCCCAACTGACTCATGAGATCTATCCCCAGATACCCATCGACTCCACTATTCGATTTTCCCGATAAAACACAGAAATCGGTGGTGAATTTAATTCCTTTCGTCTTTTCCTCTCTTACTTCTCGAGCCTCCATGATCATTTTAATGACCTCCATGAGTTCCTTAGTAGTATTCACTTCATGAATAATACAGTGCTTTCTAACTTCCACCGGGCATGCTTGGATCATAATCTCCCTGATCTCCGTTTCCTGGCTCTCTTGATCCATATGGGGATACCCCAGTTTGAAATTTTTCGCGATTTCCCTCCTCAAGGCTCTCACATTTTGGCCGTCTAGTTTCAGACTCTTAAGTTTGTCTCTGGCCTTTCTGATGGAGGTTTCTCGGCTAAATTCTTCAATTAGGGCACTCCTAACTTCGGCCCATGACACTAGTCCCTCTAGAGTCTAGACGTACTCTTACATCGTTTAGGGCCTTGCCTAAGTGTGACTTTCCATAGGCGATCTTCTTTCCATTTTCTCCTACGTCAAGTAACGTGAACTGACATTCTAACTGCTCGATCCAGAGCTCAATTTCTTCCTTCCCTTCTTCCCATAATCTGAATGGTAATACGCCCGTCATGATCTCTGTTCTGTTAGATAATTATACTTAATCTAAATGATTTGTCGAATCCCACCGCTTGCCACCAAAATGTAGTATTTATATTATTTTCTCGACTATACTACTTACGTGGAGGATAAATCTACAGTTATCTAGAAGTTTGTATACTTTATTTAACAACACTTCCTAACTACTCTAATAACTGTTTCTCTGTCCGGGCCGAGATGAGTTCATGACACGGATTGAATATTACGTCGATTCCCGATAGGTTGTACTTTGCAACCCTAGAGCCCCCGTTACTCCCTAGCTGAATTTCCGTTATTCAGGTATTGACTCAAGTCGACTTCGATCCAAAGGCACGTTATTAGTTTCTAATTTACTATAGTTTATTCCGAGCCCTGCTGTGTCGACGGTGGAGACCAGGGCCTAATAAATCAATCGTTTTTTACCTATTTAACAAAAGTGATATTCTTTATCTATCCTTAAGAATTAAACACGTCCACTGGGCCTATTGTATCTACTCCCGAGACCAAGGCATTAATACATATAATCTCTTTACTACTCTTTCCTATATCTTACATTAACTCATATAACAAAGACGTCGTTACAACAAGGGTACCTTAACACTCTCTGAATAGACCATAAATTCCTACAAATGAACCGGCCGGAATTACAAGTTAGTTAGATTTTCCTCTCAAATACAATCTTGGATTCTATCACACAGATACTCAAATGAATAGGTTGTTCACACTATTTACCTTTATAAATCTAATTGATAACACCTTTCAATTATACGCTCACGCAATCCTATTACAAATCAGCTATATTCACAATAAACACTTACGGAAAAGTTTCACGGTTATAATCGTATATATAACTTCTTATGAATACATTACTATATTGGACGTGACGTCCTTAACACTCCCTCAAAACTGTCCCAATTGTCCTCTCAAATGATAATGGATATAGTTTCCTTTTTAACAAATGAGTTTGTTATTTATGTGGACTAGTGTCCTTTCCTATCTATAAATGACCTATCGGGCAACTTACCAAAACTGTTTTCCCCTGAGACTATTGGTTGCCCCTCTGTTTTTAAGAATTGATTTCCCTCCCTTTTTACTTTATACTGAAATCTCTCCTATCAGATCCTATCTAGTTACAACTCTCGGCATTACGCCTTTGCTAACAAAAATAACTATTCTTAACACATCATCAGTTTATGTCAATATAAGTCTAGGATCTTTTCTCTTTAGTCTGTCCTATAAGGACACATCAAGTATTATTTCTGGTGGCCACTGGGTTAGTTCTGCAGTCTCTCTCTCTTTTTAAATCAACTGTACATCTTTGCTTCCCTCTACTATCTGTCATCTTCTTGAATCGCTTGGCTGTAGGTATGCAAGCCTGCGATGCGACGACAGGCGACCAGATACTGAGGGTGTATCTGCCTTAGTAGGGAAGAGCTGATGATAGGCCTGAGGTGGGCCTTCTGGAACAAAGGGCGAGGGCTGGGAGGCTGGATCCGAGTTCCCGTGGGTGCCCAAGTGAGATAAAGTAAGTAGGTTACGAGAAGCTAGCCCAGTGCCATCCGAGCGGCGAATGATCTTGCAACCTGCCCCCCCCCCCTTGCTTTATAGTCCTGCCTACCGCTCTCCCGCGCTGTGATTGGCTGAGCGGCTCGCGCGGCAGCCCGCTCGCTTTGATTTCTCGACTTCTCCACCTCCACTCTTTTCTCTCCATAATAAGTTCTTGGAAGCTGGTTGCAAATGTTTTTCAGTGGCTTACGGGAGGTAAGGGCGGGCACCGAGGTATTGAATCTATTGCAACCAGAGTAAACTGTCCGGGAAGAGAACGAGAGCGAATTTAGAGGTGAGGTGGAGAGTCCAGCTTTGTGCTCTGAAAATGGAGGCTGCTGATTGGCCAGCTGGGAAGGTGTGTCAAACTCAGCTGGCGAGGGGAGCAGGTAAGAAGCGGCGCGGTGATTGGTGGATGGCCTTTTTACTTTAATACAAATGCTCGATTATGGGCCTTGGCCTTGTTCGGAACCTTGGGGCTTTTCCGCTAGACACCCTGGGGAACAGGAAAAAAAAAAAAATATATATATATATATATATATATATATATATATATACAGTATATATACCGGTATATATACAGTAATATAAAAAAAAAAAAAATGTATAAAAAAAAAAAAATAAAAATAAAAAATAAAACAATAAAAAACAATATGAATAAAAAAAAAAAAAAAAATAATACAAATACTTGATTATGGGCCTTGGCCTTGCACGGGACCTTGGGGCTGTCCCGCTAGACACCCTTGGGAACCGGAATAAAAAATAAAATAAAAAAATATATATATATACATATATATAATTATATATATATATATACTGTATATATATATATATATATATATATATATATATATATATATATATATATATATATATATATATATATATATATATATATATATACAGTCCATCCTCCTATAACACGAATTCCTACAACGCGATCCTCCTACAACACGAGGGGGGGTCCCGATAAATAGCACATTTAATCAGTTAATTGTAGCCATGATATTGTAGATTAATTTTTTTTTTAACTAATTTCTCTATTATATATTCATACATTTTGATATATTCTAGGAACTAATATATGCTAGGTCTTTCCTAGGATCGATCCATCACTTTTATTTCCCGCCGTATGTATACTCGATCGCATAGCGCGAATTTCATATAGTGTGAGGGTCGGATCGACCCATTTTTCTTCAG
The DNA here is from genome assembly GCA_032716605.1 of Paralithodes platypus. Classification (NCBI taxonomy): domain Eukaryota; kingdom Metazoa; phylum Arthropoda; class Malacostraca; order Decapoda; family Lithodidae; genus Paralithodes; species Paralithodes platypus. The sequence goes on along the minus strand of CM064548.1, from coordinate 44,002,843 downwards.
TTGTAAGGTAAGTGATATTTTTTTATATTTGTTAATGGTTTGATGGTATCTGGTAGGTAATATAGGTGTTTGTTTAGCAAGAAATCCGGAAAAAAGGGGGCAAAATTGTGGGGCTCAGACCCATACAGAATAATCTCCATATAAAGTGTTGTTCTTACAGCACGAGGGGCTCTGCCGCCCATATAGTCATGTTATAGGAGGATGGACTGTATATATATAAAATAAATAAAATAAAAATATCAATATAAGAAAATAAATTTAAAAAAAAAAAAATAAAATAAATACAAATATATATAAAATACAAAATAAAATAATAATACAAATACTTGATTTTGGGCCTTGGCCTTGCTCGGGACCTTGGGGCTGTTCCGCTAGACACCCTGGGGAACAGGAACAATAAAAAAAAAAAAAAAAAAAAAAATCCTCTCCCTCTCTCTATATATATATATATATATATATATATATAATATATAATATAGGCTATATATATATATATATATATATATATATATATATATATATATATATATATATAATATATATATATATATATATATATAATATATATAATAGCCTATATATAAAATATACCAAAGCACTGAACGAAACATTCAAGAAGGAAGGAGTGGGTTGGCAAGATGCTGTTTATTTAGGGCTAACCCGCGGTCAAGAAATGAGATATGGAGATTAGTACTTTACCCAGACATCTGAGGGGTCATCCAAGGGACTCAGGTGTAGGTAGTGTAGAGTGTCGATTACAAGCTTGCCTTTTGTTTGTCAGGCTAGCTTTTATTTTACTTACCGTGACATATTTTTACTTACCGTGATATTTTTGTATAATAAATTAGTTTATAATTGTCCACACTTCACTGTCAGTTACTTCACACAAATAAAACTGTGTATTCACTCAAAAATTGCCCAAATTGGGCATAAAAAAAATCCTAAAATGGGCAAAACACAACTATATTTCGTAATTACAACTTTATATACTTCGTAGGTAGTATTTATTGATAAATATAGTTGTCTTTCAAGCGAAAATGAAGGTTTAGTGCAATATACTGTATATACGACACACGTATACTGTAGCCTATCTTACATTCGTAATGAAGGTTTAGGGCAATATACTGTATATACGACACACGTATAGCCTATCTTACATTCGTAATGAAGGTTTAGGGCAATATACTGTATATACGACACACGTATAGACTATCTTACTTTCGTAATGAAGGTTTAGGGCAATATACTGTATATACGACACACGTATAGCCTATCTTACATTCGTAATGAAGGTTTAGGGCAATATACTGTATATACGACACACGTATAGCCTATCTTACATTCGTAATCACAAACCTAACATAATAAGTTAGAATGTGACTACGAATGCTTACTACACTAACCCTACGAAATATGGTATAATTCTCATTATTCACAGTTCACATTACTTCCACTGGGTCCATTCTGTCCGCCTAAAAAGCACATGGCTGGCTATGGCACAAAGAGTCACAAATCACGAGTTATATGCATAAAATATAATAAATAGCCACAATTTGATGATACACTGCCACTTGGTACATAAATAATCCAGATTTGCACGCCTGAAAGCCGCTCAATGGCGGGCAAGGGAGGCGAGACGAGATTGAAAGGGCCGGGAGTCCTACCTCAGAGGCTGTCGGCCGGGAAGCTACTGATAAAACAAAGGATCGTGCTCCTCTCCCAGGGACGCTTATGGTGTTGCCAGATATTTCCTTTTGAAGCTTACTGAGACCTAACTTATCGTCCAAAATTGCGTCAAAATCAGGTCATAAACTTATTTTTCCCAAATATTTTTAACTTACGGGTGGCAGTATGACGCGGTTGCATCATACGGTCACTCTTGGGCTAGTGTCGTTATGACGCAATCGCGTTATAAAAATGCGAGAGGGTTAATTAACGTCCAGATGCAAGTACGTGTATCATTTGTATATATTTTTCATTCAGGTACTTTTTAGCCATGATTGTGTATGTGTATGTGTGAGTATATATGTACAGTTAATTGTGTGAGTGTGTGGCTTGTATAACGGTTTACTACTACTAATAATAATACTAATAATAGTAATAATTATAATAATAATCACAATGATAATTGGTGTATGTTAAGCCTTTAGCTAACAAGGTTTAAAATATACAATTGTATAACTAATCTTATCCTAAGTCGTCAACAGACTGATCTTAGCTGATGCAAGAATACCGAGATACCCGTGTAGCGTTATGGCCACACCATCATCCATCTAGGCAAGATAATCATGGTGCATAAATATTACAGGAATAGCCAGAAACTCAGAAATACCAGAATGAGAACGAACGAGAGAGTAGAGAAAGAAGGAGAAGGGTTGCCAAATTTATAAGCAAATAAGTGATGGCAGGAGAGGTGGCAACAAATAAACCGACCTTCCTTTTCCATTGGATAGTGTGTAGGAAAGGGAACCAACCTCACTTTAAGGGTAGATGGGTCGTTTTTCTGGTCCCCCTTCTCCCTCGTGGTCGATTTTTTTTCATGGCGAGCGTTAGTGAACCTGTAATTTTAAGAGTAACCGGCCTTAGGCCGGGACATTTTCCTGCCGAAAAAATGTACAAATATATCTTGAAGGGGGGTCTAGGGGGCGTTATTACCGCTTGATGGAGGTCTATAAGGAAACTAAAAAATATTAGAAAGATAGGACAATAATAGCCCGGGAACTTTAGGGTTATGCAGGAAAAACAATAGATAAAAGCTGAAACTTGGCACAAATGTAAAGATATATGACCTGAACAACATATCAAATGTAGAGATATATGACCTGAACAACATATCAAATGTAGAGATATATGACCTGAACAACATATCAAATGTAGAGATATATGACCTGAACAACATATCAAATGTAGAGATATATGACCTGAACAACATATCAAATGTAGAGATATATGACCTGAACAACATATCAAATGTAGAGATATATGACCTGAACAACATATCAAATGTAGAGATATATGACCTGAACAACATATCAAATGTAGAGATAATATGACCTGAACAACATATGTAGAGATATATGACCTGAACAACATATGTAGAGATATATGACCTGAACAACATATGTAGAGATATATGACCTGAACAACATATGTAGAGATATATGACCTGAACAACATATCAAATGTAGCGATATATGACCTGAACAACATATCAAATGTAGAGATAATATGACCTGAACAACATATCAAATGTAGAGATATATGACCTGAACAACATATCAAATGTAGAGATATATGACCTGAACAACATATCAAATGTAGAGATATATGACCTGAACAACATATCAAATGTAGAGATATATGACCTGAACAACATATCAAATGTAGAGATATATGACCTGAACAACATATCAAATGTAGAGATAATATGACCTGAACAACATATCAAATGTAGAGATATATGACCTGAACAACATATCAAATGTAGAGATATATGACCTGAACAACATATCAAATGTAGAGATATATGACCTGAACAACATATCAAATGTAGAGATATATGACCTGAACAACATATCAAATGTAGAGATATATGACCTGAACAACATATCAAATGTAGAGATATATGACCTGAACAACATATCAAATGTAGAGATATATGACCTGAACAACATATCAAATGTAGAGATATATGACCTGAACAACATATCAAATGTAGAGATATATGACCTGAACAACATATCAAATGTAGAGATATATGACCTGAACAACATATCAAATGTAGAGATAATATGACCTGAACAACATATCAAATGTAGAGATATATGACCTGAACAACATATCAAATGTAGAGATATATGACCTGAACAACATATCAAATGTAGAGATAATATGACCTGAACAACATATCAAATGTAGAGATATATGACCTGAACAACATATCAAATGTAGAGATATATGACCTGAACAACATATCAAATGTAGAGATAATATGACCTGAACAACATATCAAATGTAGAGATATATGACCTGAACAACATATCAAATGTAGAGATATATGACCTGAACAACATATCAAATGTAGAGATATATGACCTGAACAACATATCAAATGTAGAGATATATGACCTGAACAACATATCAAATGTAGAGATATATGACCTGAACAACATATCAAATGTAGAGATAATATGACCTGAACAACATATCAAATGTAGAGATATATGACCTGAACAACATATCAAATGTAGAGATATATGACCTGAACAACATATCAAATGTAGAGATATATGACCTGAACAACATATCAAATGTAGAGATATATGACCTGAACAACATATCAAATGTAGAGATAATATGACCTGAACAACATATCAAATGTAGAGATATATGACCTGAACAACATATCAAATGTAGAGATATATGACCTGAACAACATATCAAATGTAGAGATATATGACCTGAACAACATATCAAATGTCCCAAGCTCTTCCGCACCTGCGTTAGCCGCCATATTGGAAAATGGCCGCCATCTTGGAATTACTTTAAAAGTAAAATACCTCGCCAAATAATAGTTTTATAAAAAAACATCATTCAATAAAATTTGTTCAGAATTCTTTGTAGTATAGCATTGACCAGTTTGTTTAATAAATTAAATTGAATTTATAATGAAAATAGTAAAAAACATGCAAATCAGAGCTATGACTATATTTTCAAAATAATTGTTTATGCCCCTTTCCCACTTATGCGACTTCATACGATTTTCATCGCCGACACCCATAAATTGGCACATTCGGGACATGTCGCAAAGATATCGTGTACCCTCGCATAATAATCGTATGACTCGCAAGGCCTCGCAAAGGCCCTCGCGGGTCATCGCAAATGTTCGGACTGTTCAAAATTTTTGGACGAGGACTCACGAGGGTTCATAGCCCTCGCAAGCATTGTCGAACATCGCAGAGGGATCTGAGAGGCCCTCGGAGATCATCGGCGACATCGGCGAGGCATCGCGGAGGGTTTCTCACAAAAAAAAACTCTGCAACGCTGCACGGCGGCTCACCGATGCTCTCAGATGTTCTGAGAACATCGACAATGCACAAGAGTCATCGGCGATTTCCTCGTCGATTAGTCGTCGACGTGCGCAAAAGTACTCGCCGAGAGTATACCCGCCAGGGGTATGCTCCGCACGAGGCATGCGAAGGGCCTTGCGACGTCGCGGAATGCTCAAGACACACCTGCCGAGGCCAAAGAGCACCTTCTGCGTGGTGGGTAAAACAAAATGATTAGGCCTATAGTGAACCTGTCAACCCTTTTTTCTATGCACCTCTCGTGTGGGGTTCACCTGTTTTTTTTGTTCTCTTTCTCTCCTTTTCTCTCTTTCTCTGGTTTGCATCCATTCAGCCCCATTCAGCCAACTGTTTTAAGACGTATATCCCTATCCAAGTATCGATATCTTCCTGGCAAGCGATAGCGAACCAGCATTATATGAAGAAATCCGGCTTCGCCGGAGAAATTTTTCTATCGAAAAATGTACAAATATAGCTTGCTCTTAAAACAAAAAATATATATATGTTGGCTTGCTACCGCTCACCAGGAAAATATTGAAACCTGGATGGGGGTAAACGTCTTAAAACAGTAGGCTGAACGGGGCCGAACGGATACAAGGCAAAGAGAGAGGGAGAGAAATAGAAAACAAAAACAAAACGAGGAGAGAGGGAGAGAAAGAGAAAACTAAAAAAGGCGAGGTGGGATCAATTTTTAAGCCTTAACGCAAACATTGAGCCCACCTCGCTGTTTTTTGTTTTCTCTTTCTCTCCCTCTCTCCTCGTTTTTGTTTTCTATTTCTCTCCCTCTCTCTTTGCCTTGTATCCGTTCGGCCCCGTTCAGCCTACTGTTTTAAGACGTTTACCCCCATCCAGGTTTCAATATTTTCCTGGTGAGCGGTAGCGAGCCAACATATATATTTTTTGTTTTGAGAGCAAGCTAAATTTGCACATTATTTGATAGAAACATTTCTCCGGCGAAGCCGGACATTGCCAATCTCCGAATTAAGGGGAGATGGGTCGTTTTTCTGGTCCCCTTTCTTCCTCATGGTTAACCCCATTAGTTTTCATATTTTATGACGTTCGGCCCATTAGTTTGGCGATTTTAAGATAAATTTGTACATTTTCGACGAGTTGGGTTGGGTATGAGGGGGGATCTGCTTGGTGTGGGCCAATCAGCGCTCTGCAGACCCCGTAATCTTGTGTCGATCTCTGACCGTTTTGGTGAGGTCAGTCCTCAAGGCATTAGTGAGTTGGGTCTATAATTAGGCCTTGTAATTGGGGTTGGGTGTGACAGGGATCTGCCTTGTGTGGGCCAATCGGCTTTCTGCAGACTCCCGTTTTCTTATGTTCTTATGTTTTTGCCATGAAATATATACAAAATGTTTTCGGATAATCTCGCCGAGGTATTCGCCGAACCATCGCTTAATTCGCCAAACCATCGCTTAATTCGCCGAAGACGTCGCAGAACATACGCCGAGGATTCGTTCATCCTTCGCATTATTTCGCAATATTTTATTCAAATGTGACAGTTCTCGCCGAGGTCATCGGCGAACCATCGCTCAATTTGCTGATGACATCGCATAATGTACAAAGGAGTACAAAGGAGTACAAAGGAAATCAAGCAACAACAGTTCTAGTGACCCTTCTAGGCTGCTTGTCCTCCAAAACACTGAGGATCAAGTGTCCAAACAGTGGTTTAGAGTGGGTAAGGGAACATTGGAAAGGGAACTACTGCCCTGCCACTAACGTGGCAGGACTAGGAAGTTAGTAGGGGACAGATGGGTTAGTAACTGAGGGGAGGATAAAATAAAGTTATTCATTTACAAACGCAGTCAGTCGCGGGTTTGATGCGAGATATTTGTCTAGGCGGAATTTAAATGAATCAACGGTGCTGCAGTCTATAACGTCTCGGGGAAGCCCATTCCACAAGTTGACAACTCGATTGAAGAAGAAATTCTTAGATTCGTGTGAGTTAAAAGATTTACCAATAATTTTGCAACCGTTTCCCCGCGTGTAATTAGATTGGTCGATTGTGAAGTACTTACTACAGTTCATATTGTCGATGCCTTTGATGATTTTGAACACTTGAATTAAGTCACCTCTTAATCTGCGCTGGGTTAAAGGAAATAGATTTAATTCTCTAAGACGCTCTTCGTATGGTTTGTTCTTTAGGCTAGGTATCATTTTGGTAACTCTACGTTGAACTCGTTCTAGATTGTTTATGTCTTTTTGGTAATAAGGGCACCAGCATTGAACGCAGTATTCCAGAAGAGGGCGGACTAAGGAATTGTAAAGGGTTAGGATTACGTCTTTGGATTTATGCTCAAATGATCTGCCTATAAAGCCAATTATTTTGTTTGCCTTCTTAACAACTTCTGAACATTGTTGACTCGGTTTTAGGTTACTCGATATTGTTACTCCCAGATCGGTTTCTCTGTTTACATTCTTTAGCTGAGTGCCATTCATCGAATAGTTTGCTTTCTCATTTAGGTATCCGATATGTAGTACTTTACATTTATCCGCATTGAAACTCATTTGCCAAATTTGGGCCCAATGTGACAATTTATCTAGATTGTGTTGCATACCGTCAACTTGATCTTTTGAGTGTACGCTATTTACAATTTTTGTATCGTCAGCAAATTTTGAGATTGTACAGGTGAGACCCTCATCTATGTCGTTGATGTAAATTAGAAAGATAATTGGTCCTAGTACCGATCCCTGGGGTACCCTGCTACTTACATTGGTCCATTTAGATGCCTTACCGTTTATGCCTACTCTTTGCTTTCTGTCGCTGAGCCAATTTTCTATTCATTTCAACACACCGTCTTGTATTCCATGCGCTTTTAGTTTTAGCAGTAAACGTTTGTGGGGAACTTTGTCAAAGGCCTTTTGAAAATCAAGGTAAATAATATCTACAGCTTTACTCTCATCGTAGAGGTTGAGGATATCGTGTTTGTTAAACAGGAACGTTTTTTACGAAAGCCGTGTTGAGTATCTTTAAGCATGTTATTTTCCTCTAAGTGATTTACGAGCCTGTCTCTTATGACCGTTTCTAGCATTTTACATACAACTGAGGTTAAGCTAATTGGACGATAGTTACTGGGTAGGGATTTGCTGCCTTTTTTGAATATCGGTGTTACGTTGGCTATCTTCCACTGATCAGGCATAGTTCCAGACTGCAAGGATTTATTGAATAGTAATGTCAGTGGTTTGGAGAGCTCATCCTTAGCTTCCTTTAGAACTCTAGGCGAGATTGTATCAGGTCCAGGCGTTTTATTTACCTTGAGTTTATCTAAACAATTCAATACTTCTCTCTCTGTAACGGTGATATTGCTTAGAACATCTGAATTATCAATCTGAATCGGCGATGGTGTAGGGATATCACTAAGGTCTTCTGTTGTAAAAACTGATGCAAAGAAGGTATTGAGGGCATTACTCATTTGTACTTCGTCTTTGGTGTATTCTCCATTTTCATCGACTAACGGTCCAACAGTTGAAGTAACTACTTTTTTCTTTCTGATATAACTATAGAATTCTTTCGGGTTTGTTTTACTTTGATTCGCAATATGTAACTCTAGGGTCTTTTTACTTTGCTTAATTAACTTTTTGGCTTTGCGTCGTAGCTCTACAAATTTCACCCGTTCTTCGTCATTTTGTGAGGATTTTAATCTATCATTAGCAAATTTTTTAGCAAGCAGGCAGTTTGAAATATCTTTATTCCACCATTTGGGCTTATTATTATGGCCTGGACGCCGTATTTTCGATGGTATGCAGTCTTGCACTGCTTTTAGGTAAGTGGTTTCGAATAACTTCCAAGATGTATTTATGTCGTTATTGTTAATTAAAAAGCTCCAGTCAGTTTCTTTAAACATAGCTCTAAGTTTATGAAAGTTTGCTTTCTTGAAATTAGGGACTTTTTCGATGCTACTATTTGGTTCGTTACTAGTAAAGTTTAAAGTGAAAGTTATCGTACGATGGTCGCTGTTACTGAATTCATCACCAACATTCAAATTCTCTATCAATTCTTCTTTTGTTGCAAGTACAATGTCAAGAACGTTATTACCACGGGTCGGTGTTCGAACAAATTGATAAAGCGAACTCTCTTGCAAGTTCGTATACAAGTCATGTCCGGAGTGTGAAGTAAGAGTATCGCCCCACTTGGTCACAGGTAAATTAAAGTCGCCAAAAATACGGTATCTTGTGAGTTACTTACATCTGCAATTTGTTCATAAATTTCTCGGTCAGTTTGCACTGATTGAGCTGGAGGTCTGTATATTAATGCAAGTATTATTTTTGTACCTTTATTATTCTTTATTAGCACAAAAGATGTGTCAACGTTCACAATTTGAGGTTTTGACAAGAGGGTCGGGTTAAGACTTTCTTTGATATAAAATAAAACGCCACCTCCATTTTTATTTATTCGGCTTTTCTCAAACATTACATAACCGGGAAGTGAATACTCTGCTAAAAAGTCTCTATCTACTGTATTGAGCCAAGATTCTGTTATACCAATCACATCATAATTTTCAGTAAACACTAGTTCCTCTAAATCTGAAAATTTATTGCGTATGCTACGAGCGTTTGCATAGAAAACCTTTAAAGTTGCGGTTTTAGAACTCACAGAACGTTCTTTAATCAAATTTTTGGTTCTGATCGGATCTACATTTACATTCATGGCTGACATCGGTCCTTGGTCGTTATCCCTGGCGGTTTTGAATTTGGGTCGTGTTGGTGGAGCTTTATCCAAATTCGCGGTTCTTGACAGATTAGCATTTAATTCCTTCGCAGGTTGCCGCCCTCACTGTCTTCGGTCCTCCTTCCTGGTTGTCCTGTGCTGAGTCGATTTCTTCTCCAAAAATCCTTCACCGCATCGTTGAGAAGACGCCCAAAACGTGCTGCTCCCACCTGGTTCAGATGAACTCCATCGTCCGAAAACAAATAGTCATCGTAGTAGAAATTGTCCCAGGTGTCGACGAATCCCACGTTTTCCTTCCTGCAGAGGTTTGCTAGACAACGATTTGTGCTGGTGGCTATGTTGTAAAATCGGCTCTCTACACCAAGCCGGGGGACGTTTCCTGAGACGATGATCCTTAATGACTTCTCCTTAAACGACTTGATCAGCTGCTGGTACTTTAAAAGCAAATCTTCCGACCGGGTTCGCTGTACATCGTTGGATCCAATATGGATGACGTACATTGTATTAGCAGGGGCCAGCTTAGATACTTCGTCAACTGCAGCAACTACGTCATCCACACCACCACCAGGGATACAAAAACGCTTCCTGGTCTTAGGTGCTCTGGCGCAAAACTCTGTGAGCTGACCACGTATCATCGAGTCTCCCACGAGCCGGACTTCTTCTATTTCCGCTTCGTCATCTGAGTCTGCGAGTATCTGGAAGCGGTTTTGACACTCGGTAATCGGTATGGGTTTCCTGGTCTTGGGGCAAACGTTGTTCCTCACGACACGGAAGTTGTCTTGAGGGGGAAGAGAGTTACTATTTGTTTCTTGAGTATTGGAACCATCAGATGAAATGGCTACTGCAGGCGTTGAATTGTTGGCAGTTGACGTTGGGGCGTTGGTGGCTGCTGGAGTTGCGGTGACAATTGAAGTTTGTGGTACTCCAACGTTGAGTGTTACAAACTCTTGGAGTGATTCCAGCTTCATGGTAAGGACGTTGATCTTGTTGTAGGCTTCATCTAATTTCACTGTCAAATTCTCTTCTTGCTGGCAGAGACGGAAGACTTGAAGATTGACAGTAACAAACATGGACTCACCAAACCTACCGGCGCAGTTCGTACAAGTGCGAGGCATGGTAACAGTCAGTTTCTTCAGATCACTTCACTCACTTTAAAAAACTTAACTCACTTTAAAACACTTAACTCACTTTAAAACACTTCACTCACTTTAGAAACACTTCAATCACTTCAACCGAAAACAAATATGTTGAAATACACAACAAGAGGTTATAAGGGGTGATAGCCTAACCGAAAACAAAAAAAATTGAGATACGCAGAATTAGGCTTCCAGGGGCGATAGCCTAACCAAAAGTTTAAAACAAAAAATGAAATACGCACCAATAGGCTACCAGCGTTGAATAGCCTAACCGAAAATAATAAAATTGAAATACGCAGAAATAGGCTACCAGGTGTGATAACCTAACCTTAAACAAATATATATATATAACAGAATATGTAACTAAATATACAATTCACCAAATAGAGATTATATAAAAATAAAGTGTGACCGCACACAAGGGGTTAATATACTGTATCAACAGATGGCCCTGGTGTCACTGTAGCCTAGTAAAGCAGTAGCCTACTCTTTTTAGATAAAACAAAACAAAATGTATCAGTCAAAGGTTACTACAAGATCGTGCAAGCAACAACTAAAATTACAGATATACTGTATATAGCTACAGTAGGATACTAAATACAATATCACTAGAGTTAATAAGAACAACAGATTGGCTGGCTATAGGCTAGGCTAGGTTTGGATTAGGTTAAAAGCTTGGCAGGTTGGGTTAGGCTAGGTTAGTTTGTACAAATACCACCCTTAGCTTAAAGTAAAATCACTCTGAGGAGAAAAAGTCAAGAATATATCTAGGGGGAAAAGATAAATGAATGCACTTAAATTTACTACAAAATTGGCTGGAATTTAATATGCATAATCCCCCAAAAAAAGTTTGTTTACAAAATGGCGTCGGCGCTCGTTCCTGTAGGCAGGTTAGTTAGTACACAATATTGTTTATTAGCAAATTAATATGCAAAGCTTTACTTACATACAAGGCAGTTAAATTGATACTTACTACAGTAGGTAATGGGTAAAATTAGGGGCTACGATTTTATATCAACTAAGAAGAATTTTTTTGTTTGTTTCAAACAAAACAAAACAAAACAACAGATGGCGCTAGTGGCGCCCTGTCCGAGCAGGAGTCTTGTGATAAACACAAAGTTTATCAGTCAATACACAGCGAAATATCGTGCAGTGTTACTTACTAAGCAACAGGATGGTTAAACGTGCTCTTAACCACCTTTCATGCACAAGAATGAAGAGGATGAGTAGTTAATACTCAAATTATGATCGATATCGTGAGAGCGTTGACAGAGCGTCTGCAGCGTCTGGCGGTAGCGAGAGGAGCGGAATGTCGCCGATTCCGTCTTACCCATCGGCGACATCGGCGTCGAGTGTAAACTTGTCAACGGTTCTTAATGGTCAAAATCGTAGACGTCGCACACATTCGTTGCGAATTGACAAGACTACGTCCTCGGCGACGAATATCGTATGAAATCGCATAAGTGGGAAAGGGGCATTACAAAACTGGTAGCTTAAATGAGAAATAATTCCTAAACATAAGTTTTAGAGCAGACTATCCTCTTTCCAAATATATATATGTCGAGACTCGTAAGTAACTCGACAGTTTAGGTTAAATAAACATACTGGAAGTTCAAATTAGGCGCCAGTATTAGGCTAAGTTATATATCTTTATAAAAGATAATTATGTACTATTTTGTATTAAGTTTCTATGGGTTTATTATCCATAATTATATCGGGTTATCATTACAATCAATCCGGCATATCTTGTAGATAGTTAAATGACGCATTGGTGGGTACTAACTGCGCATGCGTCATTTTCGGGACTGGCGGGTTTACTGCCAGGAACCGCAGACTCGCTTTAGCTACGACCTCATCAACACCTCCTTCTAGCCGCTCCAAATACAACCACCTGTTTCATGCTAAGTCACTCTAATTCTTAACTCCTAGTGGCCACTATACCTTCTATCTATTCCTAATTCTATCCTTGAGCTATCCATCACTATCAACAAGTAAAGTAAGTTAACTCTTATAAGTTTATAGGTAATTCACTTTGTTAACTCTTGAATTCTTATAAATTGGTCCTTCGAACCAGATAACCTTTGCCATATACTAGTGTTTCGTCTTTTCTGTTTCTTGCTATTCCTTTTCTTTTTCCTAATTTATTTTCCTAGTTTTTCCTTCCTTCATGCGCCTGCTCCCACTTCCCTAGTACACATAAGTGCCTTGTGGCCGGTATTTTCGTGTCAGGACTTAGTTTTTGTCCTTAGTATGACGTTGTCGATGTACCTAACTACGATTGTTGACCACTGCGGCCTGGGAGAGCCTCGTTCGTTACCAGCCTTTGAAGCTTTGAAACAACGTATCAACAGAGGACGAGGGGCGGGAAGCGGCGGTATAAAATTAGGCTGATCATCAATTTGCGTTCCTAATTTTCATGTTTTCTAGGCTAAATTTAATTGGATTTAAATTGGGTTAACCATTTAATTGGGTTCTTAATTTTAATTTGTTTTCTAGGCTACATTGGGTAGATTAGATATTAAATTCAACACTTAATAAAATTGATGTGAAATACAATTGCCGACTTGCTAGTTTCGTTCTACGTTGGATTTGTGAACATCGCCATTAAACAAAAATGGTTTAATGATTTAGGCTTCTAGTGAATAACAGTATGATGAATTGTGTTTTATGCATATATAAATACACTGCAACAGTTACTGTATTTTAGCCGATGATTTTGCATTACCGATGTCTAATACAACTTCCTTATGGCCTGAGACTCGCAAGTGGTCAATTAAAGGGGTTAAAATGATGTTGTAGGGTCTTACCAACTAAATTTAACCCTTAAAAAGTGGCCCACCACTTAAGTCGAGTTAAATAAAGCTGGACTATGTGGCGGCGCTCGACATAACTCGAGTGGCAATTTCAGCACGTAATGTGGCTGAGAGAGAGAGACAAGTGGTGGCAGGAGACTAGCGAGCGTATAACTGCTCCAGACCACCGCGGCGAACCTACTGACACAAATCTCAGCTCCCTCCTCCCTCTCTCACTCGCTACATACTCAATTATGTACCGAAAGTACCGAATTACCTGCTTTTTGCACTCGCGTTGCACGGTTATTGCAAGAAAACTATCCATCATACAAGGATCGTTATGGTGTCATTCGAAAGCTCTGTTTATGCCCTTTCAGGAATAGATACTTGTTTTACGTTCTGGGTCTTATTTAGGCATGAAAATGATCACGTAAACAGCCCTATTTTGGCTAAAAACACCCCGCTGGGCGGTACACATAAATAAACCGCATAGGCCGCTCGTAAGGTGTTAAAGGGGTAACTGCCAAAAACATATCTGGTAACAAGTAGATATGGGCTAGCATAAAGTTTGTTTCAATGTTTATAGAATAAATTGGCTTCTTATAACATTTGGCATCCCTTCCTTAGTGTACTTTAACAATATTTTGCCACATTTAATATAGGGTTAACTATTTAAATTTAAGAGTGGAGATATTTAGGCGTTGTTCGTTTACTTTCATTATTGCGCTTCGCGTCATATTTCTCACTTATTGCCCTACCCCGACATCGCACGTTTGATTAATTATTACGTTTTAAGTCGGGTTCCCTATATCTTGCCTTTATTGACGTCGGCTAACTTTCTGAGTGCGCTTTGTGTCCATTTAGTTAAAATATATTAATATTATATTTCCTATGTATTGCCATCATGTTGTTAACTCTATCCCAGTACAAACAACGCAAGGGGGGTATCAAGAGTGGTTTGACTAGGATCACCAAAGATATAGCTATATTTTTAGTTGATGCAGATAATGATGCGATGGAGGCTAAATTGGCTTCGGTATTAAGACAGCTCGAAGATTTCAATTCATGTCGCCGCGAAATGGAAACACTCTATGAAGTCGACATAGAGTATTTCGCGGACATAGAAGCAGACATGGATTATCTAGAGCATCTAGATATCGCATCTAGATAGAGCGTCAGGTTATCGTCCTCCTTAAAGGTGAGCTAAAACAAAAGGAGCCAATTCGTGCTGCAGTTAACAGAAATGCCGGTATAAGATTGCCGAAAATCACCCTTCCTGTGTTTCACAGTGATCCCACTCTGTGGATGGGATTCTGGGATATGTTCCACTGTTACAAACTCTTGGAGTGATTCCAGCTTCATGGTAAGGACGTTGATCTTGTTGTAGGCTTCATCTAATTTCACTGTCAAATTCTCTTCTTGCTGGCAGAGACGGAAGACTTGAAGATTGACAGTAACAAACATGGACTCACCAAACCTACCGGCGCAGTTCGTACAAGTGCGAGGCATGGTAACAGTCAGTTTCTTCAGATCACTTCACTCACTTTAAAAAACTTAACTCACTTTAAAACACTTAACTCACTTTAAAACACTTCACTCACTTTAGAAACACTTCAATCACTTCAACCGAAAACAAATATGTTGAAATACACAACAATAGGTTATAAGGGGTGATAGCCTAACCGAAAACAAAACAAAATTGAGATACGCAGAATTAGGCTTCCAGGGGCGATAGCCTAACCAAAAGTTTAAAACAAAAAATGAAATACGCACCAATAGGCTACCAGCGTTGAATAGCCTAACCGAAAATAATAAAATTGAAATACGCAGAAATAGGCTACCAGGTGTGATAACCTAACCTTAAACAAATATATATATATATAACAGAATATGTAACTAAATATACAATTCACCAAATAGAGATTATATAAAAATAAAGTGTGACCGCACACAAGGGGTTAATATACTGTATCAACAGATGGCCCTGGTGTCACTGTAGCCTAGTAAAGCAGTAGCCTACTCTTTTTAGATAAAACAAAACAAAATGTATCAGTCAAAGGTTACTACAAGATCGTGCAAGCAACAACTAAAATTACAGATATATATAGCTACAGTAGGATACTAAATACAATATCACTAGAGTTAATAAGAACAACAGATTGGCTGGCTATAGGCTAGGCTAGGTTTGGATTAGGTTAAAAGCTTGGCAGGTTGGGTTAGGCTAGGTTAGTTTGTACAAATACCACCCTTAGCTTAAAGTAAAATCACTCTGAGGAGAAAAAGTCAAGAATATATCTAGGGGGAAAAGATAAATGAATGCACTTAAATTTACTACAAAATTGGCTGGAATTTAATATGCATAATCCCCAAAAAAAAGTTTGTTTACAAAATGGCGTCGGCGCTCGTTCCTGTAGGCAGGTTAGTTAGTACACAATATTGTTTATTAGCAAATTAATATGCAAAGCTTTACTTACATACAAGGCAGTTAAATTGATACTTACTACAGTAGGTAATGGGTAAAATTAGGGGCTACGATTTTATATCAACTAAGAAGAATTTTTTTGTTTGTTTCAAACAAAACAAAACAAAACAACAGATGGCGCTAGTGGCGCCCTGTCCGAGCAGGAGTCTTGTGATAAACACAAAGTTTATCAGTCAATACACAGCGAAATATCGTGCAGTGTTACTTACTAAGCAACAGGATGGTTAAACGTGCTCTTAACCACCTTTCATGCACAAGAATGAAGAGGATGAGTAGTTAATACTCAAATTATGATCGATATCGTGAGAGCGTTGACAGAGCGTCTGCAGCGTCTGGCGTCTGGCGGTAGCGAGAGGAGCGGAATGTCGCCGATTCCGTCTTACCCATCGGCGACATCGGCGTCGAGTGTAAACTTGTCAACGGTTCTTAATGGTCAAAATCGTAGACGTCGCACACATTCGTTGCGAATTGACAAGACTACGTCCTCGGCGACGAATATCGTATGAAATCGCATAAGTGGGAAAGGGGCATTACAAAACTGGTAGCTTAAATGAGAAATAATTCCTAAACATAAGTTTTAGAGCAGACTATCCTCTTTCCAAATATATATATGTCGAGACTCGTAAGTAACTCGACAGTTTAGGTTAAATAAACATACTGGAAGTTCAAATTAGGCGCCAGTATTAGGCTAAGTTATATATCTTTATAAAAGATAATTATGTACTATTTTGTATTAAGTTTCTATGGGTTTATTATCCATAATTATATCGGGTTATCATTACAATCAATCCGGCATATCTTGTAGATAGTTAAATGACGCATTGGTGGGTACTAACTGCGCATGCGTCATTTTCGGGACTGGCGGGTTTACTGCCAGGAACCGCAGACTCGCTTTAGCTACGACCTCATCAACACCTCCTTCTAGCCGCTCCAAATACAACCACCTGTTTCATGCTAAGTCACTCTAATTCTTAACTCCTAGTGGCCACTATACCTTCTATCTATTCCTAATTCTATCCTTGAGCTATCCATCACTATCAACAAGTAAAGTAAGTTAACTCTTATAAGTTTATAGGTAAATTGCACTTTGTTAACTCTTGAATTCTTATAAATTGGTCCTTCGAACCAGATAACCTTTGCCATATACTAGTGTTTCGTCTTTTCTGTTTCTTGCTATTCCTTTTCTTTTTCCTAATTTATTTTCCTAGTTTTTCCTTCCTTCATGCGCCTGCTCCCACTTCCCTAGTACACATAAGTGCCTTGTGGCCGGTATTTTCGTGTCAGGACTTAGTTTTTGTCCTTAGTATGACGTTGTCGATGTACCTAACTACGATTGTTGACCACTGCGGCCTGGGAGAGCCTCGTTCGTTACCAGCCTTTGAAGCTTTGAAACAACGTATCAACAGAGGACGAGGGGCGGGAAGCGGCGGTATAAAATTAGGCTGATCATCAATTTGCGTTCCTAATTTTCATGTTTTCTAGGCTAAATTTAATTGGATTTAAATTGGGTTAACCATTTAATTGGGTTCTTAATTTTAATTTGTTTTCTAGGCTACATTGGGTAGATTAGA
The DNA here is from genome assembly GCA_032716605.1 of Paralithodes platypus. Classification (NCBI taxonomy): domain Eukaryota; kingdom Metazoa; phylum Arthropoda; class Malacostraca; order Decapoda; family Lithodidae; genus Paralithodes; species Paralithodes platypus. The sequence goes on along the minus strand of CM064548.1, from coordinate 43,985,121 downwards.
TATTAAATTCAACACTTAATAAAATTGATGTGAAATACAATTGCCGACTTGCTAGTTTCGTTCTACGTTGGATTTGTGAACATCGCCATTAAACAAAAATGGTTTAATGATTTAGGCTTCTAGTGAATAACAGTATGATGAATTGTGTTTTATGCATATATAAATACACTGCAACAGTTACTGTATTTTAGCCGATGATTTTGCATTACCGATGTCTAATACAACTTCCTTATGGCCTGAGACTCGCAAGTGGTCAATTAAAGGGGTTAAAATGATGTTGTAGGGTCTTACCAACTAAATTTAACCCTTAAAAAGCGGCCCACCACTTAAGTCGAGTTAAATAAAGCTGGACTATGTGGCGGCGCTCGACATAACTCGAGTGGCAATTTCAGCACGTAATGTGGCTGAGAGAGAGAGACAAGTGGTGGCAGGAGACTAGCGAGCGTATGACTGCTCCAGACCACCGCGGCGAACCTACTGACACAAATCTCAGCTCCCTCCTCCCTCTCTCACTCGCTACATACTCAATTATGTACCGAAAGTACCGAATTACCTGCTTTTTGCACTCGCGTTGCACGGTTATTGCAAGAAAACTATCCATCATACAAGGATCGTTATGGTGTCATTCGAAAGCTCTGTTTATGCCCTTTCAGGAATAGATACTTGTTTTACGTTCTGGGTCTTATTTAGGCATGAAAATGATCACGTAAACAGCCCTATTTTGGCTAAAAACACCCCGCTGGGCGGTACACATAAATAAACCGCATAGGCCGCTCGTAAGGTGTTAAAGGGGTAACTGCCAAAAACATATCTGGTAACAAGTAGATATGGGCTAGCATAAAGTTTGTTTCAATGTTTATAGAATAAATTGGCTTCTTATAACATTTGGCATCCCTTCCTTAGTGTACTTTAACAATATTTTGCCACATTTAATATAGGGTTAACTATTTAAATTTAAGAGTGGAGATATTTAGGCGTTGTTCGTTTACTTTCATTATTGCGCTCCGCGTCATATTTCTCACTTATTGCCCTACCCCGACATCACACGTTTGATTAATTATTACGTTTTAAGTCGGGTTCCCTATATCTTGCCTTTATTGACGTCGGCTAACTTTCTGAGTGCGCTTTGTGTCCATTTAGTTAAAATATATTAATATTATATTTCCTATGTATTGCCATCATGTTGTTAACTCTATCCCAGTACAAACAACGCAAGGGGGGTATCAAGAGTGGTTTGACTAGGATCACCAAAGATATAGCTACATTTTTAGTTGATGCAGATAATGATGCGATTGAGGCTAAATTGGCTTCGGTATTAAGACAGCTCGAAGATTTCAATTCATGTCGCCGCGAAATGGAAACACTCTATGAAGTCGACATAGAGTATTTCGCGGACATAGAAGCAGACATGGATTATCTAGAGCATCTAGATATCGCATCTAGATAGAGCGTCAGGTTATCGTCCTCCTTAAAGGTGAGCTAAAACAAAAGGAGCCAATTCGTGCTGCAGTTAACAGAAATGCCGGTATAAGATTGCCGAAAATCACCCTTCCTGTGTTTCACAGTGATCCCACTCTGTGGATGGGATTCTGGGATATGTTCCACTGTAGTGTCCACAGCAATGCGGAGCTCTGTGACATCCAAAAATTCACCTACTTAAGAGGTCAACTGAATGGCGAGGCAAAACAACTAATTGAAGGTTTCGCAATTGAGGGAGCCAGCTACCAAACAGCGGTTGCCCTTCTACAGAAAACCTATGGGCACAGGGATAGAATTAAGGAGGCACATATAACTAACAACCTCGGATGCGGACGGAACCTACGTTGATGAACCACGACCGACTAATGACATACCTTCGGACATTCTGAGAATGGCTACGTGGAATGTTAGTGGCATGAATGATGGCACAAAAGAGAGAGAGGTTCTGGAAGTGTTAGTGAATGCCAGGCTGGATGTATGTGGAATGACAGAGACCAAATGGAAAGGTTCAGATGTGAGAGAGTGGGAGTGTGGAATGGGTATGTGTGCTGGAGTGAGTGAAGGAACAGCGAGAGAAGGTGCATGTTTGTTTGTAAGTAGCAAATGGAAGGAATGTGTAAGAGAGTATGGGTCTGTGGGTTCAACGATTGTGGGGGTGAGAATGAAAGTAGGAATACAAACGTGGGTGATTGTATGCATGTATGCACCGACAGAGGATATACTTGAAAGAAAGAAAGAGGAGTTCTGGATGAATGTGGAGGCGTGACTGGAGAAGTTTGACAAGAACGAAAGAATATTTCTGATTGGGGATATGAATGGTAAGGTGGGTGATTGAAAAGTTGAGGGAGTGGTGGGAGGGTGGGGGGTACCATCAGAGGTGAATGGGAATGGTAGTGCACTTGTGGACGTATGTGTGGGGAGGAGGCTGTGGATAGCCAACACCTTCTTCCGACACAGAATGATCCACAGGTACACGTGGAAACGGATGTTGACGATGAAGGATAAGACGGTGGTGGAACGAAAGTCATTGATTGATTATGTATGTGTGGATGAACAAATGAAGAAATCTGTGATGGATGCTAGGGTGTATAGGGGTATTGGAGGGGGTCTGTCTGATCATTATGTAGTGGTAGCTAAGGTTAGGATACAAAAGAAGTGGGTGAGGAGAGCTGGAGGGAGGCGAGAGGAGGGTGGAATGGTGAGGAGGGTGGAGAGATTGCAGGAGGAGGAAGTCAGGGAGGAGTACAGGAGAGCAGTGGAAAGACGACAAGGTGGGTTCGACCCGGAAGTTATGGAGGAAGTGGAGGAGATGAGCAAGGTGTTTAAGGATGAGATCTGTGCAGCATGTGAGGAGGTGTGTGGAGTGAGGAGAAGAGGGAGGGGAGTGAAAGGTACAGCATGGTGGATAGAAGAGGTAAGAATAGCTGTGGAAGAAAAGAAGAAAGCATATAGAGAGTGGTTGGGTAGTAGAGGGAATGAAGATTTCGAGAGACAGAAACGAGCGAGGTACGTGGAGAGTAAGAGGGTGGTGAAGAGAGTAGTGAAGGAAAGTAAGAGAAGAGTAGATGAGGAATTTAGAAGGAATCTGAGTGTAAAATGGAGGGAGAGTAAGAAACTGTTCTGGAAAGAAGTCAAGAAAGTTAGGGAAGGTAGCAAGGGAAACAGTAAGGGTGTGAAAGATAAGAATGGGAGAATGCTAGCCGAGAAGCAAGAGAGAGTCGAAAGATGGAGGGAGTACTTCAGTGAGTTGCTAAATGTAAGGAATGAAGAGCCAGCAAACATAGCTGGATATGGTATGGGAGGGAGAAGAAGAGAAGTAGTGGAGGAGGAGGTGGGGATCAGGAGGTCAGAAGTGTGGGAAGCCATGAAAAGAGTGAAGTTGGGGAAAGCACCAGGAACAGATGGAGTGTGTGGGGAAATGTTGAGGTATGGTGGTGAGATAGCGATAGAATGGGTATGGAAAATGTGCAAACTAGCATGGGAGAAGGGGAGTGCACCCGATGACTGGAAGACTGGCATAATAGTCCCCCTATATAAGGGCAAAGGGGAAAGAGGAGTGTGTGGTAATCACCGAGGAATATGTCTTCTAAGCGTAGTAGGGAAGGTATACAGTAGGGTAGTGACTGAGAGAGTGAGAATGAGAACGGAGAAATGGATAGGCGACCAGCAGGGATGTATTAGGAAGGGAAGAGGATGTGTAGATCAGATTTTTACCCTGAATTGTGTTGTGGAGAAGTATCTAGAGTAGAAACAAAAGGTGTATGTTGCCTTTATGGACTTGGAGAAGGCCTATGACAGAGTGGATAGAGAAGGTTTGTGGAAAGTACTTAGAACATACGGAGTAGAGGGCAAGTTGCTGAAAGCAGTGAAGAGCATGTATGAGGGTGCAAAGGCGGCAGTACGTGTGGAGAGTGAGCAAAGCGAGTTCTTTGACCTGAATGTTGGTTTGAAACAGGGGTGTGTGATGTGCCTGTGGTTGTTTACTGTATATATGGATGGAGTCATGAAAGAAATACTATCAAGAGCAGTGGATGTTGGTGTATCGCTGAGAAGGGAGGGAATTGAGTGGAAGCTACCTATACTGCTGTTTGCATATGATACAGTTCTGATGAGTGATAATGAATGGGAGTTACAGGGTCTGGTAAATGAGTTTGGAACTATCTATCTATCTATATGCTCAGGCCCAATCCCCATTTTGGGGGTAGCCGACTCAAGACAGAGCAAGAACAGAGAAAACACAAAAACAACATAAAACAACAAATAAACACAGATAAAAAGCACAAACTCACACACATCCAGGTCACCCAGGAAAAGACCCAGAGACCAGGGTCACCAAAGGTCGCTCCAGCACTCCCCCGGCCCCCGACCACCCGGAGAGGTTCCGATCTCGGCAGGCAGACATGCAGCGGAGCCAAAGCCACAAGCCCTCCCACCACACTTCCAGACGCACCCTTCATATTAATCGTCTCCCCGGGCCAGGCGCCTGATGGACTATTATCTAGTCCAACTTGCGCCCGACCCCTTACTCCAAATGACCACGTGTTCACTCAACTATTCACAAGCATTCTCCATTCACTCATGTCCACCACCACTTCCCCTGCCTGATCTATAGTAATTCCTCTATCATCCAAAGCCTTTCTTACACAGTCTCTCCATCTCAATGGGGGTCTTCCTGCCCTTCTATCTCTCCTTGTACCTGACTCACATATTCTCATTGTAAGCCTTTCATCTCCCATTCGTTCAACATGACCATACCAGCTGAGCACCCTTCTGTCCACTCTGGCTGACAAATGTTCCTGCTGCCCCACTCTCCTTCATATCTCTTCATTCCTCAATCTGTCTCTACGAGTAACTCCACACGTACTCCTCAAGCAGCTCATCTCCATCACATCCAGCCCTCTTTTCTCCTTTTTCTTCAGAGCCCATGTCTCAGCCCACTACATCACTGTTGGCACAACAATTCCTTGATACAGTGCACTTTTTACTTTCACTCCAAGATTTCCCGTCTTGCACATACTTCCCATTGCTCCGAAAACCTTCCTTCCTTCACACACTCTCTGTTTTACCTCCACTTCCATACCTCCACCCCTGCTTATCGTTCCTCCTAGATATTTAAAACACTCTACTTGTTCCAATATTTCCGCATCCAGCCTCACATCTAGATTCACCCTATGCTCTCCCCTATTACACACCATTACTTTACTTTTATTGACGTTCACCTTCAGTTTCCTCCTTCCACAAACCACACCAAACTCTTTGACTACCCGCTGCAGTTTCTCATCAGAATCCGCCACCAATGCTGTGTCATCAGCGAACAGCAACTGATTCAACTCCCAATCTCTACCATTCTTTCCTACTAAACCCAATCCTCTTCCCATAGTTCTCCTTTTCACCTCCCTCACCACACCATCCATAAACATATTAAACAGCCATGGTGACATTACACAACCCTGTCGCAAACCTACCTTTACCTCAAACCATTCACTCAACTCACCATGTCCTACTCTCACACATGCTCTGCTCCCTTCGTAAAAACTCTTAACTGCTTCTAACAAATTTCCTCCTATTTCATAAATCCTAAACACCTTCCACATTGCTTCACGGTCCACACGATCATACGCTTTTTCCAAGTCCATAAAAGCCAAAAATATCTCCTTATGCTTCTCTAAATACTTCTCGCATAAATGTCTTAATGCAAACATCTGATCCACGCACCCTCTTCCCCTCCTAAAACCGCACTGTTCTTCTCCTATTGCAACTTCCGTACACTTTATTATCCTCTCTATCAACACCCTGCCATACAGCTTTCCAACCACTGACAATAAACTAATACCTCTATAACTTGAACACTCCTGCCGATCTCCCTTCCCCTTGTACAACGGCACAATACATGCACTCTTCCAGTCTATTGGTACCATTAACACAACAAAGCACACATTGAGTTTGGAACAGTGTGCGAAAAACGGAATTTGAAGGTAAATGCGGGGAAGAGCAAGGTTATTGTCTTCGAAAAGGGTGAAGTCATAGAGTGTGAGGTCAAGCTGAATGGTCAGGCTATGGAGATCGTCAACTCTTTTAAGTATGTGGGCAGTGTGTTGAATAAAGATGGGACAATGGATGAAGAAGTGTGGGAGAGGGTACAACAGGGGAAGAGGGTTGTAGGAATGCTAAAAGCAGAAACAAGAAATAGGGTGGTCAGTATTGAAGTGAAGAAGTCCTTGCATGACAGTGTGGTAATCCCGACACTGACTTACGGAAGCAAAGCATGGACGTTGGTTGAGAGACTCAGACCAAGAATGAGAGCAGTGGAAATGAATTACTTAAAGAGTGCGTGCGGAGTTACATGGAGGGATAGACAGACTAATGAGGAAGTAAGAAGGAGGTGTGGTGTGGAGGTAGATGTGCTGGAAAGTGTGAAAAGGAACAACTTGAGATGGTTCGGCCATATGGAACGTATGGAAAGCAAGAGAATGACTAAGAGGGTATACGAGAGTGAGGTGGAGGGACAGAGAGGGAGAGGTAGACCGAATGAGAGGTGGAAGGATGGAGTGAGGAAGTACATGAACGAAGGCGGTGCTGGTTGGGGGGAGGGGCGTCGACCGACTGGGGACAGAGGTGCATGGGGGCGGTTCGTTCGTGGCCACACCTTCGGGGATCACGGCGTCAGGCAATAGATAGATAGATATAACTAACGTTACTACTTTGAATCCTCCCTCTTAAAATGTCGAGGAACTAAAAGGATTCTATGCTAGTTTTGAAATTACACTGAGGTCAATGGAGACCCTAAAAATTACCCTTGATTAAGCTAGTGTTGTGATTCTCATGAATAAATTGCCATTCCCACTAAAGGAAAAATTAAGAAGAACTGTAGGGGAAGATGGTCTGGACCTAGAAAAGTTTGTCCAGGCTTACCAGACAGAAGTTTTTACTATGGAAAGTGTGGCAGATCGGAATACACCACACATACCAGTTGCTTCAGCATCCTTTGCGGTGCAGGAGGCCTCGGTGCGAAGTAAGGGTTGTAAGTTGTGCGAAGGGGCACATGTATGGTTTAAGTGTCTAAAGTACAAAACCAGTGCTCTGAAAGTTAAGCACGCAAAGCAACTCAACCTTTATACCGGGTGCTTGTCCTCAGACCACGGGAGCAATGGTTATGTGAACCCTGACATCCGTAACTGCAAGTTCTGTCGTAACAGACACTACCATATCCTCTGCCAGTCCAGATCTCATTGGGACGGTGCAAAGAAGGAGCAAAAGCCTCAACAGGTAACAAAGACCAAGACGCAAATTACCACGATGTCTCTTTCTTCAAAGAAGACTAGTATTATCCTCCCAACTGTTATGCAGCCAACAGTAAAGGAATCAAGAGGAACAGTCAAGATGCGTACGCTGCTGGATCAGTGCTCACAGTGCACCTTCATTCTAAATTCCGCTCTAGACTCTGTCCATTATGAAAAATTGGGTGTTGAAGAGCTAGAGTTGCGAGGGTTTACCGGAGCTTGTGAGAGCAGAAAGTATCCAGTAGTGTCCTTCAAGTACAAGTTCCAGGGCAGAAACTATCCTCTACAAGCAGTTGTGGTAGAAACTCTCCCGGATCACAAAGGATCAGAATACCTTGAAGCAGACATGAAAGTGTTGCGAAGCAAGAGCTACAAATTAGCTGATCCTCTAATGACACAGACATCTCGACTGGACTTGTTGGTTGTTGCCGATTATTATTATGACTTGGTGAGGCCAGGGTACAAAAAAGAGGGTGACATAATTCTCTTGACCACTAAATTTGGCTATGCACTAAGTGGCTCCTGCCATAACGACAAGTCTAGCGCCCAAGTAGAGGTAGTAACAATATTAAAAGTTGCGGTCACCCCGATGGATCAATACATATCCACGGAATCATATAATCCATGTCATAATGAATTAAAATGTATGTGGGAACTGGATCATCTAGGAATTTCTCCAACCGAAGATTCAAAGGAAAACAAGACTGCATTGGACATCTAGAAGGAGACAGTAACATACTCTGCACAGAATCAGCAGTATGAGGTCAGACTGCCATGGAACCAACAAAAAGAGAAGCTGTCTTCTAATTATGGTTAAGCAGCGGGTCGCCTAAGGGGTCTGCAGAAGCGATTTAAACAAGAACATGTTTATTGTAGTCACTACACCAACATTATCCAAGATCAACTTCATCAAGGTTTTATTGAAGAGGTTCCTTTCGGTGTTACTGAAAACAGTAATTAATTAGCACATCACGGGGTCACCAGGAATAGCATAACGACGCCCGTTCTTATTGTGTACGACTGTTCCGCTAGTATTGGCAAAGGCAGGCCAAGTCTTAATGACTGCCTTTACACAGGGCCATCACTAGTGCCAGGTGTAGCAAAAATATTGCTGCGATTCAGGGTACACAAATATGCCTGGATAATTGACATCGAGAAAGCGATTCTCATGTTGAGACTTCATAAAGAAGATCGTGACTACACCCGATTTTTGTGGCCAAAGGATCCCTTGGACTTATCTTCACCCTTACTTTGCTACCGATTTAAGGTAGTGTTGTTCGGGGCGACTTGCTCAGTTTCTTCTTAATGCCACGATCTTAAAGCATCTTTCCATTATCAAAGAGGATTCCGAAGCTGTGGAGGCTATTAAGGAAGGTTTGTACATTGACAACCTCCAGGGTATAAGCAGTGATGAAGAGACTGTCATTAAGCGTTACAGGGATGCCCAGAGAATAAAGTCTCAAGCACATTTATATCTCAGAGAGTGGGCTACCAATAGTCCTCAACTAAGTGACCTCCTGCAATTGGATGGTGTTGCTGCCAAGAATCAAGAGCGAGTGAAGACATTGGGACTCTTATGGTTACCTGACTCTGATCTGTTGACGTTCAACGCTAGTCTCCTAGAGACCAATAAGGCCACAAAAAGAGAGTGCTTAAGAGTGACGGCACAACTGCTCGATCCACTTGGTGTACTACTGCCTGCTACAATAAGGTTCAGAATTTTCTTACAGCAATTATGGAGACTGAAACTAGATTGGGATGATCCGCTACCTGAAGACTGCGCTACCGAAAGGTCTACAATTTCCAACGACCTGAACCTCTGCTGTGACTTTACTTATCCTCGGAGGATGGTATATGCTGACTCAGTGGAACTTCATGCGTTTAGCGATGCAAGTTGTGTCGCCTATGGCAATGCAATATATTTTGTGAGCCCGGAATATAGTAGTCTGGTCATCGGTAAAGCGAAGGTCGCTCCCATAAGGTCCATAACTATACCAAGACTAGAGCTAACTGCTGCTTTGCTAGCTGCCAGATTAATAAAATTTGTGGAGGAAGCCTATCATAATATTGTAAAAGTCAACAAAATTGTTTTATGGTGTGACAGCCAGGTTACATTGCATTGGTTGCGTAGTAGGAAGAAGCTTCCAGTGTATGTCGCAAACCGAGTTGACGAAATAAAATCCCTTCTTCCGACTGTTGAATTCCGGTACGTGTCCTCTAAAGAAAACCCTAGTGACTTACTGTCTAGAGGTGTTTCGGCAAAACATCTGAAATCTTTTGCGTTTTGGTGGGAGGGTCCCATGTGGCTCCGAAACAAAGACGAGTGTCCAGAAGACATATTACCAGATGACCCAACGCCAAAAGTAACTAGCCAAGTCATTGGGACCAATGATGAACAGGACACACAGTTATGGAACTGGGAAAAATATGGCAGTTATGAGAAATTAATTCGGGTAGTTGGATGGACTATTTGATACAAAAATAATTTGAAGGCAAAAATTAATGGGATGTCTCCCACAGACGTGGCATTAAGGAACTAAAAGTAGCAGAAAAGATTGTAGCTCAAACATGCCAGCAGGAATGCTTCTCAAAGGAGTACGAGATGCTGTCTGGTGACAAGGGTACTCGCAATAATTTGGTAAACCAATTAGGATATGTCATGAAAGGAGGTTTAATTGTATGTGAAGGTAACTTGAAGTTAGCGGCTCTTCCGGATTCAAGGAAATATCCGATACTACTGCCTTCCAAACATCCTTTCACTACCATGCTCATCAATATGTGCCATCGTGTCTGTTGTCACTATGGAGTTAATCACGTGGTCGCATTTATATACGGCAAAGGTGGTGGATTCCTAAGATAAGACAAGCTGTAAAACTAGTGACCAGTAAGTGTATAACCTGTCGTAAAATACAGGGTAATACCTACGTGAAAGCTAGAGTACCTCCCCTGCCAGACATCAGGACTACTCCTAGAGATACCATCGAGGTCACAGGGTTGATTATACAGGAGCAATTCCTGTCCGGGACTCACACAACAACAAGGCTTATATGCTATTATTTACGTGCGCTACTACAAGAGCTATTCACATTGTAGTAGTTAGCAATATGACCTGTGACAGCTTTATCCATGCATTCCGGAGATTTTGTAGTAGGCAGGAATTTCCACAGATAATGTTAAGTGACAATGCTGCCACATTTGTAGGAGCTTCCAGACACTTGGAAGACATACAAAGCGATCCCAGTCTTCAGGCTCATCTTACCGAAACCCGATGTGAATGGCGTTTTATACCAGCACGTGTGCCTTGGTTCGGATCTATTTGGGAGAGAGCCATAGGTATTGTGAAGGCTGGGCTTAAAAAGGTACTAGGTCGCGCTCTAGTCTCCGTATAGGAACTAACTACTGTCCTATTGGAGCTGGAGGCTACCGTGAATGATCGCCCCTAAACGTATGTTTCGGGTGATCTGGAGGACCCTTGTCCTATTACTCCATCCATGCTGGTTAAAGGTTGTAGACTTTGCGACATCCCAAAGGATGTAATTCAGCTAGATGAGCTGCAGGACCCTAGATACGATAGTAAAGCAGCGATACACAGCAGGTACGATTACATCAATAAATTGATCCGGGACCTATGGAGGCGTTGGTCTATTGAATACTTGGCATCACTACGAGAAGCCTATAAGACTAAAAGAAGCTCATCAAGCAGTGTATGGCCAAAGGTAAATGACATCGTTCTTATACATGACAAGGGACCTTGTGTCCTTTGGAAACTTGGTAGGGTAGTTAGGCTCTATCCAGGACGAGATGATCTGGTTAGAGTGGTCCAGATTAGGACAAAAACTGGCCTGACCACTCGACCCATCGATAAGTTGTATCCATTGGAACAGAAAATCGAAAGGTTTTCGATCCCTCAACCGGCGGTCGCTGGTGATGGTGTTTGCTCTCATGACTCCACCCCTATGTCACCAGCGGTCGCTGGACCATCTGCCAGTAACGATCCTGTTGGAAGATTAGCTCTTCGCTGAGCAGCTGTTAGTTCTTTTCAGCTTTGGAGATCTAACTTTGCTGCGGGATTATTGTAGATATGTATATATCGGTGGTGGGAATGTCTCGACACTCGTAAGTAACTCAACAGTTTAGGTTAAGTAAACATACTGGAAGTTCAAATTAGGCGCCAGTATTAGGCTAAGTTATATATCTTTATAAAAGATATGTACTATTTCGTAGTAAGTCTCTATGGGTTTATTATCCATAATTATATCGGGTTATCATTACAATCAATCCGGTATATCTTGTAGATAGTTAAATGACGCATTGGTGGGTACTAAATGCGCATGCGTCATTTTCGGGACTGGCGGGTTGACTGCCAGGAACCGCAGACTCGCTTTAGCTACAACCTCATCAACACCTCCTTCTAGCCGCTCCAAATACAACCACCTGTTTCATGCTAAGTCACTCTAATTCTTAACTCCTAGTGGCCACTATACCTTCTATCTATTCCTAATTATATCCTTGTGCTATCCATCACTATCAACAAGTAAAGTAAGTTAACTCTTATAAGTTTATAGGTAAATTGCACTTTGTTCACTCTTGAATTCTTATGTATATATATATATATATATATATATATATCTATATATATATATATAGATATATATATATAGATATAGATATATATACAAGTTTATGCTTATGTTAAGAACTAAGAAAGTTATGAGGGATAGTAAACAGAAAACCAACATGGGAAAATGTTAAACATACAAAAAAAAAAAAAAAAAAAATCCCAGAATAAAAGGATATATTATTGCCTTTATACGTATCCATTATTATATTCTTATATTTACAACTGTGACTGGAATTATATATGTTCTAATATGTATGATATTATCTGAATCATTTGTATGAGATAGAAGGGTCAAGGTTCATATATATGTTTCAATATGTACGATATTAACTGAATCATTTGTATGAGATAGAAAGGTCAAGGCTATATATATGTTTTAACATGTACGAAATTATCTGAATCATTTGTATGAGATAGTTGGGACAAGGTTCATATGTTTTAATATGTACGAAATGAATTTACTCGTTTGTATGAGATAGTTAGGCCAAAGTTCATATTGCCTCGTAGTCTCAAATAAGTTATCATTGTACCGAATCAGCGGTACTAGATGAGGGCGCGGCTATTTGGTGAAGGGTGAGTCGTGTTGACTTGGGGCTCTAGCGTTGTGGTAATAGTCAGTTGACAGGTGAACCTGGAGTGTGGTGTTGCTTTTTGGAGCCAAATGGGCGGCCTGGTGTGGAAGACGGTGATAGGCATTTGCGTCCTCGAGGATCTTGGCTGTTTGGTTGTTCACCCTATTTGAAGGCCTAGTTGTAGCAATAAAAGATACGTTTACAAAATACTTTGTGTACTTGTATATTGGAATGTTCTCACGTGTTGTATATTGGAATGTTCTCACTGAATACTTTGTGTACTTGTATATTGGAATGTTCTCACTGAATACTTTGTGTACTTGTATATTGGAATGTTCTCACTGAATACTTTGTGTACTTGTATATTGGAATGTTCTCACTGAATACTTTGTGTACTTGTATATTGGAATGTTCTCACTGAATACTTTGTGTACTTGTATATTGGAATGTTCTCACTGAATACTTTGTATACTTGTATATTGGAATGTTCTCACTGAATACTTTGTGTACTTGTATATTGGAATGTTCTCACTGAATACTTTGTGTACTTGTATATTGGAATGTTCTCACTGAATACTTTGTGTACTTGTATATTGGAATGTTCTCACTGAATACTTTGTGTACTTGTATATTGGAATGTTCTCACTGAATACTTTGTGTACTTGTATATTGGAATGTTCTCACTGAATACTTTGTGTACTTGTATATTGGAATGTTCTCACTGAATAGTACTAGACTAATGTAAATGTTGTTGTTGTCCTCGGAGCTGTAAGGCCGAGGAGCTCAGTGTTAGTATTAATGTGTTAATGTAAAGTAATTGGTATCATTATTTATTGCTAGTGATTATTATGTGGTTGATTATTGGTGTTAATCTACATGATACAATTTAATGTAGACAATTGATAGTTTGTGTGATTAGTTATATAAACAGTTGAATTCCTTTGACATGATTGGTACTATATATATTTTCATTATATTATTATTATTGGTGTTAATCTACATGATACAATTTAATGTAGACAATTGATAGTTTGTGTGATTAGTTATTTAAACAGTTGAATTCCTTTGAAATGATTGGTACTATATATATTTTGTTGCATTAAGAGGGTTTTGTGAGGTTCAGGAAGGACGAATTTGAATAGTTTGATGCCTTAACTGATAGAGGTCCTTCCTGAACTGAGTACAATACCGGTACTCTAATCTTTGTTGCCCGAGTTGAGTATAGATAGTGTCTCTGGTGTTCAATGGGTTAATAGTTTGTCACTTATTGTGTTTTAAGACCATCTTAGCACTGCATATCTTGTATCATTCTAGTAGTGTATTATTGTACCTGGAGTTTAAACTTTTGATTAACTTTCCATAGACTTTAGTATGACCTTATATCCTATATGCCATTGTTACATTATCTGTATTGTTTCAGTTCACGCTAAATAAAGGAGGTTGAAAGCAGTCGGACTTTGTGTAAATCCTGGGCTAGGGCAGCAACAACAACTGTAAATTACGTGCAACAATTTATATAAATTAGCTGATGTTAACAAAATCTGTGTTTTTATATTTCAGATGCTAGCAGGTTGCCTAGAGACCAATAGGTTACCGGAAAAAACAACAACATATATATTTAGTAGGAAAACAACAACATATATATTTAATAGGAAAACAACAACATATATATTTAGTAGGAAAACAACAACATATATATTTAGTAGGAAAACAACAACATATATATTTAGTAGGAAAACAACAACATATATATTTAGTAGGAAAACAACAACATATATATATTTAGTAGGAAAACAACAACATATATATTTAGTAGGAAAACAACAACATATATATTTAGTAGGAAAACAACAACATATATATTTAGTAGGAAAACAACAACATATATATTTAGTAGGAAAACAACAACATATATATTTAGTAGGAAAACAACAACATATATATTTAGTAGGAAAACAACAACATATATATTTAGTAGGAAAACAACAACATATATATTTAGTAGGAAAACAACAACATATATTTAGTAGGAAAACAACAACATATATATTTAGTAGGAAAACAACAACATATATATTTAGTAGGAAAACAACAACATATATATTTAGTAGGAAAACAACAACATATATATTTAGTAGGAAAACAACAACATATATATTTAGTAGGAAAACAACAACATATATATTTAGTAGGAAAACAACAACATATATATTTAGTAGGAAAACAACAACATATATATTTAGTAGGAAAACAACAACATATATATTTAGTAGGAGAAATATGATTTGTATAAATATTTAATACAGTACAATATGCCATTATGCTTTCGTTTACAACAATATATACTGGAAACGAATGTTTGTTTGTTTTTCAAGTGGTAATACACCAGAATTAATTTTGTCAATAACACACACAAATACACACAGACACATGAAAGATGAGAGAGGCTAGTTTTAACCCTGTTCGTCTGTTTGTACAATACATATACATAATGTAAAGGGTCCTCATCAAAGTACTTTTTTTTAAATTAGATATGAAGAAAACATATTTGGCACACACACACACACACACACTCTAATGCCAAGTAAACAAATATGAAACAAGAATTTTACAATAATAACGGTATTTGAGCCTTGGAGGAATGCAGGCCTAGTTTAATGTAAATATTGCATTGCGTAGATGATATAGGCTCTAAATTCTAGTGAAATTTGATATGAACAAAACTTAGAAATACTATAAAGAACCATGCCTAAAATATAAATTTTTGGTAGTTGACTTGGTCTAGGTATTATTTTAACGCATGGCCCTCCTCTCCTGTAACAAAGGGATCTGATTTTGAATCAGTGGTTATTAAGGCCCGAATTCAGAACAGTGGTTTAAACCTCCTCGCAAGTTTAAACCCGAGATTGAAACTCAATTCAGGACTATCGGTATTCCGAATGAAATCCTAAGCCGCTTATCCAGTCAATCCGCAGAGTACTCGATCCGATGTTTAAACCATCGGGAGGGTAGGTTTGACGCTAGATCGAAGATAAAACAAAATCAAATTACTCATGATTGCTTACACTAATTCATGAGGAACCCATAATATGAAATAACAAAGACTGGCACTGATTATTTGCAGAGTCTTTGAAGGCATTCTAAGCAAGGATATATAGTAATAATGCATGACAATTGTAAGAATGCAGCTCAGGCAGTCAATCCGAGGTTTAAGCCAGCGGAAGGCTTGACAGACGATCGATAGAAGGCTTTTACTCGGCGCTATAATATCATTATTATTTCCAACTAATACAAATTGTCATTTAACAGATTCCATTATATTGTAAAAAAACGGCAACAGCTTTTACACTACGTTGGGAATTCTCTAAGCATACCATTAATTTTACATTATGTGTCAAGCGAACGAATCACTGCAGTAGACTAACCACTGATGTAGTTGAGCTCAAAGATATTCGATAATAGTTGTTAATGTCTTGATAACCTGAGATGCTTCTAAGCCGAATAATACTACTAATATTTGTGTATTTGTCCGCTAATGGTTACAACGTATTTCAGTTGAGCTATTTATCCAATATATAAGTGTCCATTTGAGTGAGTAGCCTATTAACAGCACTGTGCATGCGGTAGATGCAGTAACTTAAAGTATAAGCTTGGCTAAAGGGGTGGTTAAAGGGCGGTTAGACATACCCCAACTTTTGCCACTTGGGTGACTTTTGTTTCACCACTACCGACTATTCCTACAACACCTAATACAAGGGTGGCTACACATGCCGGAAGAGAGTTGCTCGTATCACAGATGGCACTATCTCTCGTACCGCTACACTCTTTCGTTCTCACTTCGAAATTAATTGGTCTTGATTCGGCCGGTTTTGCTTCTCGTCATGCTATTAATACATTACAATCCCTATGATAATGTTGAGCATACATAAAAACCAAGGTAAGTATGACTATATTGCTTGCTATTACCTAAAACAAGCGACATGAATCCAGTATCCACTTATGTCGGTAAAAGTGGAGGTTGGAGCAGCAGCAGCCTTATATAGCAGCACGCGCATGATTGGCTATCTTATCAGTACCCAAATAATTTACATATTGTCTGTATTGTTCCTTATTTATTCATTAAACTAGATATGTTTAACCCATTGAGCACCAGCTATTTACATATAAAAGTACACCCCAGGACCAGCAGGTTGTAAACATTGTTTTTTTTTCAAAAACACCTGGAATGGGTTAGAAATGAAGGAAAAACCACAAAAAAACGATCCCCTAGGTCATTAAGGGGTCCTAAGGGGCGCCCGAAAGTCGGAATTAACATGGGGAAATGGGTAGGCAAAAACAGGCAAAAACAGGTTTTTGCGCGCTCATGTGCACGCGGTTGGACTTTGAGAGTGTTCAACCATCGGCATTGTTGCGTGGGATACTTACACAGTTCCCATACAAATCTGAGCCCTCTAGGTGCCATAGGACCGGAGTAATTAACCGCGACGCACCTTATGTGACGCTGTGATTTAGCGTTACATACATTGTTGACGCAAACACTGCATCGCTGGGGTTCTGTGGGTTAAGTAGTTTTAATGATTACTTATTAAATTACAGTACTATCCGAATCGAACGAGCTATTAAATATCACAGGAAACACAATAATAATGTATATATCATAAAGTAAACACAAGCGAAATAAATCAATGATAAACTCAAGAAGTAAGCTAGAGTGAAGACTGACTGACTCGCTCACGCGGCTTAGCCAATCACAGGCCATGCTTTACGTATTATACATTTAAAATAGGCAGTGACGGCATTAATATATCTTATGTAGAAACATTTTGTTAGATCCAGGATCGAGTAATCTTAATCCCGGGTTTAAACCTGCCCCGAAATCCGAGGTTTTAACCAATGTTCTGAATTCGGGCCTTAGATTTTGGCAATCATGTATCATAAATCGTGAGGTCTTATCTCACTGAACTGTTGAAAAAAACAAAAACACTATAGGCTACTGAACTTTAGCTATTAGCCTTCGAAAAATATCACACATGTTAAATCAAACATTCGCGCTTGGCTACCGTAATAACAAAGATTAATTTAGTAGGTTCACCTCCCATGAAATGCTTCAATACAACTTCCCTCGATCGGCCAACCGGGGATAGGGGTTCGGCAAGAGTTGGAGTACTGTAGTGTTCGGTGTGCAGGCCACAATATCATAGGAATGTCTTTGGCTCTATATACTATTTTACTTCAATTTATTATGCATAATTATCTATACATTTCATTTAATAACTAATGAGAAAATATGCTCATTGCATTTACAGAATTAACCCTGACATTTTGTCGGTACAGTTTATAATCACTCCCTTTAACCCTTATTTAGCGGGGTCGGACTTAAGTCCGATACGAGAAAATTGGACTAAATGGCGGGGTCGGACTTAAGTCCGTGGGCGTATTCCCGCCCTAATTTAGGTGGAAAGCGAAACTTGGTGGTCAGGCGGTGTACTACAAGGGCCCACCCACACATCCCCACTGCGTGACCGTGACTAAGTGACCCTCAAGCAGCCATAATGGAAGGTCAAGATTTGCCCGTGTTCGATTCGGTGGCCGCCAATCCCTAGTGCGTCGCGCCACCCTACTAACCACGCCCGGCTCACCACCCAGAAACTAGATATCATGCTGAACTCTTCAGAACTTTCTAATAAGCTGTTGGATGAAACCGTCGAAGGTCTGGGTGAGAGTGTTGGTAGTGTGGATGACTCGGAAGACGAAAATAACCCGATCATAGGCTTTCACCCCAAGCATAATTTGCGTGGGGTGGATGTTGTGGTTGATATTGGACAGACCCTTGAGCAAATTGGAGACGTTCCTGACGAAGAACATACTGGTGTGGGTGTTGGTAAGTAGAATTTATATTTTATAATTGTTTGAAAATGTGATTGCAAGCATTTTATCACCTTACGAGCGGCTGGTGGAGTATATTTCACTGTGCCGCCCAGCGGGTTTTTTTTTTTACCCTAAATGGGGTTGTTCCGTGCTCTTTTTCATGCATAAACAAGACCCAGAGCGTAATACAAGTATGCATCCTGAAAGTGCGTAAATTGAGCTTTCCAATGACACTCGAACCATCCTTTTACGATCACTGGTTGTCTTTCAACGATCGTAAAACAAGAGTGTAAAAACCCTAAAATACGGTAATATCCTTATAGAATTCCCTGTGTGGCGAGCGGTCTTGAGGTAATTTACGCTCCTAATCATCGCTCCGCTCTCTCTCAGAGCACATTACGTCCTCAAAATTGCACTCTACAAGAAATTTCCTTTGCATTTTATAGCGTATTATTTGTAGGCCGTTCGGTAAATTTCTTACGGTAATACAAACAACCAAAGATTGAATATTTGTGCTTGGCATTATATGATTGTGGAGAACAGATGTAGGCCTACCGTATATATTATGTTTTCATATATATGATACATGTGTAACATTTTTATATTATCACGACTATCTCTCTCTCTCTCTCTCTCTCTCTCTCTGTCTCACTCTCTTTGTTTGTATTCCTTTGTACTCTCTTTGTCTGATGTAGGCCAGGGCACGCCCCTAACTAATCTCTTCCCTCCCAGGGGAAATCACACCTAGCAGATGTTTTTGACCTCCCCTCTCTCTCTGTATGTCTTCCTCTCTGGGTCTACCTATACTGCATGTGACATTGAAATTGCTTGAGAGTTTTATTGCAAGCATTTTATAGCGTATTATTTGCAGGCGTTCGGTAAATTTCTCACGATAACCAGGGTGTATGGTACATTTCTCACGATAATACAAGCAACAACGAAGCTTGGCGGAGTTTGTGGTCTACAATATACCTTTTTATAATTGCATGTGACCTTGTAATTGCTTGAAAGTTTGATTGCAAGCATTTTATAGCGTATTATTTTCAGGCGTTCAATAAATTTGATAAATATATCAAAATAAGTCCTGTGGGACTATGAAATAGCTATTATTGGACAAGGACAATATTTTGTTCATCCCTCCACTGGAATATCAACAACAATGTCAACAACGTATCGCCGTCGGCAATCGTAAGATTCAGAGTCGTAAAGATTCCAGGACGAGCTCAATAGAAAATGAATGAATGAAATGAATGAGTGTGCAGTACTGCCAATACGTATAGCGACTTCCGCTAGATCTAGAGACCTTTACTTCGATCTAGCAGCAATGACTTACACTAGCGGTTTTGTTTTGAAATTTCAGAACAATTTCGAAGTGATATTATATGGATTTTGCCAATTCATATTCTAGTGGTATTTATCATGTCTTACATCTAACAATATATGCTAGCGGATATAATTCAATTGGTAACCCTCCCGCTCTAGTCGGCTCCAAGAAAATCGATAATGGTGGCACTTTAGTAATCAGGTGATAAACAAAACCGCAAGCGGATCGGTTTGGTGTATCGGTATTATGGTAAGTTGGCTACCTACTATTGTTTATACGATATAGTAAGTTGATAAGTAAATTATTATATATTATATATAAAACAAAAACAAAATTCCTGCAATGCAGAAACTGAACTGAAGAAAGAGTGAAAAGGATATAATAATACAGAAATATTACAAGCAAATAAATGAAATAGAGGGATTAGTTAGAGAAAATAATAATGAGAAATACATATACGGATGAGGAAGAGGGAAAGCCAGCGAGCAAGAGAGAGAGAGAGAGAGAGAGACAGGAGGAGTGAGAGAGATTAGAGAAAATAGAGAGATTGCAAGCATTTTATAGCGTATTATTTGCAGGCGTTCAGTAAATTTTTGAATATTTGTGCTTGGCATTATATGCCTACCGTATATATTATTTTGTCATATATATATGATACATATGTAACATTGTTATATTATCACGACACTCTCTCTCTCTCTCTTGTCTCTTCCTCTCTGGGTCGGTTACCTATAGCCTACATTTATAATATCATGTGACCTTGCAATTGCTTGAGAGTTTGATTGCAAGGGTTAATATTACTTCACTCTACTTTCTGCCACCATTACATTAGTTAATGTTCTTAAGAGGTTTATCAGTACAGTATATACCTTCTGTCATACACAGAGAGGGGGTGACACCCGTCTATCAACACCTTCCTATCCCTAATAAGTGTAGCCAACTAACCCAAGAGAAACTCTATTTCCACGGTCCTTATTTTACTCAACACATATACCTCAATATGTCTGTACTTCATCCTGTTACCTAAACTCCTTGAAACTCTGTGTGCCCAGTCATATTAACACCACCGTACCTTGAAATTGGGGCACAGTGATGCTTTCAATTTGATGGGATATACTGTATACACGACAGTTTTACATATTGTGTTTTTCTGAATCATAGACACAATAATAAACAGTATATAAGGTTATTAATTAATACTAATCATAATACCTGCAAGCAATATCTGCAATATATATATATATATATATATATATATATATATATATATATATATATATATATATATATACTGTATATCTATATATATATGAAATGACAGGGTTGGATAACCTAATGCTAAAGGAAAACCCAAAACCATTCCCATCAACGGCAGGAGCCACAAATCACCACTATCGAATTGCTTCCATAACCTGCCGGAAGAGAGACCAGAAGCAGCCTTCCCGGGACAGCAACAACAAGGTACCACAGTCGCCTATTGCACCACACCAGGAGAGGCGCGCGGCTTACCCTACGTATAACATACGCGGGGTAGGACATTCACCACAGTTTGCTAGTCTATACCCCCGGGCGCCAGGTGAACAATGGCCATCCACACCTGGGACAGACCTGGATTATACGGAGGAGGACTTTATGTTAATTAGACACCATCCTCCTTCATTCCTCTTCAACCACCCGGGCGTTTAATGCACCACTATCACAGCAAGACAAGGCTGTGCTTGGAATGCCACAAGACAAGAAGATAAGCAAGCCATTCTATACCAGCTTCTAAATTGAGAGAGGCCTCCAACTATGTAAATTAGTTATCACATGTACCAATAGCCATTAAGCTACTACCTTTTAGTATTAATAAATTAAGCACAGTATTCCCCATTTATTCATGTATGCATTGTATTTTTAAAACTTTAGACAACCAAGCAATAAATAAACAAAAAATATTTTCCATGCCCGTTATGTTCCGGAAACCGTCGACTTGTCACTCTCTGTAAAGTCCAATACTACCTGGCCGAAATCAGGTTTGAGTTAGGCAAGTCAAGGCACTGTGTCCCATGGAGTATCTGTGGGAGGGTATAAGTGATCAACTAGACCGGATAGCACCATCTGAATGAGGCTAGCCAAAATCCTCTAAATCGTGCCCTGCAAGCAGAGACTGTGACCAGACGAGAGTGTGTGTGTGGAGGGCGTCCCGGAAGTGACCCGCGTTAGTGCTACCTGTGTGGAGGTTCCCCTGGACCGTACCCCCTCAGCACCCAGGCCAGACGCACCCCGCACTTGGTCGCTCTACGTGTGTCAGATCTCTATGAGGCCCACCTCTGCTATACTCCTACTAGTCCATGAGCCAAGACCCGAATTTTGGGATATCGGTACCACCCGGGGTGACTAATTCTCTTAGGTGTTTTTAGCTTGCTACATGTCTCTAGTTTATGTTTTGATATGATAGCCCTTGCACATTGGTAGCTTAATGGTCGTTATCACTTCTTGAATAGACATACCCTACCGAAAATTCCGAATTTTTTTAAAATGTCAAATTTGGGGACAGGAATGCCTAAATGTCAACAAAATGCATATAGTAATTGTCACATTTAATACAAGTCCTGTAAATACACACTAAGCATGCCATGGGCTTGTACATACTATTATGGCAAATTACTACTCCTAAATATCATCTACGTCAGACTCGGAATCTGACTGTTGTGCCACCGGCTCTTCTTCAATAGCCTTGTTCTGACATGTCTGTAACCTGCACATGTCCGTGCATTTTAGACCATTGCTGAGGCAAGTACACTTAGGGAGTTCGCATGACCGCACACACTTGCAAGACAGTAGCTGCATAACAGCATCTGGTGCTGGTGAGCCTCGCATCCAGTTGACGGCAAGCTTACCGTCCTCATCTGTCATCCAACCGCAGTCTGTTGGGTTCGCAACAAATGGCTGGCTCTGAAGACTTCTCCTCCAGATCGCAGCCTGGTAGTTTGCACGCAGTGCATGCATGAAGAGGCAGTCCTCACAAGGAGGGAGTTGACTTGACTCTACCTCTCCACGTCTTGCACAGAACAGCTCATACCGAAGCTTGTTTACCTTAGTTGTGTGGGTAGATGGTAGGTACATGTGGCAGGTGATTTCCTGTAGCTTCTCAAAGAGTTCAGGAGACACTTCCCATGAGCGTCCAAGTTCGTGAAAAGCATGCTGGTATGTCTTGTCCATCTTCACCTGCTTGAGTGTCGTCATCTTCCCTCGGCCAGCGAATGCACTGACGGTATCACAGCCTGTAAAGGCATGCATACCAATCAATGAATCACACACGCTGCCTCCCAGTGTGCGGCTCAGTGTGGTGATATCCAGGAATCTTGTCCGGTTCTTCGTCCCGCACTTCTGGAACAGATGGGATGGGATCTTGTGGCACATGCCAAGACACAACACCATGACGTCTGTATCTTCTGCAGTGATGATGACAGACTTGTTCCCAGATTCTGCTGCATGAAGTGCATGGAGAAGAAGGCGTGTGTCTGCTTCTTCTTGAGTTGACTTAAGCTCAGGAGCCTCTTCCCACTGCTCTTTGGTGATCTTGAAGCAGCGCTGCTCACATGTGACATACAGCTCCTTGTCCTTGAGCTTCTCCCTGTGCTGTGGTGCCTTCCATTCTTCTACCAAGAACTTGATAAGACTTGCCTTGTTGGAGGAACTACCGAGTAACTTTCTCCACTGCTGGATGTTGTGCCCAGGTTGAATGTTCTTGAAATGAATTCCTGTGCCTGCACTTCTTTTGGCTCGTTCTGCATCCTTGATGGATGTCTCCTTGTAGATATCAAACACAACATCAATGCGCCTGCTCTTAGCACCTTCATGAACAGCGTGACTCAGTGCTGTACCTGCAAGCTGTGAAAAAGTTTTGTCGTTTCCCTTCAGTTTGTGGACCAGGCTCATCCCATCAATTATGGTAGCAGAGGGCTCGGGTATCACTTCTGCAGGAGAAACATTCCTCTCTAACTCCTTTGCGAGGGCAGCCTTGTTGGTCTTGCGGAGAGACCCATCACCGCTGGCAAGTGCCCAAGGCAAAGGCCCCAGGGGATGAGCCAAGACATCACTCATTTTGAGCTTTCTGTTCTCGGCAACAAGGATCATCTGGCCAAATAGGTTCCTGTCAGCCTTTAAGATAACCTCCTTGGCATGGTCTTGTGAGCGTGGCTTCATTCTGATGTTAGTGAACGTTCTCAGTTTCGTCTTCGTCATCGTGTCATGAAACTGTATATAAGTTGGCGTATCGATCTCCAGGCGCTCTTCCTTGAAGGCTTGATATGCATCCTCTCCTATTCTGTAGGCCCCTAGAAGGTCTTTGACAACTTCTGGTGGTGCCATAGTCGCAGTTGACAAACTGACAAGATCTTCTTGCTCTGCGTTGAAGGGGTTCAACCAGCTGGTCTCCATCAGTTGAACTAAAGATTGGACATCGGCCTCATCTCTTCTAATCCTGGGCATCTGTAGGTCTGGGTGGCTGAAGTCAGTATACTTTTGGCCTACTACCATAGTCCTGAGCTGCCTTAAGTACCTGCTGCGATACTCCGATGTCAGGTAGTACCTGGCGACAGCTCCGCCTTTCAGGCTGAAGCCTTTTGTGCCCCCTGGTGTCTGGGTGTCTTTGTTGATCGTCTCTTCGATTGTCTGGTCCACAGGGATCTGTCCAAAGGGATTCTTGCTACCGATCTGGACCGAAAAGCCACCTTGCATGAAGTGTTCATGGACCTCTGGGTGTTCAATGGGCAGTCGAGACATCAAGGCATAGTAGTAGGTTAGGAACCGGGCATAGTTCACTTTGTCATAGGCAAAACACCACGGTATCATCTGTCGGATTGCTCCTAGGTGGAGCATCCAGTTGCCTTCTCTGGAGGCTCGAATTAAGTCCAGCATGATCTCAACCATGTCCAGGTATGACATCCAGAATGCTGAGAGGTTGTGTTCATCTCTGAGGGTCTCAAGATAAACTTGGAAAAGCTTCATGATATGTGTGCATGATTCACTCTCCATCAGCTCTTGAAAGAGTCCCTGAGACACATTGCTGTGAAAGCTGTTGATGTCCTTCAGTGTTTCATCTAGATGGTGTATGTCCCTTGAATGGTTTTCTTCTAGCCATGAAAGGAAGCCTTTCCATGCAAGCCTCATCAGTGCTTCATACACGAGCTTGTGTAGTCTCACTGCTCTGTTGTACCTCTTGCCGTTCATCACTCCTGACACTGATCCTTCTGCGATGATACCTGATTCCACACACAGATCTCTAAGACCTGCATCTTGAAACCTCTTTCCTATGGTGGAGATGAGATTACAGATTGTGTGGAAGACGCCCATCCTGATGATAATGTTCTTGAACTTCTCTTGTTTCCAGATAACTTCGGCAGCTTTGGCATAGAGTGCTTGATCAAACACGCACACAATCTTGTTAAGCTGTAAGGACTGCATGATAGCATGCGTTTGTTCCAAGATTTCATTAACGGTGGACATTTCTGTTGCGGGAGCATTGATAGTGGGCAGGTAGCTTACAGTGTCCTGAACCACTGCAATGTCTCTGCGCATTTTGATGTTGAACCCAGTCCAACTGCTGATGGACTGGTCCTCATGGTCTGACATTCGAGTAAGAAGCCAGATATGGTTCTTTGTCTTTGAATCCTGGACTTCCTTGGTAGTGTCGACATACGCAGTCTCAATCCTAGGTGGCCCTGCCCGCCGCCCAACATTGTATATTGGCAGCATTGATGATGTCTGAGTGATGCTTCTTATCTTGGACTTGGTAATCTCTGGCAGGACTTTCTCTGGCACAGAGCCTGCAACCTTGGACTGGACAGCAATGCCATTGACTCTATGAGAAGTACCTGCTCCACTTAGGGTCTCTTCAAGTCGGTCAATGTTATCCCAGGCCAGGGTTGTGAACACACCAGGGTAGATGTTTGCTGGCAGTGGAATGTCATCCTTTGAGCATTCCAGCTTCTGGATACAAAGGGCTGTATCGATCTCCTCAAACATTGAGTAAGACACACAGTGACCAAGACGATTCAGAGTTCGGATCAGTTCTGTGTTTCCTGTCAAAGACTTTACAGCATTGGTCAGCAGTACGTGCTTGGGTGGTTTTGTCTTGCCACTGGTAACAGCAAAGACCAAGTCACTGCCAAAGGAAGTGGCAAGACGTTGAGCTCTTTCAGAGGGAGTTTCACACTCACACTCTCCTGTCAGCAGGGTGTGCAGGAATTGAGTGACTGCTGCAGGAATGACATTCTGATCTGTATCGGGAGGCCATGGCTGACTCACATCTTGTTTATTGATCTCATTCCTCAGCTGCATTCCTGCTTTGGTTAAGACATCTTCAGAGTTAGCTGCTCTTGCTTCTTGCAGGTCTTTTGCCATTTTGTGTGCTTGCCGGGCAAGGTCGTCCATTGAGAGGCTGCGTGGATAGATTAGAAGCTTTCCTTTCTCATCTGGGACAAAGTGTAGTGATTCTCCAAACTCGGTTTCAATCTTTCGGCGAACATGTTTCTTTGTCGCTGGTTTCAGTTGGATAATACCACGGGACATCATGGATCTCTCAAGCCTAGATGTGAGGTTTGTCATAGGCAGTACCTCTGGGTTGGGGAATAATTTGGTCCTTATATACAAGCAGAGTTCCTCGAGGGCTTCTGTCTCAACCTCTTCGTAGCGTGCTTCCTCGCTTTCTTCCTGATTTTCACCTGCACCCGACCTGGCGGCCGCTGGGAAATCATCTTTTGTGAAGAGTTTGTAGCACGACTTGTGGTAGTGACCCTCTGCAGCAACAAGGTCTCTGCTAACTAAACCAAGGATTCTCTGGTTAAGTTTCCTTATTGCTGCTCTGCGAATCTTCTCATCTGCTCGTAGCTCAACACACTGTATGAGTGGCTCCCTTGTCTTTGTTGTTTTTATGTACTTGCTTGACTTCTCGCAGAAGATACATACTTTGGCATACACCCTGCTAGTACTAGGGGCATCCCTTGATGCCCTCCTCCTGGGGTCGACGCTTGCTGATTCTATCTTGACACCCTTGGCAAGGATAGAATCCAGTGACTTCTTCATTGTAAAGAGACTATGACATTTACGGTGATAATGTATGTGTGGTATTCCTCCTTCTTCAAGGCCCTTGGCTGCTTCCAGGACTGGATCATGCTGCCTGATTTCTGCAGCCCTGAGCAATGTGTTCCAGGAGTCCAAATCCTGTGGTGACACCAGAGCATCGCTGTCATCATCAGAGCAGTGGATGATACAGTCGATCCATGCTCTCTTCCTCGCAGATGGTTCCATCCTGCCGTCAAACAGTCGACACACACCTGCAAAAAATATCACCATTAAACCATGAACAAACAAACACATTACATGGAAACCACTCTACATATGTTTGCTCCTTCCAATAATAAATTATCCCCAAAATATAACAAAAATCCCCAAATATGAAATAAACCCCTAAATATGGAGAAACTTGAAATACACATCGGAATCATTCTTGTAGAGAATCAAATAAGCTACAAGAGCTGTTAGAATATATTTTTCAATGTTCCCCATATTTAAGGATTTATTCTAGATTTAGAGGAAAATACCCAAAATATAGAGTATATTCCGAAATATGAGGAAATTTGAAAAATACCTAGGAACAACTCTGGTAGAGAATATAATTCTACATAGGTGTTCAAAGTTTCGCGATGATTGTGTGATGGATTTTAAAGAAAATGAGGAAAACGCCGAGCGTCACGCTAAAAATCTTTATTTTTGGGTAGCGCCCCTATTGCATCAAAAAAATTAGACTAAGCTACCAGTGCGAGAAGGCTATCATATCTTAATGTACTTACAGTCACTCTATAAACATTTTAGTACCATTCGTGTTTAGTCACCCCAGGTGGTACCGATATCTGGCCTGGCTCATGGACTATACCCAAAATTAGGTGTTTTCTGTTTTACTTATAATGTTGTGTGATTAATACAAGGTTATGTAAGATATATTATGTATTCCATTAACATAAATACCAGAGAGCTTTTATTTTCTTCTTAGTCCCTCTATTACTTGTGTCGTAGGTACAGTAAAAACGCTATCCTGGGATTGATCTATTATAAATACTTCGTAATATATATTCAGGCATTACTAACAGATTATATATATATCCATTCGGCCCGATTACCCGCACACTACACGCAAATACTGTGAACACCCCTGACAGATCTGATTTTAGGTAAATTAGGATCATCAGGGTACGCATATCGCATATCGGTTATAAATGTTCACAGAGTGTATTATTGCCGTGTCTCTATGAAAACTCCCTTTAATTTATGTTTCCTGGTTTCACACCCAGTTTAAACATTTAACTTGAGTTCCTCGTAATTCCATTTTGCCCATATCGCATTAATATTTATATGTAGAGGGGTTTGATCGTTTCTATAAGACAAATCTTTGTTTGTTCAGTTCCTGGAACTGCGATTATTAAATCTAACCATATACGTTAGTGAATAATTAAAACCTCTTCCCTTATTTATAACTCATTAGTTATTTGTCCTTCAATTGATATTTATATATAATTTATTAGGTCTATTCGAGACGTTGTGACCTCAGTATTTTGACCCTACACCGCATCACCTTTTTATCACGCGCTAACCTTGACCTTTAGGATATCCATTGTCTTTTGAGACTAGCCGCTCTGTTAGCATTATGCGATAGTTATGTATTCATCATTGTTAATCAATTGTGATTTATCTATTATTCGTGAAAATTGATTATGCATTATCCATACTTCAAGAATAATATTATTCCTTCTTGTAGCAGGTTAGAGAGTATTTTTCCTAATAGATAACACTCAACCTATTAACCATTCATGTTCTATACCAAGTGCCCTGATCCAAAGTGAAATAAAAACTTGTGAAACCCAACCGTGTATTCTGTATCATTGGTATATATATAGGAGATTTATAATTGTATATCCGGAGTAAGCTGTGTTCCTGCTGAGTTTGTAGTTCTTAACACTCAACGAGCGGCTAGGTCGGTAATTTCTATGTACCAACCAGAGGGTGGTTTTACCCTAAACGAGCTTATTTCCGTGTTTGTTTTCATGCATAAACAAGAGCCAGAGCGTAATACAATTATGTATCCCTGAAAGGGCATTAATTGAGCTTTCCAGTGACACCTGAATCATCCTTCTACGATCACTGGTTGTCTTGCAACGATCGTGCAACCGTAGGGCAAAATCGCTAAAATACGGTAATTTTGTTACATAATTACGTGTGTAGCGAGGGAGGGAGGGTGGATGTGTGTGTAGTATATGTCAGTAGGCCCACGGCAACCGTGGCGAGCGGTCATGAGGCAAGCTATGCTCCTCCCATCGCTCGTCTCTCTCTCAGAGCCAATATTGCGCCAAAATTGCACACAGACTTAAGTCGGGCCCCGCCACATAGTCCTTGGTTCTCTAGCCCGACTTAAGTCCACCCCCGCCAATGAAGGGTTAAAAAGCTTTCCTAGAGTGGAAAGAGTGAACTAAGATACACAGGCAAATATTATTGCCCGGCATAACAATATATGTATATATATACATATATAGATATATATATATATATATATATATATATATATATATATATATATATATACTACAAAACCAGCAATGTGACAGACAAATATATTTTGCACTAATATCACTTTAATCAAAAGAGGTCAATTAAATATTATTCTAATTATTTGGTATATTGCTAATAAAACTATGTTAATGTGTATATTTTCAGCCACCTTTTCCTGTCTTCTCTTATTGGCTGATACATTTGGCAGCCCTTATCCTTCTTTCTTTACTCCTTTCTCGTTTGTTCTCATTCTGTATTTCTGAGTTTCTGGCTATTCCTGTAATATTTATGCACCATGATTATCTTGCCTAGATGGATGATGGTGTGGCTATAACGCTACATGGGTATCACAGGACCCTTGTATCTGTTTAGCGACTTTGGATATGATTACTTATATCATTGTGTAATGTATGCCTCAAAAGCTAAAGGATTACAATAAACCGAGTATTAATATTATTATTATAATTTGTATTAATATTAATATTATTATCAACTCTGGAAGCAGAGTGGTATCGCGCACACAGATCCCGCCCGTATACTGTGCACCATAATTCAGCTTGTTTGTCGTCGTCGTCCGACGTCGTCGTCGTTCGTCGTTGTCGTCGTCGTCCGTCCGGTAACTCCTCCTAGACCGTTCGATGGATTCTCACCAAATTTCACAGGTATATACATTTGGTCTATGCGAAGGTCAGTCAAAAAGAAATTTTCAATTTAACTAAAAGGTTAAGGTCAAAGGTCAAGGTTAAAAATAAGGTCAATATTTCATGTGTTTTAGTTTTTACTCAAATTTCTTCATTTTCACTATACAAGTTACTGGTAACCTCGATATCTTTTTGACCAGATGTTAAATTAATATTCTAAAGGGTAATGTCAAAGGTCAAAATAAGTTTTGTACTACTATTTCTTATAACAACTGTTAGATTCTCACTAGGCTTACCATGAATATTCGGAATACTTAGGCCAAGGTCATACAAGAAACTATTCAATTCCATATGAAAGGTCAAGGTCACAAGTCAAGGTAAAATATAAGGTCAATATGCATTTTTTTTTTACTTTTAATGCAAACTTCACAAAATGTTGTGAGATACTTGCACTTTAAATGAAAAGGAAAATGACACACTTTGAAAAAAACATATCATGAAGGTCAAGGTGAAGGTGAAAGGTCAAGGTCAACTATTCTATAAATATATATATTACTAACTGATGGGTTTTAATGAAATTAGTCATGCTTATTTGATTTTCCTGGGCAATGTCAATGAACAAAAAAAAATACTCTTACATAAAGGTCAAGGTCAAAGGTTAAATTATACTACCGGTATGTATTTTGTGTTTTTATTCAAATTTCTTCATTTTCACTATACAAGGTACTGGTAACCTTGATATCGTATAGCTCAACTTTTAGATAAATATACTAAAGGGTAAGGTCAAAGTTCAAGGTCAAAGGTCAACATAGGTTTTTTACTATTATTTCTTATGCTAACTCTTAGATTCTCACTAGGCTTACCATGTATATTCGTAATACCTAGGCCAAGGTCATACAATAAACTATTCAATTCCATATGAAATGTCAAGGTCACAGGTCAAGGTCAAATAAAAGGTCAATATGCTATTATATTTACTTTTCATGCAAACTTCACATTTGGTGAGATAGTTGCACTTTAAGTGAAAAGGAAAATAATAAATGTTTAGACATATAAAGCTCAAGATAAAGGTCAAAGGTCAAGGTCAACTATTCTATTAATATATATGAAACTAACTGATGGGTTTTAATGACATTAGGCATGCTTATTTGATGTTCATGGGCAATGTCAATGCAAACCAAAATATACTTTTACATAAAGGTCAAGGTCAAAGGTCAACTTTTATTATTTATTAAAAAGATTACTCAATTTTTTGAAAACTGGCTGTGTTATGGCTTATTACTTAAATCACATATATATCAAATTTCACATAAATATTGTAATAGTTAAGGTCAGAGGTCAAGGTCAAACTAAGAGTATTTGTCATTTACCCTAAACCCCTCCTTGACTGTTGTATTGTCATAAAATTATACAGGCAAATTCAGATGGTCAATGCGACGACCATCCAAATATAGGTATTTTATTTTTAGTCAAAGGTCAAAGGTTAAGGTCACAGTATATGATCACTATTTGTAATCAATACATTTGTATACAAATTACACCATATTCATAATGCTAGCTAATATGAACATTGCTGTTAAGCTCACTAAATCCTTGATAAGAAACTCTAAGGGCGAAGGTCAAGGTCAAAGGTCAATGTTAAAGGTCGAAATATGATTTTTACTTGTATTTCCTATTTAATGTAAGATTCTCATTAGGCATATCATGAATATTCGGAATGCCTAGTCCAAGGTAATTCAAGAATAAACATAATTCCATTTGATAGGTCAAGGTCAAAGGTCAATGTCAAATATAAGATCAATATGCTAATTTCTTTACTATTCATGTAAACTTCACAACATTCGTTGAGACAGTTGTGCTTTAAGGAAAAAATAAAATTTTAAATTTTCGGACATCATGAAGGTCAAGATGAAGGTTAAAGGTCAAGGTCAACTATTGATTTAATACCTCTGAAACTAACTGAGGATCTTCAATGAAATTTGACACACTTATTTGATTTTCTAGGGTTTCATCAAAGCAAACAAAAATATAATCCTACATAAAGGTCAAGGTCACAGGCCAAGGTCATAAGTTAACCATCATAAAAAGTACTCAATTTTCGGTAAGCTGACGACTGTTAGTTGCATTTTTACTTAAATATCATATATTTCAATCATATATATATTTTTTTGTTATATACTGTATATATACTGTATATATATATATATATACAGTATATATATATATATATATATATAATAATACTTAAGGTTAACCCGTCCAGCCCCGGCTAGTTTTGTAATGTTTGTTCACCAGAACCCGGCCGGTTTTCAAAAAATGGTTTTATTCCAGAAACAATAGCGAATGGGTTAGGAATGAAGGAACAACCACGAAAAACCGCTCAAAAAGCTTAAAGAATGGTCCTACAGAGCCCCCGAAAACTTATTTTACAAGAGTAAAAAATTGAAGGCAATTACCCCAAAAAAACAGGTTATTGCACGCTCACGCGCACGCACGTGGACTGTGAGAGTTTTCAACCATCGGCACGGTTGCGTGGGATACATACACAGTTCACATACAAATCTGAGCCCTCTTGAGTGGCTACACCTGAGGTTACGGTCGGCGCAATTAGGGTGACGCGCCAGGCGCGTCTCTGGGGCTGTGCGTTACATACATCGCCGACGCATCAGGTGCGTCGCTGGGGCTGTACGGGTTAAAGGTCAAGGTCAAAGAACAAAAGAAGAGTGTTCATTATTTGTTTAAACTCTTCCTAGACAGTTTAACCCTTTGTGTACCGGTGACGCCTTCTTTTATTATATTATAGCTATTATTAAACGATATTGTAGAGCTTATGAAGGATCTGTGGTAGTAAAACGGATTAATCAAGATAGTTAAAAGCCTGCTAATTTTATGGAGGCCCTTCATAAACTTAATAAAACCTTCTTAATATCAAGTATAAAATGAAACTGACAGAACTGTACTGAACGGGTTACATATCATCACCAAATTTTGCTGGCAAATTCGGTTGGTCAATGGAACGATTGTCCAAATTTTGTGTTTTTGTTATTGAATGGTGAATGGTGAAGGTCGCAGATTATGGAAACTATTTCTTTCTTATATATCTTTAAAATTTGAACTACACCATATTCAAAATTTTGCAAAATAATGTTACGCTGACCTTATTATAGATAAATATTCCAATGGTTAAGTTTCAATGTTATCATAAATGTAATTATATACTCCCAGGCGGACAAGAACCTCCAACAGTCAGGACCAGTGTCTATGCTTTAATCCACTACACACAAGTATCCTATATCACGCCGTGGTATAGTGGATTAAAGTATGGGCACTTGTTCTGACTGTCGGTGATTCAAGTCAGGCTGTGAGCATATAAAACATTTAGTATCTTATGTGTACTTGCAATTTATATATATATATATATATATATATATATACTGTATATAAGCTGATTTTACATAAGAGATTCAATACTACTTGCAGAATTCTAGGTCGCAGAGTTGCGTATGCATTTTTTTTTGGGGGGGGGTAATGCGAAAACTGCACACCTGCTTTATTATTATTTTATAAGGGGTTCGAGCCCCAGCAGGGAACCCCTATTGTAATCATTAAATCTTGGTATTCTTCCAAATTATTTGTCCACGCCAGTTTTTACACAATAACTCCTAAACCGCTTGTCGGATTGGGACCAATCTTTTACACAAGGTGCGTTTTTGTATTGGGAAACTATTGATATGCTAAACATCAAAAATGGCCTCCAAACAGGTCTGTGGCAGCCGGTTTCCCAAAAAATTAAAAACATAAATAACGTCTCTCCCACTCATAGGAAATTATTAGATTTTGGTATATGGACTCCACTACTAATGCTCGGCAAGTTTTATGGAAAAGGTTTTGATTTGCACATGGGTTTTTTGTTTTGGCAATCTTGAAGAAACCTCATAATACACTTAAAAATCCATATCTTGAAAACTACGCAGATTATCAACCCCATTTTTGCGTAGTTGGGCGAGGCTCGCAATTCCGAACGTTTTGGTGCCAACAGAATAGAAATTGGTTAAATAGTTTGGCCGCAGCATTGAAAACTGTCTATTCATAAATTACTTGAACACCGTATTCGGTACCCACACAACGTTTGCAGTCTTCAGTTTAGGCTTCTCTGCATCCCCTTGTTTTGCTAAATAATATTTGATTTCATCATTCAGATCCATGCATTTTTTTAAATTTAACTCTCTCAAAAAGGTTAGAGTCCCTACGAATTCCACCAATTATTTAGCCAACCTACCTATACATACCTACCCTACCAAATATTAATGATAATTAAAATATATTTTTGGTAAATAGAAGAGTATTGGCTAAGGTTTTTAACAATTCCTTACTTTGCCAAATGCTTACTTTAATAACAGTGATCTAGACCTTCAATTTTTTTGACAATTGCCGGTGGATGCAAAGGAGGGGCCTCGATGGAAGGGGATGTACGCAGCCACATATCTTACCCTCTATGCATGCGCGAAAATGTGAGCCTCCATTGGCCCCGCCCCCCGTTTCCCGCATTTAAATATACCCTTTAAACCGTCACTGTTAGCTCGCTTTGTAGCTCGGTCAACACAGCTCTCACCTGGCACCCAGGAATCCAGTATTCGATCCCACTCGAAATTTAGTGTATTTTTATATTTTTATTTTGTTATTTGTGTTATGTTATATTATATTATATTATATTAGGGTTAGGTTACGTTAGGTTAGGTTAGGTTAATCTAATATTTGTACATTTTGGGCAGTGGGCGGGGCCGGTGGTAAGGTATGTGGCTGCGTACAGACCCTCCCGGCCTCGATATAGGAGATACATAGCTTTATATCGTGATCACATTCATGCTATTATGTATGCATGCAGAAGTAGCAGGAGACCTATGTGGAGAGTGAACACTTATAACTAGGCCATAGTCAGTAAATAAGACGGAAATGATAGGGTAAATAAGGGAGGTAGATTACGAGAGACAGAGAGAGGGGTTGAGATGTGCTACAAGTTCTGTGGTACGGTAATTTCGGCCTTATCGTATCGTATCGTGGGATTATGGTGGTGGTGGTCTCTCTCTCTCTCTCTCTCTCTCTCTCATTTATCGCTGTCTTCCTTACGATTACGACATCCTAGTGCATGATAAGATAGGAAATAGGGAGCCTGCAGAGAGCCGATAAACCCACACACGGCAGATCTCTTTCACACCCAACCCATCTCTCTCTGTCTCTCTCTCTCTCTCTCTCTTTTTCACAAATGAGAACATTATAACATATGAAAATGGGAGTCTGCAGAGAGCTGATTGGCCCACAAATGACAGATTCCTTTCACACCCAACCCATCTCATCCTACCTAATTTTTTGTTGAAGCTTTATTGTTCTTGATCCCACTATAGCACTCGGTAGCCTATTCCACATATCTACAACTGTGTTACACAAATAGAGGCAAATCCCTTACACAGCCAATCTCTCTCTTTTGCTCATGTTTGTTTGCACACCGGTACAAATGAGGCAGATCCCTTAC
Source organism: Paralithodes platypus (assembly GCA_032716605.1). Lineage (NCBI taxonomy): Eukaryota > Metazoa > Arthropoda > Malacostraca > Decapoda > Lithodidae > Paralithodes > Paralithodes platypus. Next base: position 43,949,718 of record CM064548.1, on the reverse strand, counting down.
ACATGCAACCAAAATGAAAATGGGAGCCTGCAGAGAGACAAGTGGCCCACACAAGGCAGAACCCTTTCACACCCAACCCATCTCATCCATATCCCTTGTAGGGAATTTAGATAGATAGGTTAATTTTCTAACTCAATGGTACATGATATTATCCCAACAAATAGTTATTTAATAATTACCAAATGAAGAATTCGATGAGTGGAATTCGGTCCTCTACACACGGCTAATTCATTTGCATGACATGTAGGATGTTCACATAATACAATATCGATATAATGAACTTAGCTTAGAGGACTGGTAATGTAGGACTGTTGATATGGATTAACCCTTGTTTGGCGGGGATGGGCTTAAGTCGGGCTAGAGAAGAAAGGGCTATGTGGCGGGGACCGACTTAAGTCTGTGTGCAATTTTGGAGCAATATTGCCTCTGAGAGAGAGACGAGTGGTGGGCGGAGCGTAGGTAGGGCTCTGACCGTTCACCACGGGTCCCGCGGGCCTACTGACATTTACTCCACACACATCCACCCTCCCTCCCTCACTACACAGGGTATTATGTCAAGAAATTACCGTATTTTAGGGATTTTTCCTTCGTCTTGCACGATCGTTGCAAGAGAACGCGGGGTCGTAGGAGGATGGTTCTGGTGTCATTGGAAAGCTGAATTAACGCCCTTTCAAGGATACACAATTGTATTACGCTCTGGCTCTTGTTTATGCATGAAAAAGAGCACAGAAATAAGCTTGTTTAGGGTAAAACCCCCCGCTTGGCAGGTAGTAGGCAGGTAGTAGGCCGCTCGTAAGATGTTAATAATGGTAGCACATGGTGAACTTATAGGTTGAGTCAGGGCTGGGGGGGAGCTGTTGATCGTATGGTTGATTTTGAGAGACTGAGGGCCGGCGTTCTGTTGCTTTGCGAAGTTACATAATGACTGTCGGCTCATAATAATTATAACCTATGATTTGGTTTCATGATACATCTAGAGCTGATGTAAATATTTATGCATTACAGTTAATATTTAACCTACACTTAATAATAAACTACAGTACATAAAGAACTAGCCGATATCGTACTTGCTATACAATACCGCCAAATTCAAATACCCAATTGGACTCAAAACTTTCGGGATCATCACACTATTCCCGACATACTGCCCACCACCAAAAACAAAATACAGTAGCTATATACAAAAAAGGATATAAAAGATTCAAAGATCACCTTGGTTAATCTTAGATCTCCAAAGATCCACGGAACTCAAAGCCGCCCTCCTTTTGGGGCGAGCGCCACTGGAAGCCAGAGAAGGATCATCCTTCTCATTATCAACTGCTCCACCCTGAGGAGCACTTTCACCAGCACTCCCCTGTGGAGGTATATCAGTAGAGTTACCGGTATCATCAGGCAGTTCTACATCCTGCTGAAAGGGGTATAAACTTACGACTGGGCGAGTAGTAATCCCAGTCGAAATCTAGCAACCCTAATATGACCATCAATACCCTGGAACAAATTGACAATCCTACCAAGCTTGCAATATAACCTGGGACGCTCATCATGAATCAATACGATATCCCCGATATGAGCCCACCGTTGATTCGTCCCGTTGATTACATTCGAGTGACGTTCGCGAAGAGACAGCAAATATTACTGTGTCCACCTTTTCCAAAAGTCGTCTGACACCTTGATCATATGTTGGAAGCGACGACGTGTGGCATCAGCATCCCCGAACGTAGGGTCTTGTATATCCTCGTGGGTTACTGATGCCCTAGGAAAGGGATTAAGATTTCGTCCACGTGTTAGCATGGAAGGCGTAATGGGTAAAGGGATCATCAAGATCTGCCGAGATATAGGTCAAGGGCCTGTCGTTGACTGACATCTCAATCTCTGTCAAGACTGTTTACAACTCCCTTTTGTTGACCCTAATACCTTCTTCATGGCAGACTTGACAATTCCTATTGTCCTCTCCCAAATCGCCCCGAACCATGGTGCACGTGCTGGTATAAATTTCCATTGACAACTCTTTCCAGTGAGGGTAGACACAACCTGTGGGTCATCCATTATATCCTTGAGAAATTTGGATGCCCCGACAAAACAAGTTGCATTATAGCTCAGAATAATTTGAGGGACACCGTTGCGACCTGCAAAGCGCCTTAGAGTATGTAAAAAACCCTCACTGGATAAGTCGTCAATCAATTCAATGTGAATCGCTCTGGTTACCGCACATGTGAAGAGTACGGCATATACCTTAGCGATATTACCGGGCGATTCCCTAATTTGAATTGCTCCCGTATAGTCTACCCTGGTTACCTGAAATGGTTCATACCTTTGTACCCTGAACTCAGGTAAAGGAGGTAGATCAACTGGGGAGTATGGCTTACCCTGTAATCTTTTACAGATAGTACAGCTATTGTTGATCCCCTTAATCGCTTGTCGCATCTTAGGGATCCACCAACGTTGTCGCATATAAGCCATAACATAATTTACGCCAAAATGTAGGCAGATCCCATGGCATTTGCGAATCAACAGTTTGGTAATCAAATGAGAGGAGCTAAGGAGAACAGGATATTTCGCAGAATCAATAATGTCCGCCTTCTGGATCCTGCCTCTACACTTAATTATGCTTCCTTCCATATATAATCCTAGCTGCCTCATTAAGTTTGAGGGTTTGGCCTTTGACTCCTTGTTCAGTATTTCATGTTCAGTAGGATAAGATTCCTTTTGTACAAAGCATATTATTTTCGCTTCTGCTGATCTCAATTCATGGAGTCTGATGTGCTTCGAATCTTCACTAAGGAAAGACCTGTGAGCCCGACTTCTCATGTTGTTAATGAAACGGTATATCCATGCAAATACCCGTATTACTTGATCATAGCTGCCGTAACGTTCCCACTCTACCAACTTGTTATCCTGATGTGTAGTACTCACAGTCGAACTACTTAACACATCATCTTGGGGCCGACTTGTTGGATCAGATATGCATACCCTGAAATCCTGAGGCCATTCAGTTGGAGATGTAAGCCATGTAGGTCCTTGCCACCAAATAGAGGATGACATAAACTGATGAGCCGAGATCCCCCGGGAAATTATGTCACCGGGGTTATCCTTGGTGCTCACATAGCGAATTTTAACTGTAGGAACTAAGTTATGTATCTCATCATTGCGATTTGAAACATGAACAGGTAACACTTTCTGGCTGTGTACCCATGAAAGCGCTATATGACTGTCGCTCCAGACATAGACGTTATTAACACCTTATTGGCGGCCTAGGCGGTCTATTTGACCGTACCGCACAACATTTTTTTTTTACCCTAAATAGGGTTGTTTACGTGATCATTTTCATGCCTAAATAAGACCCAGAGCGTAAAACACGTATCTATCCCTGAAAGGGCATAAACAGAGCTTTCCAATGACACCCAAACCATCCTTGTACGACCACTGGTTCTCTTGCAATGATTGTGCAACACGAGTGCACAACCCCTATAATTAGGTCATTTCCTTACATAATTCCCTGTGTAGCGAGTGAGAGAGGGGGGAAGAAGGTGGGATACAGTTCAGTTGGTCCACGGTGGTCTTGCGGAGCGGTCATATGGTTACTACGCTCGTCCCACCGCTCAGCTCTCTCTCTCAGCAACATTACGTGCTGAAAATGGCGGTCGACAGATGTCGTGCACCGCCACATAGTCCAAATTTATTTCACTCGACATATGTCGCGCGCCGCCAGTTAAGGGTTAATCTGTAGTATGTCTGTATAAGCATCCAGTGTAAACTTTAGTAGCCGAGCAGACAGAAGCAATGCAGTAAGTTCCAATTTAGGAACAGTAATTTTCTTAATAGGGGCTACTTTGGCCTTTGCTATAGCTAGTTTCGCTTCACTACCATTGCATAAGTATATGGCAGTACCGTACGCATTATTACTGGCATCAGCAAAGGCATTTAGATCCACCTGTTGACCACGTATAACTTGACGAGCAAGTTGAACCTTGCAACATGTGGAAAGGTCCGATTGAATTAACCGCCACGTATCTTGTAACTCAGTCGAGAGTGGCGTGTCCCAATCTAGTTTTAGCCGCCACAGTTGCTGTAAAATCATACAAGCACGAATAGTTACAGGCAGCAAATAGCCTAGGGGATCAAACAACCTCGCAGACAAGCTTAAGCAGTTGCGCTTGGTCATAATCTCACTGTCGCATGGTGTGTGACAGAAGGAAATACAATCTGTGGTAGTGTCCCCTTTGTGGCCTAAAAACGTTACCTCACTATTCTCAGTAGCTACACCATCAGAAGCAAATTGACCTTTCATAAGATCACTATTAGTGGCCCATTCTCTCAAGTATAAATGAGCCTTGGCAAATATATCGCGGATCTCCTAGCATCTCTTGAGCAATAAATCTTCATCGTCTCCAGTGCCTTGAAGATTGTCCACATAGATCCCCCGCTTGATCTCATTCTTGAAGTCAGGATCTAGTCCATCCTCCTCAAGATGTCGCAAAATAGTAGCTTTGAGAAGGAACTGGGAACAGGTCGCTCCGAATAAGACGACTCTGATTCTGTAGACCAGATACTCTGAATCTAGATCCATTGGGTCCCGTGGCCATAAAAATCTTGTCGAGTCCCTGTCTTCACGATGGAGTTGAAGCATCAGGAAGGCCTTCTCAATATCGGCGACCCATGCAAATTTATGACATCTGAAGTGTAACATAATTTGCGCGAGATCAAAGACCAGGGATGGACCCGTGTACAGACAATCATTCAGGCTATAGGAGCGATCCTGGATTTAGCTGAGCAGTCATATACAATACAAACAGGAGTGGTGGAACTGTCCTTTTTTATCCCATGGTGAGCAAGGTAACGAATGTTATCCCCATACTCACTGGGATCTACTCTTTTAACAAATCCACGTTGAACATGCTCGTTTAGTACTGCCGCATAAGTCTCACAATAATTAGGATCCTTGACAAACTGCTTCTGAAGGCCACGTAATCTACCAAGTGCTAGATGGAAATTTGTAGGTAATTTACTCTTATTGTCATTCCAAGGGAACTTTGCCACATATTGACCCCTGCCAGAATCATATGTTACAGTTTCTTCGTACGAGCTCAACGTTAGCTTGGACTCCCAATCAAGTTCATGTGGGTCAATTCCAATATTATCTAAGTCCCATAGCTTATCTATATCAATGCATGGATTATCAGGTACAGTATACCTAACATATTTGTCTATGGGGCTTACTGCTACTTTAAGGACCGTAACTACCTCCACCTTTGTGTCTTGAGATGAAGTGGCATAGGATCCGGAAATGGCATACCTTGTATCGTGGGGAGCAATATCAGCTTATCTATCCGCCGATATCCAGGGTGAACCAGGTCGTAGTAATAATCAGCTCCGACCAGTAGCATAATTCCATTGTTAGCAGAGAGTTGATCATCAGCCAGTTTAAAACCCTTGCTTCTGAGATATTTCAATTGTAGTTGAATCTCTGATGCCACATAGAAACTAGGAAGTTTGTCGACCACAACAGCCTTGATGGGACATACCTTCCTTCTATAGACATATGAAATCTCCACTATATCGTAGTCACTGGAATCTACTTCACCAGTGAAACCATGGAGACGCAAATTCTCTTGACCCTTGCTGGTACACTTGAGCTGTGGCAATGATGACCGCAGAACGAATGTCCTCTGTGAGCACTGGTCGAGTAAGGTACGCATCATTACATGCTTATTATTACTCCCCACCACTGGCAGCATTATAGTAGGAAGCATTTGACACTCTCTAGAAGCAATGGACATAGCATATACTTTGTTACTCTCGCTTTTGTTTTTATCATGTGACTCTTTTGTGGTTCTCTCTTTTTCTTTGCCGTCGTGCCGATCACCTGGGTACAAAGGGAAAACCAATGTTTCCCCTTGCAATATTTACAGGGTTTGATGAAGGAATGGGTGCAAGCACTGTTGAAGTGGTCTCTTGCCAGACAACTGGTACATAAATGAAGCGATTTAGCATTGCCAATTTTCTGTGTAGCGTTAGGATACTTAGGACATTGGTACCATTGATGACCGCGTACACTACACAACTTGCAACCTGATGTGATCGTCCACTTCTGTTTAGGAGATATCTGTTCCGGGAAAGCCGCAGTGGATGGCGACATCTCCACTTGTCGGTAGTGTCCAGTACTCTCCATATTGAAGACTTCGGTCTGGAATTTCTGCACCAACGCTTCTAAGTCCAGTGGAGTGTCGCTTAATTGCCGTCTAATTATTTCCTTAAGGGGAGAGGGTACCTTGCTCAAGATGTTTACACTGTAGATTTCCTCCGTCGTGATGGCCATCGTCTCCATTGACCGGAGGAGGCTGTTAAAAGAGGCATAGTACTCCTTTAACTCGGTCAAATCATACGATGGAGGATCTAGAGCGAAGAATTTTGTTATTAATGCTGTCATTATTACTTCCTCTCTCCCATAAGTTCTTTTCAATAGCTCCACTGCAGACTCATAGCTTGTAGCTTATAGCTTGTACCCCTCTATCAGCTTCAATGCCTCCCCTTTCAACTGTCCACGGAGATAAGTAAATCTTTGGATGGATGTAAGGGTCTTATTCCGATGAACGGAACACTCAAATATATCCCAACATCCAGTCCAGGTAGTTGGATCCCCGGAAAAGGTAGGCAAAGTAAGCTTTGGAAGGTTAAAACCAGTTGCTTTTGGAGTACCGGTATCCTTAACAGGATGTGATTCTTGAGTTGAAGCTAATCTGGCTAAGGCTGTATTAACGTCTTCAATATACTCCAGATCTGCTGACATTTCTTCTTCCACATCTTCAGGACTGGACAACAAACCATATACCTGCTGAGCATAATTATCAAAGGTGGCTAGCGATTTAGTTACAGTAGCATTCTTGCCCTTTATCTGATCAGGGAAGGATGAAGGGAAGTTTGAATAAATGTTTAAGAGATCTTGATGATTTTCTAGAAAGTGCCTCACTTTCTAGAAAATCATCAAGATCTCTTAAACATTTATTCAAACTTCCCTTCATCCTTCCCTTTAAAATCTTAAGTTTCTTTAAATCTGTCATCGTTAAGGTTTTAATCTAAGCTACCAACTCTCTAAACTACAAAGCAAACTAGTTACACAAATTAATTTAAATTAAGTGGCAATAGCATTGCCACTCCCAATTTGGAAACGGTTATTACTAGCAGCAGTAGGATGAATTAATTGAGCCTTGATAGACAAATAGCAGAAACAAAACTAGGGCTAGAGAAAGAAGGATACATGACAAGAACTAACTAGTAGAATATATTAGGCCTAGCCCAGCTGCCCATGCCACAATCATTAGGTCTGACTACTGGCTGTCAATCGCTTAGGAATCAACAGAGACCGAACCTCATGACCGTAATTAAGCAACTAGGCTATAAAATTTAATTAAATGAGTCATATGAGAACCCTCCCCTCCGGCAAATTAAACAAAAAAAGTACCACAATGATAACACTTATAGAACATCATAGGCCCACCACCAAAGCGAAATGAAGAGCAACCACAGACACTTGCAGGCCTAGCCTAGCTCAACCGCGCAAAATGGTAACCAACGAAAATACCCTCACACCTAGCACTAGTCCAGCAAACCCTCCAATAACGGTAAGGGGCACAACGTCCAAAAAAACGGGATACTAGCCCCAAAAAACGAAAGCGACGTCGCCACCCTGAAAACAAATTCGAGGGAAAATGCTAGGCTATTAAACTAGCAAAAGGGCAGTCGGCCCAACAATGTTTGAGGCGGCAGCCATTTGCAATACCAGAAGCGAACGGAAGCAAACAAACGCAATTTTGGCAATATATTAAGTTCCAAAGCACGAAGGACCATATATTTGTAGGGAATTTAGATAGATAGGTTAATTTTCTAACTCACTGGTACATGATATTATCCCAACAAATAGTTATTTAATAATTACCAAATGAAGAATTCGATGAGTGGAATTCGGTCCTCTACACAAGGCTAATTCATTTGCATGACATGTAGGATGTTCACATAATACAATATCGATACAATGAACTGAGCTTAGAGGACTGGTGATGTAGGACTGTTGATATGGATTAATAATGGTAGCACATGGTGAACTATGGGTTGAGTCAGGGCCGGGGGGGGGGGGGGGGGGGAGCTGTTGATCGTATGGTTGATTTTGAGAGACTAACCGCCGGCGTCTTATCGCTTGGCGAAGTTATATAATGACTGCCGGCTCATAATAATTATAACCTATGATTTGGTTTCACGATACATCTAGAGCTGATGTAAATATTTATGCATTACAGTTAATATTTAACCTACACTTAACCCACTGAACCCCAGCGACGACAACGTGTCGTCGTCAATGTATGTAACGCTAAACCCCAGCGATGACAACGTGTCGTCACAGTTACTCCGGTCCCAATTACTCCAGTCCTATGGTACCTAGAGGGCTCAGATTTGTATGGAAACTGTGTAAGTATCCCACGCAATCATGCCGATGGTTGAAAACTCTCAAAGTCCAACCGCGTGCGCGTGAGCGCGCAAAAACCGGTATTTTGGGTGTATTTGCCTTCAATTTTGTACTCTTGTATAATCGACTTTCGGGGGCTCCGTAGGACCAATTTTTTACCTTTTTGATATTTTTTTTGTGGTTATTCCTTCATTCCTAACCCATTCGCTATTGTTTCTGGAGAAAAAAAAAATCAAATCCTGCCGGTCCCTGGTGGTACATTTATTTATAACTAGCTGGGGCTCAGTGGGTTAATAATAAACTACAGTACATAAAGAACTAGCCGAAATCGTACTTGCTATACAATACCGCCAAATTCAAATACCCAATTGGACTCAAAACTGTCGGGATCATCACACTTTTCCCGACATCCCTATTTGATTTTATCTTGAAGCTTTCTATAGTTCTTGATCGCACTATAGCACTCGGTAGCCTATTTCACATGTCTTCAACTCTGTTACGAGAGGCAGATCCCATACATAGTCAATCTCGCTCTCTCTCTCTCTCATTTGCACACTGGTATACACATGCAACCAAGATGTAAATGGGAGCCTGCAGAGAGCCATGGGCCACACAAGGCAGATCCCTTTCACACCCAACCAATCTCTTACACATATATTACTTACACTATTTACTGTACAGTACACCAATGTTATAATATACCTGCAACCATGATGTAATGGTAAGAAAAAGAAACGTAAGAAAATGGGAGTCAGCAGAGAGCCAATTGGCCCATACAAAACAGATCCCTTTCACACCCAAACCCATCTTATAAACACTTCCTCTCTCTCTCTCTCTCTCTCTCTCTCTCACACACACAAATGAGAACATAAGTAAACGGGAGCCTGGAGAGAGCCGAGTGGCCCACACACGGCAGATCCCTTTCACATGCAACCCTTCCCACTCTCTCTCTCTTTCTCTCTCTCTCTCTGTCTTCCTTATATTTTCAACATCCTATTCTCTCTATTGCCATGCTCTCTCTCTCTCTCCCTCCCTCTCTCACACACAAATGAGAACATAAGAACATAAGAAAACTGGAGTCTGCAGAGAGCCGATTGGCCCACACATGGCAGATCACTTTCACACCTAACCCATCTCGTTCTATTATATTTAATGTTGAAGCTCTATTGTTATTCATCCCTCTATAGCACTCGATAGCCTATTCCACATATTTACAACTATTACCAAATGAATAGAGGCAGATCCCTTACACAGCCAATCTCTTTCTTGCTTTTGTTTGTTTGCACACATGTATAAATTAGGCAAATCCCTTACACATGCAACCAAGATGAAAATGGGAGTCAGCAGAGCCAAGTGGCCCACACAAGGCAGATCCCATTCACACCTAACTCATCTCATAAGCTTTTTATGTTACTTACACTAGTTACTATACACCAATGTTATCATATACCTGTAACCAAGATATAATTGTAAACAATAGGAACATAAGAAAATGGGAGTCAGCAGAGAGCCAATTGGCCCACACAAGACACTCGGTAGCCTATTCCACATATCTACAGCTCTGTTACCAAACCATTAGAGGAAAATCCCTTACACAGCCAATCACTCTCTCTTTTGCTCTTGTTTGCTTGCACCCCTGTACAAATTAGGCAGCTCTCTCTCTCTCTCATTTATCGCTGTCTTCCTTACGATTACGACATCCTAGTCTCTCTCTCCATGTTCTCTCTCTCTCTAACAAATGAAAACATAGGAAAACGGGGGTCTGCAGAGAGCCGATTAGCCCACACACGGAAGATCCCTTTCACACCCAACCCATCCCGCGCTCTCTCTCTCTCTCTCTCTCTCTCTCTCTCTCTCCTTTATTGTTGTCTTCCTCATGTTTACGAAATTCTATTCCCTCTCGCCATGCTTCTCTTTCTCCCTCTCTCTCTCTAACAAATGAGAACATAAGAAAAATAAGGAAACAGGAGCCTGCAGAGAGCAAATTGGCACATACACGGCAGATCTCTTTCACACGCAACCCATCTCGTCCTATCTAATTTTATGTTGGAACCCTATTGTTCTTGATCCCACTATAGCACTCGGTAGCCTATTCCACATATCTATAACTCTGTTACTAAACAAATAGAGGCAGATTCCTAGCACAGCCAGTCTCTCCCTCTATCGCTTTTGTTTGTTTGCACACCGGTACAAAGGAGGCAGATCCCTTACACATGCAATTTGGGAATCTGCAGCGAAACAAGTGGCCCACAAAAGGCAAATCCCTTTCACACCCAATCCATATTGTCCATATTTTATCTTGAAGTTCTTTATTGTTTTTGATCCCATTGTAGCACTCGGTAGCCTTTTTCACATATCTACAACTCTGTTACGAGAGGCAGATCCCTTACACAGCCAATCTCTCTCTCTCTCTCTCTGTCTGTCTGTCTGTCTGCGAGATTCCTGAGAATAGACATGGAGGCTTCAGCCAGGGCCTGCCAGCCCATATGGTCCGGAGGTCTATGGTAACTCTCTCTCTCTCTCTCTCTCTCTCTCTCTCTCTCTCTCTATTTCTTGTTTGCACACCGGTACAAATGACGCAATCCCTTCCACATGCAAGCAATATAAAATGGGAGTCTGCAAGTGCCAAGTGGCCCACACAAGGCAGATCCCTTTCACACCCAACCCATCTCATAAAAGTTATCTGGTAATTACACTACTTACTATATACCCATGTTATCATATACCTGCAACCAAGATACAATTGTAAGAAATATGAACATAATAAAATGGGGTATTACAGAGAGCCAACTGGCCCATACAAGACAGATCCCTTTCACATCCAAGCCATCTCATAAACGGTATTTTTAAATTACTCACAATACTTACCGTACTGCATACACCAATGTTTTCATATATACCCACCACCTCATCTAAAAATATACAGCTATCCATTGATAGCTGAAATCCCTACGGCCTGGAATGATTAATTTTAACGTAATTATGTTACGTAGAGTGTAAACTTATCTCAGCATTGTGGGTAATACAGGATCAGACGAATTATCGATATAGAGGTTATGTTGGCAGTGATGGGTAGTTTCCCTAGTATCCCCTTCTAACCCCAACCCAATGTTCCAAGGTGTTAAGGCAGGAAAATGCCCTGCCTTACACCACATATGTCAAACTACCACTGCCATGCTCAGTAGTTGACAAGTGTGTGGAACTCCATCAAACATCCATAGCAGAGTTATGAAGCTTGGGAGGGATATATATAGTAGCTCAACGGATTAATTCAGATAGTCTGTCGCCTTATAATTGGTAGCCGCCCTTCCTAAACTTTATATAATCATATGAATAATTGCTGGAATATAATGAAAAGGACGTCACCGGTACTGAATGGCTTTAGTAACTGCGAATGGGAAAGTCATAACACACCCATGAATGAACAGCTTGTTTATTCCCTGTCATATCCTAACTGCCCATTTCTTTAAAACTAGGCTAGCTTAAGGACTACCAAAATGGCCACACTCTTAAAACCTTACAGTCCATAATGGTCACAACCAAAAAGGCCACACTCCTAAATGGCCACACTCCTTAAAATTAACAAACGAAATGGCTACACTCGTCAATGGTCAGTCTCTTAAACATCCATGGCAAATTCCAAACCGGCCACACTCTAAAATGCCTACACTCCTTAACGGTCACAACCAGAATTGCCACTCTTAAAAGGCCATACACGGTGATACAGCTTATCGGTCATAACCAAAACAGCTATACTCCTTACCATCCACACTCTAAAACAGTTACACTCTTTAACGACGACACCCAAAGTGGCCACTTTTCTTAATGACCAAAACAGCCACACTCATAACCAGCCACAATTAAATCGGCCACATAAAATTATTTCATAATTATTCACTCTTGATCGTTAACTTGCCCTAACTATCTACACCTATGCCATACAATATATACACGAATGTGTCACCTCCATATAATTATACATTATTTACGTTATGTACTTTATTTAAATTTAAGTGCTTTTCAATATGTAGTAATGATCAAATTATACAACTTTTCTGTATACATGACCATATTTTTACATCTAGGCCATAATATAGCTATTCCTAGCCCAATAATATATCTTCATTAGTGAATCACCTCCGTGTCAGCTTATTTCTAAGACTTCTCCTGGATAATCAAACAATATCTAGGTTACCGGTTCTTTAGGTAAAAAGTGCTCAAAACATATAATAATTATTGTATTTTGTAATGCTGAAGTACTAACCTAATTGTATAAGGACAATGCCACAAAGGCTAAAACAAAAGTCAGAATTATAAAATAATCACAACATTCATGGCTGCACTTATAAATGGCCACAACCAGAAAACAGCCACTCATACAAGGTTACAACCAAAAGAGCTACACTCCTAAATGTCCACAGCCAAAATGGCTACAATCTGTTCCTTCTGTAGTTTCTCCATGCCCGGACAAGGTTGCTTGCAACTTTAATTATTATTATTATTATTATTATTATTATTATTAGGAGTAGTAGTAATAGTAGTAGTAGTAGTAGTAGACTTAGTAGTAGTACCGGTAATATCTAACAGTTATACAATCCACACACTCACACCATTACCCGTACTGTACATACACACAAACCGTCTGAATGAAAATTATGTAGAACGAAAATAATATATTCGTTTTAAGGGGCTAGTGGCTGTTTTTTGTTTTCCAGTTCATATATTTTTTTGAGTTTCCTCGCTAGACCAACATCAAGCTTACAAAAAAAAAAAAAAAAACACACACACACACACCTAGACCCCCCCCCCCCCCTTCAAGATAAAATGGTACTTTTTTCGTTATAAAAATGTCCCGGCCGAAGACCGGTTCCTCTTCAAATTTCAGGCTTGCTTTTGCTCGCCAGGAAAAACAATTACACCTAAATTGAACGAAAGGTCTTAAAATTGACAACGAAATGGGTTGAAAGGTGTTAACATCGCCAAAGTAATGGGCCGAACGTCTTAAAATCTGAAAACTAATGGGGCTAAGAAAGATGGAGAAGGGTTACCAGAAAAATAACTCATCTCCCCTTAATCTGAACGTTAATGCACACACTTTTACCGAACAAATGTAATAACGTAGGCAAGGAAATATTAATACCAGTAAACGTTGGTGGTGAAAAACTGCATCACAAAAACATAAATCTTGCTGTGAGGGGAGAGGTGAAGGTCACTGAATTTAGAAGAATGTTTTGTGTGTTATCATCTTACGACCTTGTGATTCTTCCTAAGCTTAATAACACTGTGTGACGGTAACTACAATTATTGACAATATATGTGAATATTAAGGATTTAATTGACATGTCCCTTTCAACTAATCTTTCAAATAATTATATAGACTATTTCATAATAAGGTCAATGAACACTGTACAGAAAACAGCTTCAATACTGATGTCCTCTCCATTTGTTCTGAGCATGTAGGCTGTCATCATATCCCATATAATGTATAAGTTTATATAATGGAAATTACAATAGCCTGGATGATACTTGAGTATATTAAAAGTTAAGTGTTGCAGAGCTGAAGTGAACATGGACTTTAACTCTTATTTAGCGGGCTAGGTGATCTATTTGACCGTAGCGCCCAGCGTTTTTTTTTTACCCTAAATAGGGTTGTTTACGTGATCATTTTCATGCCTAAATAAGACCCAGAGCGTAAAACAAGTATCTATCCCTGAAAGCGCGTAAACAGAGCTTTCCAATGACACCCGAACCATCCTTGTACGACCACTGGTTCTCTTGCAACGATCATGCAACACAAGTGCAAAAACCCTATAATTAGGTAATTTCCTTACATAATTCCCTGTGTAGTGAGTGTGAGAGGGGGAAGAAGGTGGGATACAGTTCAGTTGGTCCACCGCGGTGGTGGGGAACGGTCATAGGGTTGCTACGCTCCTCCCACCGCTCAGCTCTCTCTCTCAGCAACATTACGTGCTGAAAATGGCGGTCGACATAAGTTGTGCACCGCCACATAGCCCATATTTATTTCACTCGACATAAGTTGCGCGCCGCTAGTTAAGGGTTAATACCATTTAAGTTTACATAATTAATTCCAACATGTTATAATTAAGATTTTGAGAAGAGTAGAACAACTTTACAGGTACCGACAATACGGCTCTAATGCTAATTTTCTAGATAGGCTATACTATCTATCTATATTTTATTAATTTCACCACAACACCAAACACCTATAATGAAATTATTGAAAGCATATATGTAATCCACCGGGATTCGAACCTGGGTTATCACCCAGATTTTTAGACACCTTAACCATTACACCACCAAGACGGTTAAAGGTTTATGCACACGCCTACGACTTATTATCCATTCTCGATTACTGGATATTGTTCTAATCATGTTCATATACCCAACCAAGCTATGGTAGCCTAATGCTTAAGTGAGAGGAAAGAATATTCATGGGGCACAGATCATAAAGACCGGCCTCGATACGAAATATCCCTGAACCTACTGATAATCTATATTTTATTAATTTCACCACAACACCAAACACCTCCAATGAAATTAATGAAAGCATACATGTGATCCACCGGGATTTGAACCAGGGTTATCACACACAGATTTTTAGACACCTTAACCATTACACCACCAAGACGTTTAAAGGTTTATGCACACACCTACGACTTATTATCCATTCTCGAATACTGAATATTAATCTAATTATGTTCATATTCCCAACCACGCTATGGTATCCTACTGTTTAAGTGAGAGGAAAGAATATTCATGGGGCACAGATCATATAGTGCCATAGACTACAGTAGATCTGGACTTGACACGAAAATGGAACTTTGCAGTAAGGGACCCAAAAAGTTCGAACCTCGAAACCGCGAACATATGATATTTTCGCGGTTTCAAGGTTCGAACTTGGGAGGTTCGTTATCCGATTTTGGGTCCCTTACTGCAAAGTTCCATTTTCGTGTCAAGTCCAGATCTACTGTAGTCTATTTCTTACTAGGATTTTTTTACCAGGATGGGCTCCGCTGGGATAGGGAGCCCCAAACATGCCAACACGCCAACAGTATGCTAATTTTGGGCAAGAAAACAGAACAACAAAAAATAAGACAGATAACTGTGGAAAGTGTGTTGATTGCATGAGAAATGTGCATGGTATACTATGTAGGCAATCATATTGGACTGCAGTTTTATGACACAGCCTACAGAGTTAATTAGTATTCAAATAACCTCGCATCCAAGTGTGCAGCTAATTGCGTTCTGAACTCCGGCAAGGAACGAGACAACACTACAGCTGAGGGCAGACTATTCCAGAGACTAATTACTCTGACTGAGAAAAATCTCCTTCTCAGCTCTATTTGGACACAGGGTTGAAATATTTTAAGTGGATGACCACGGGTCCTAGCTCCAGCTCTACAATTAAATACCTCTGCGGGTTGAATAGGGGATAAACCATTACAAATCTTCCATACTTTAATTAAGTTAGCTCTAAGCAACCTCCCCCGCACAGAGTACAGGCTGACAGAGGCAAGGCGAGCATCATAATCCAAATTGAAGAATCCAGAGATCTGTTTTGTTCACCGACACTGCACACCCTCCAACAAACAAATATCCCCTTCATAACCAGTTTACCACACAACCGAAGAAAACTCTAGTACAGGACGATTATGAGTCACAAAGAGAGCGACCATAAATGATGGATCTCTGTTTACTGTGTTTTTCAGTAAGTTGTAGGCAATACCAGCAGCCTTGTTGACAATAGTACGGATATGTAGGTGAAACTTCAGTGACTGGTCAATCAGCAACCCTAAATCTGTGACAAATTCAACAAAATGTATTGGATGTCCATCCATATGGCAGTGAGAGCATCGTCCCAGGTCTGGTGGGGTACCCCGACAGAACCTAAGAGCTTTAGTCTTGTCAATATTTAGTTTGAGACCCCAGGAAGCAGCTCTAGTCACAAGTAGGTCAATATCTCTTTGCATAATAGGGAAATAATTCAGGGCAGAGGTGGGTGATATAACTATTTTTAGGTATATTTTCAGGTCATCAGCAAATATTTTGAACTTACATCGGAAGCCGTTAGCCACAAAGTTATTATATAATTATGAGAAACAGATCTCTGGGGGACACCACTGCTCACCCCCACAGGAGCACTCTCCGAGCCCCCAACCACCACTCTCATTAACCTACCTTTAAGGAACTCACCAATCCAGGACAGCAGTGAGCCCCCAATACCCAGTTCTGAAAGCTTCGTCATTAATATTTCATGATTAACAAGATCGAATGCTTTTGAAAAATCAAACGGCACTATATGCCTATGCATGTGAGGTATATATACTGTATACTGTACATTAGTTAATATGTGTGACGCATGTCCAGTGTGAGCATGCTGTACAGAACGCCTAGTCATGCCCCACTCTCGCTAGGATCGTCAGGGCAGGAACTTTGGCTGTAGTCTATGTAGAGTTTCCTAACTTAGTTCACGTGAGCCGTTGTACTATAAGTATTATGAATATGTATTTTGTTTTCATCTGAGTCAACGAGTTCTAGTTTATATCATTAGTTATAAGTATTGTGTGTAAAACTTATTTGTAATGATGGGAAGAGAAACAGCTGCAGTTGGGGGTCAGTGGGTGCGCCAGGCGGGAGGTGGGCCTAACTCACTAGCACTCCCCCCTCCCCCCTCCCCTCAGTGCTAGGGGAGCCTTTGTCTATCCCAGAGGAGAGAGAGAAATTACGTAATGGTTGTCAGTGGGCGGTCCTTAGTAGTTCACGTTGGGCTCACTAGAGGGCCGGGTATAAAAAGGGAAGTCGAGCCACTTTTTCATCAGAACTCATTAGGCAGAGCGACTTCTCATTTCCCTTGCTAACTATATATATTCTTCTGACTGATGTGAACTTTCTCTACTACCTTACATTCTTATCTCCTCTTTTCCCTGCCTGTTTAACTTCCATGGTCCCGTTGGTGCAGAGCTAGTCAGCCAACGTATTATCGCTTGAGTTCTCACGAGATACTTGCCTATTAGATAGCCTATTTTGGAAGGGTTAACTTAGAATAGGATTGATTTATGTTTGTTGCACTTGTATATGCATTTCCCTTTGTGTTATTATTATTATTCCTGTTTTCTGCTAGTCTAGGTAATGCTAGACTGGGGTAAGGCTTTTCTGTGTTACGAGTTGTTGTTTGATGCAGTGGTTAAGTGATAAACCTGCATACTCGTTTCGGTTCAGTGAAGCCTAGGTTGTCTTCGCGGCTGACTGTGTTGAGTTAATAATTTACAGTGCGTGAGGGCAAGAGCCTAACCACCCTGTATTTTATTAACAGTTTGTTTTTACTTTGTCAAGGAGCCGGGAGAAAACCAGATACAAGGGATCTGGATTTCTCAAAGTGCACTTGTTAGTGTTAACGTAATACTTTAAACAGTTGTGAGGACTTCGCTAGGCTACGAGCCGTTTTTGCTCAGTCACTGCTACCTTTTGCCCACAGTACCCCAGCTAGACTTTACTCGATTAGTAGATACAGAATAGTATTGAAGCTTTCCTTATGTATGATATTGTTTATGCACTATTGATTTCATGTGTTGCAAGCTTGGCTACTTTAGTGATTAGTGGCCCACGAGCACAATCCGAGTAGGCTATTGCCGTTGCATTTGCGGAGTACTTCTTTTCCTGTTTTCTCCAGAGGAGAGAGAGAAATTACGTAATGGTTGTCAGTGGGCGGTCCTTAGTAGTTCACGTTGGGCTCACTAGAGGGCCGGGTATAAAAAGGGAAGTCGAGCCACTTTTTCATCAGAACTCATTAGGCAGAGCGACTTCTCATTTACCTTGCTAACTATATATATTCTTCTGACTGATGTGAACTTTCTCTACTACCTTACATTCTTATCTCCTCTTTTCCCTGCCTGTTTAACTTCCATGGTCCCGTTGGTGCAGAGCTAGTCAGCCAACGTATTATCGCTTGAGTTCTCACGAGATACTTGCCTATTAGATAGCCTATTTTGGAAGGGTTAACTTAGAATAGGATTGATTTATGTTTGTTGCACTTGTATATGCATTTCCCTTTGTGTTATTATTATTATTCCTGTTTTCTGCTAGTCTAGGTAATGCTAGACTGGGGTAAGGCTTTTCTGTGTTACGAGTTGTTGTTTGATGCAGTGGTTAAGTGATAAACCTGCATACTCGTTTCGGTTCAGTGAAGCCTAGGTTGTCTTCGCGGCTGACTGTGTTGAGTTAATAATTTACAGTGCGTGAGGGCAAGAGCCTAACCACCCTGTATTTTATTAACAGTTTGTTTTTACTTTGTCAAGGAGCCGGGAGAAAACCAGATACAAGGGATCTGGATTTCTCAAAGTGCACTTGTTAGTGTTAACGTAATACTTTAAACAGTTGTGAGGACTTCGCTAGGCTACGAGCCGTTTTTGCTCAGTCACTGCTACCTTTTGCCCACAGTACCCCAGCTAGACTTTACTCGATTAGTAGATACAGAATAGTATTGAAGCTTTCCTTATGTATGATATTGTTTATGCACTATTGATTTCATGTGTTGCAAGCTTGGCTACTTTAGTGATTAGTGGCCAACGAGCACAATCCGAGTAGGCTATTGCCGTTGCATTTGCGGAGTACTTCTTTTTAATGTTTGCCATTTACTATTGCATATTCTTTTAATTATTCTTATGCCAATTTAAGTCTTTAGGAGTATTTAATTGCCAGTGTTTTTGCTTATTGAATTACTGTTCAAAATCCGATACGTACTTCTTACGAGCATCCGAGAAGCATCTAACTTTTTTCAGAAGATTCCTTGCTCGATGCTTAACACCTTACGAGCGGCCTATGCGGTTTATTTATGTGTACCGCACAGCGGGGTGTTTTTAGCCAAAATAGGGCTGTTTACGTGATCATTTTCATGCCTAAATAAGACCCAGAACGTAAAACAAGTACCTATCCCTGAAAGGGCATAAACAGAGCTTTCGAATGACACCATAACGATCCTTGTATGATGGATAGTTTTCTTGCAATAACCGTGCAACGCGAGTGCAAAAAGCAGGTAATTCGGTACTTTCAGTACATAATTGAGTATGTAGCGAGTGAGAGAGGGAGAGGGAGCTGAGATTTGTGTCAGTAGGTTCGCCGCGGTGGTCTGGAGCAGTCATACGCTCGCTAGTCTCCTGCCACCACTTGTCTCTCTCTCTCAGCCACATTACGTGCTGAAATTGCCACTCGAGTTATGTCGAGCGCCGCCACATAGTCCAGCTTTATTTAACTCGACTTATGTTGCTCGCCGCTAAATAAGGGTTAAGGACTATTAATTAACGTAACGTAATAGTGCCGATCCGAAGTAGAGGGTGGAGGACTTCTTAAGTTCTTAGTCAAGGGTGGATTACTTCGGCTTCGGCCAACACTATTCTTTGGTGTTGTTGTTTCTTACTTCTTTGTTTGATTGTTGACCAGACTAGATAATTCCTGTCTCTTTATTAGTCTGTTGTTGAACACTAGTACCGAGTTCTTGTATACCCCGTTATAGCAGATTGAACTCTGGAGGGTATTGGTGTTTTTCGTTCGGCTGGCAGTACTCAGGGGTTGGGATCGTGTGTTTCAGTTGTGGCAGCGAGCCGTATTCGAGTCCTGATTGAGAGCCCTTGTGTACCCGAGTGCCAGGTCGTAACAAATGGCGACCTTGCTTAGGATTTTGTGAACAGTATAAATTTTTGCAGAGTTGTACAACATTTGTTTGTTTGTATTTTAGCGTGCATATTGAAGAATATTTTTTTTTGTATGGCAATTAGTAAAGCATTTAAGAGACTCCAGTTAATTTAGTAATTAGTGCTTGCATAGGAAGTTTAACACTTTTGTCTCGAGAATTTTGTTGTGGACTTCAGTATGTCGTGCATTAGCACTGACGATGAGCGAGAGATGTCATTTGAAGGTGTGCCGTTAGTAACCAGTGAGGAGGATGCTAGAGTTTTTGTGAGTAAGCGGTACCACGTGACGGAGGAGAGGCTGACTGGTGTGGATGTTTGTGGCTTGCACCTGATAGCCAAGGTTTTGGGCATTTCCAATGTAGTAGGGATGTCCAAGGGGGAGCTGATTTCCTGGGTGTTGCGTGGGCGACATGGGGTTTCGGAGGAGAGGGCGTTTGGGGGGGTTCCTCCCCAGATCCCCTCTCACTCGACTCCCACAGTGCCGTCCACTCAGTTACCGGAGGTTAGCACTCTCCCACAGAGGGATGAGAATTGGCAGATTGGAGTGCCCTCGGGTGGTGCACATGGTGGTTCCCCAGTTTTTGCCCCCCCTCCTTCAGTAGTGGCAGCTCCCTCTTCCTGCCTGTCTCCAGATATGGTATTTAGACTTGAGCTTGCTAAGATTGAGGCTAGGAAGCAGGAGATTGAGGCTAGGAAGCAGGAGAATGAGACTAGGAGGCATGAGATTGAGGTTAGGAGGCAAGTGGATGAGACCAGGAGGCATGAGGCTGAGCTTAGGTACGACTCAGAGAAATATTGTGCTAAATTAGATTTAGATAAGACTCGTGCAGAGTCGACAGGGACTCGGATGGGCCGTGAGGGCCAAGTAAGAGAACAGTCCTTGGCCCAATTAGTCAAATTGGTGCCGGTATTTAGTGAAACTGAAGTCACAGAATTTTGTAATCGTTTTGAGAAGTGTAGGGAGCATAATTGGCCTGAAGAGAAGTGGGCAGCTCTAGTCTCCTCAAGACTTACGGGTAAGGGTCTGAAGGCTTATGATGCACTGCCTTTAGAGTCTTGCATTGACTACCCAGAATTGAAGAGAGCTGTCCTACGGGCATACGAGTTGCAACCGGAAACATATCGATTGAAGTTTCGGGGTGTTACAAAGACAAGGGAGGCGACCTTTCTTGAACATACCCGGGACTTAAAAGATGCACTTAAAAACTGGACACGTTCTGAGAAAGCTGAGACGGCAGAACAGTTGACTGAGCTGTTTCTGCTCGAGCAGATTTATAAGTGTACTGGTGCAGAAATGACTTTAACTATTAAAGAAAAGAACCCAAAAACTCTACAGGAGGCAGCTGAGATGGCTGACCTCCGGCTATCACTAATTCGTGGGTGCGGGTCTGCCCAGCGTAGTGAGGCAGGTAACAAGGGGCGTGACGCCCCACCCCCCCGAGTTAGTGATATACCTTATGCAAACAAGTACAAGAGCCATGATACCAAGACTGACCACAAGACTAGCACCGTCCCATTTAAGAAGGGGCCGGGCCCTTCCCAGTACCAAGGGAAGCCCAAAGGGGAGTTGGAGTGTTATCAATGTCATAAAAAGGGTCACTTTGCAAGAGTCTGTCCTAGCAAACCACCTACAGCAGCTGTGTCTTTGGCCTGCAACATTGGTGTGTCTCCGAAGTCATCTGAGTTTGCCCGGGGCAGTTCGTCAGAGGCTGAGGCGCAGCCAATGCAGAAGCACCTGGGAGGCTCGAACCCTGCTCAGGATGTTTTTTGCGACCATAGAGGGCGGGGTTGCGTGATGTGGGCGGGGCGCAAGCATGGAGTAGAGGTCTTGCGTGATACAGGTGCTTCCCAGACTCTGATGAAAAACTTGACTGGCTACCCTATAAACGCGGCTCGGGTGGTAGTGGTGCAGGGTATTAATGCAACTCGGTCATACCCGCTGGTGCGGTTGGAGTTGGAGGTGGATGGTGTGGCACGTGAATTGGATGTCGGGATTGTGGAGAAACTGCCAGTGGAGGGCGTCGACCTTCTTCTCGGCAACGACTTTGCAATGCCCGCTTCTGAGGTTCTACCCTTAGTCATTGCCGAGAGGCCGGCCGACGTGAGTAGGGAAGAACAAGAGTGGGTCGAGCGGTGCCAGACACAACCCATGGCGTGTGTTGTCACCCGAGCTCGGGCAGCTAAAGTGTCACAGCATAGTCCTCCGTCTTCAGACCAGCGGAGGAACGATCAACAGGAGGAGGCTAAAGCTGGAGTTAGTTTTAAGAGTTTTGACTCGGCGGCTCTCCTGGGTGATTCAGTATTAGCACCATTACTTAATTCTGGAGTAGCCCCTGGGCCTGTCATCGAGAGTGACGAGGCTGGGCATGACGAGTCTCCACGACAGCAACGTTATGTACATCGAGAGAGACAGAGGGAGCAGCCCAGTATCGGGGAAGGTCATGCATTGCTCCGGGAGCAGTTAGATCGCTTGGCACCCTCAGATATACATCGGTTGCAACTAGAGGACCCTGAGCTCCAAACGTGTTCTAATGGAGCTGTAGAGCTCGACGAGGACGGCGTTGCACAGCCAGGAGATTTTTTTTATTTAGAAGGCATCCTCTATAGGCGTTTTCAAGACCCTAAACGTAGTTGGCAAAAGGGGTCCGGAGTAGTGGACCAGTTGGTGGTGCCACGGGAGTGCAGGGATAGCCTACTGAGGTTGGCGCATGACACACCACTGGCAGGACATCTAGGGGTGAGAAAAACGGTGGCGGCTTTGGGGAAATTGTTTTGGTGGCCGGGGATGAATTCTCATGTGCAGTCATGGATAAACTCATGTGATATTTGTCAACGTGTCGGGAAACCGAACCAAGTTATTCCTAAGGCTCCGTTACACCCGATTCCTGTGATTGGGCCACCCTTTAGTAAAATTATTGTTGACATGGTTGGTCCACTCCCTCCCACTAAGGCTGGAAATAAATTGTTGTTAACCATAATGGATGTTGCCACTAGATACCCCGATGCATACCCTATGAAAAATGGAATGGCTAAGACGGTAGTCAGTAACTTGTTGTGGTACTTCTCAAGGTACGGGTACCCGGAGGAGATTCAGTCTGATCAGGGATCTAATTTCACCTCCAACATGTTCAAGCAAACAATGCAACAGCATGGGATACGAGCAGTAGTATCGTCAGCGTATCACCCTGAGAGTCAAGGGGTGCTTGAGCGGTGGCATGCTACACTTAAAAGCATGCTCAGGTGTTATTGTGCTGACAACGGTATGGATTGGGATCTTGGATTGCCTTATGTGCTGTTTGCTGCTCAGGAGGTACCTGGTGAGAGCCTGGGATTTAGTCCAAACGAGCTGATTTTTGGACACCGTGTCAGGGGCCCCCTTAACATGCTGAAAGAAATTTGGGAGGGGACTGTGCAGCCTTGTCCATTATTAAAGTATGTGTTTGAAAGCCGTGAGCGCATGCTTAAGAGTCTGGAGATGGCAGGTAGAAATTTGACAGAATCACAAGCTTTGATGAAGGACAGGTATGATCGCAAAGTGAGGCTCCAGAAGTTCACTGTAGGACAAGAGGTATTAATTTTGTTGCCTTTGGTTGGTAACCCCCTCTCTGCGAAGTACACTGGACCTTATAAAATTGTAGAAAAAATTTCAGACTTAGATTACATTGTTGCCACTCCAGACAGGAGGAAAAAGAACCAGTTATGTCACGTGAACCTATTTAAAGAGTATGTGAGGCGCCCCTCTGAGCCTCTCACTGTCCCTGTGTTGGCTTGTTGCGGCTGTGGTGGAGAAGGAGAGGGGGACAGTCAAGCTTCAGAGGAGGATAGCTGGGATCAACATGTTTCAGCGGATCAGTGGGCGGGGAACTCGAGCCTTAGGGCTGACGAGGCTATAGCTCATTTGCCTGAGCCGCAGTTTGATGCTATCCGTCAGTTGGTCGGTTCATACCCCACTGTATTTGCTGAACACCCAGGCCTCACTACTCAGGCTATGCATGATGTTGACGTGGGGGACCATCTACCCTTTAACACGTTAAGAGAGGCCTATGCGGTTTATTTATATGTACCGCCCAGCGGGGTGTTTTTAGCCAAAATAGGGCTGTTTACGTGATCATTTTCATGCCTAAATAAGACCCAGAACGTAAAACAAGTATCTATCCCTGAAAGGGCATAAACAGAGCTTTCGAATGACACCATAACGATCCTTTTATGATGGCTAGTTTTCTTGCAATAACCGTGCAACGCGAGTGCAAAAAGCATGTAATTAGCCACTTTCCCGATACAATTCCTTATATAGCGAGTGAGAGAGGGAGGAGGGAGCTGGGATTTGTGTCAGTATGTTCGCCGCGGTGGTCTGGAGCAGTCATACGCTCGCTACTCTCCTGCCACCACTTGTCTCTCTCTCTCAGCAACATTACGTGCTGAAATTGCCACTCGACCTATGTCGAGCGCCGCCACATAGTCCAGCTTTATTTAACTCGACTTATGTTGCTCGCCGCTAATTAAGGGTTAAGTCAATCCCGTACCGTGTGCCCCCCATAAAACTACCAGCTCTGAGGGATGAGTTGGAGTATATGCTCGGTAGGGGGTTGATAGAGAAAGGCACAGTTAAGTGGACTTCCTCCGTAACACTGCAGCCTAAGCCAGATGGCAAGGTACGCTTTTGTATGGATTTCCGTAGGTTAAACGGTTTGACTCCAACTAACCCATATCCACTTCCTCGGGTTGATGATAGTGTTGACAAAATTGGTAATGCTCGTTTTTTGTCTAAAGTAGATTTAGTAAAAGGTTACTGGCAAGTACCTTTGTCCGAGCGTGCTAAAGAGGTATGTGGTTTTGTTGTGGACGGGAGTACCTACCGGTGCAATGTTATGCCTTACGGACTTAAGAATGCACCAGCAATGTTTCAGAACCTGATGAATGAAATTGTAAAGGACATTCCAAATTGCACCGTATATTTGGACGATGTAATCATTTATGATGACGACTTTGAGAGCCATTGTGAGCACCTTGAGACCTTGTTCCGGAAACTTAGTGAAGCAGGTCTGGTAGTAAATTTGGCAAAGTGTGACTTCGTAAAAGCCACTGTGCAGTACCTTGGGTTTGTAGTGGGAAGGGGACAGGTGTGCCCTCCTCAGAACAAGGTACAGGCTATCAATAAATTTCCGCACCCAACAACCAAGAAGCAGATTATGAGATTCTTGGGTATGATAGGCTACTACAGACGCTTCATAAAAGGTTACTCAACGGTGTTGGCACCTCTCAAAGATTTGTTATCTAAAGACAAACAGTTTTTGTGGGCACCTGAGTGTGAAAAGGCTTTCACTTTGGTGAAACATTTGCTATGTACTCACCTGATACTCAGGGCCCCAGACTTTAACAGGCCTTTTCAGCTGGCAACAGATGCTAGTGGTGTAGGGGCTGGTGCCGTCTTGCTACAGACAGACAATTAAGGTGTGGAACACCCAGTAAGTTTCTTTTCTAAGAAGTTCAATGCTGCACAAAAGAACTATTCTACAATAGAAAAGGAATTACTGGCGATTGTGCTGTCGCTCAGGCACTTCGAGGTGTATGTTCCAGCCTATGGCCCAGTCGTGGTTATCTACACTGATCATCACCCTTTGAGATTCCTGAATCAATTTCACAATCGCAATATGAGACTGACCAGGTGGTCTTTGATGTTGCAGGAGTATAACCTGGACATCCGTCATATCGCTGGATGTGACAATGTGATCGCGGATTGTTTATCAAGGGTGGATGATCAGTCGTAGGCTATCACAGGTGTGTGGGTTTGAGTGGAGGAAAATAGGCTGCCCTTATAGTGCAGCCGGGAAAAACATATCAAAATATAAAAATCATATAAAAACTCTTTCTTTTGATATAGGTAATCGTATAAGTTTGTCATAGCCTATAGAGTTTGAGTAGTCCACGAAATATCAAACGGCTGAGCTGCTGTAAGCTCGCTCTGGGAGCATGATATTGTGTCTTTTTGCTATTGTTGGGAGGAGTTATAAAATGTGATTTTTTTTTAATAACAAGATGTGTTTTGGTGATAAACTCAGCTTTGTTTTAGTGCCATGCGGTCGCTGGGTGTGAGGGGCTTGATGGGGTTCTGTGTTTGTCAGATTTTAGCTCAGGGTTGAGCGAGTAAAATCTTGGGGGAGGTGTGACGCATGTCCAGTGTGAGCATGCTGTACAGAACGCCTAGTCATGCCCCACTCTCGCTAGGATCGTCAGGGCAGGAACTTTGGCTGTAGTCTATGTAGAGTTTCCTAACTTAGTTCATGTGAGCCGTTGTACTATAAGTATTATGAATATGTATTTTGTTTTCATCTGAGTCAACAAGTTCTATTTTATATCATTAGTTATAAGTATTGTGTGTAAAACTTATTAGTAATGATGGGAAGAGAAACAGCTACAGTTGGGGGCCAGGCGGGAGGTGGGCCTAACTCACTAGCACTCCCCCCTCCCCCCTCCCCTCAGTGCTAGGGGAGCCTTTGTCTATCCCAGAGGAGAGAGAGAAATTACGTAATGGTTGTCAGTGGGCGGTCCTTAGTAGTTCACGTTGGGCTCACTAGAGGGCCGGGTATAAAATGGGAAGTCTAGCCATTTTTTCATCAGAACTCATTAGGCAGAGCGACTTCTCATTTCCCTTGCTAACTATATATATTCTTCTGACTGATGTGAACTTTCTCTACTACCTTACATTCTTATCTCCTCTTTTCACTGCCTGTTTAACTTCCATGGTCCCGTTGGTGCAGAGCTAGTCAGCCAACGTATTATCGCTTGAGTTCTCACGAGATACTTGCCTATTAGATAGCCTATTTTGGAAGGGTTAACTTAGAATAGGATTGATTTATGTTTGTTGCACTTGTATATGCATTTCCCTGTGTGTTATTATTATTATTCCTGTTTTCTGCTAATCTAGGTAATGCTAGACTGGGGTAAGGCTTTTCTGTGTTACGAGTTGTTGTTTGATGCAGTGGTTAAGTGATAAACCTGCATACTCGTTTCGGTTCAGTGAAGCCTAGGTTGTCTTCGCGGCTGACTGTGTTGAGTTAATAATTTACAGTGCGTGAGGGCAAGAGCCTAACCACCCTGTATTTATATTAACAGTTTGTTTTTACTTTGTCAAGGAGCCGGGAGAAAACCAGATACAAGGGACTGGATTTCTCAAAGTGCACTTGTTAGTTTTAACGTAATACTTTAAACAGTTGTGAGGACTTCGCTAGGCTACGAGCCGTTTTTGCTCAGTCACTGCTACCTTTTGCCCACAGTACCCCAGCTAGACTTTACTCGATTAGTAGATACAGAATAGTATTGAAGCTTTCCTTATGTATGATATTGTTTATGCACTATTGATTTCATGTGTTGCAAGCTTGGCTACTTTAGTGATTAGTGGCCCACGAGCACAATCCGAGTAGGCTATTTCCGTTGCATTTGCGGAGTACTTCTTTTTAATGTTTGCCATTTACTATTGCATATTCTTTTAATTATTCTTATGCCAATTTAAGCCTTTAATAGTATTTAATTGCCAGTGTTTTTGCTTATTGAATTACTGTTCAAAATCCGATACGTACTTCTTACGAGCATCCGAGAAGCATCTAACTTTTTTCAGAAGATTCCTTGCTCGATGCTTAAGGACTATTAATTAACGTAACGTAATAGTGCCGATCCGAAGTAGAGGGTGGAGGATTTCTTAAGTTCTTAGTCAAGGGTGGATTACTTCGGCTTCGGCCAACACTATTCTTTGGTGTTGTTGTTTCTTACTTCATTGTTTGATTGTTGACCAGACTAGATAATTCCTGTCTCTTTATTAGTCTGTTGTTGAACACTAGTACCGAGTTCTTGTATACCCCGTTATAGCAGATTGAACTCTGGACGGTATTGGTGTTTTTTGTTCGGCTGGCAGAGGTCGAGTGGCAATTTCAGCACGTAATGTTGCTGAGAGAGAGAGACAAGTGGTGGCAGGAGAGTAGCGAGCGTATGACTGCTCCAGACCACCGCGGCGAACATACTGACACGAATCCCAGCTCCCTCCTCCCTCTCTCACTCGCTATATAAGGAATTGTATCGGGAAAGTGGCTAATTACATGCTTTTTGCACTCGCGTTGCACGGTTATTGCAAGAAAACTAGCCATCATAAAAGGATCGTTATGGTGTCATTCGAAAGCTCTGTTTATGCCCTTTCAGGGATAGGTACTTGTTTTACGTTCTGGGTCTTATTTAGGCATGAAAATGATCACGTAAACAGCCCTATTTTGGCTAAAAACACCCCGCTGGGCGGTACATATAAATAAACCGCATAGGCCGCTCGTAAGGTGTTAAATGTAGCATCAAAGGGAATTTAGACTTCCCCCATACAGAAATAAAAAGTCAAAATATAATATAATCTATCAACGAATATAAATCAATTTCCGATTGAGATCATAATATTATGTTCATTTTTGTTATTTTAAATATATATTTTGTTTTATTATAACAAAGGCGACATATTAGGTCACCTTATAAGAATTCGGCAATAAACAAAGTGTAATTTATCTATAAACTTATAAGAGTTAACTTACTTTAATCGTTTGTAGTGAGAGCGGCGAGAAGGTGTTGTTGAGATGGTAGCAAAGGAGACTCTGGTTTCAATGGTTTGTCTTGTGCAAGGGACCCTCAGGTTCCCGAAAATGACCCATGCGCAGTTTATCTTATCCACCAATGGGTCATTTAACTAGCTACAAGATATACCAGATTTATTATAATGATAACCCGATATAATTATGGATAATAAACCCATGGAGACTTAGTACGAAATAGTACATATCTTTTATAAAGATATATAACTTAGCCTAATACTGGCGCCTAATTTGAACTTCCAGTATATTTACTTAACCTAAACTGTCGAGTTACTTACGAGTCTCGACACATTCCCACCACCAATATATACATTATCTACAGTAATCCCGCAACGATGCTAGATCTCCAAAGCTGTGAAGAACTAACAGGGGCTCGGCGAAGAGGTAATCTTCCAACAGGATCATTACTGGCAGATGGTCCAGCGACCGCTGGTGACGTAGGGGTGGAATCGTGAGAGCTAACACCATCATCAGCGACCGCCGGTTGAGGGATCGAAAACCTTTCGACATCCTGTTCCAATGGATACAACTTGAATTACTTGATGATGGGTCGAGTGGTCAGGCTAGTTTTTGTCCTAATCTGGACCACTTTAACTAAATCATCTCGTCCTGGATAGAGTTTAACTACCCTACCAAGTTTCTAAAGGGCACGATGTCCCTCGTCAAGTATAAGAACGATGTCATTAACCTTTGGCCATACACTGCTTGATGAGCCTCTTTTAGTCTTTTAGGCTTCTCGTAGTGATGCCAAGTATTCACTTGACCAATGCCTCCATAGGTCCCGGATCAATTTATTGATGTAATTGTACCTGCTGTGTATCGCTGCTTTACTATCGTAACTAGGGTCCTGCAGCTCATCTAGCTGAATTACGTCCTTTGGGAAGTCACAAAGTCTACGACCTTTAACCAGCATGGATGGAGTAATAAGACAAGGGTCCTCTAGACCACCCGAGACATATGTTAAAGGGCGATCATTCACGGTAGCCTCCAGCTCCAATAGGACAGTAGTTAGTTCCTCAAAGGAGACTAGAGCACGACTATTACCTTTTTAATCCCAGCCTTCACAATACCTATGGCTCTCTCCCAAATAGCTCCAAACCAAGGCGCACGTGCGGGTGTAAAACGCTATTCACATCGGATTTCGGTAAGATGAGTCTGAAGACTGGGATCGCTTTGTATGTATTCCAAGTGTCTGGAAGCTCCTACAAATGTAGCAGCATTGTCGCTTAACATTATCTGTGGAAATCCCTGCCTACTACAAAATCTCCGGAATGCATGGATAAAGCTGTCACAGGTCATATTGCTAACTACTTCAATGTGAATAGTTCTGGTAGTAGCGCACGTAAATAATAGCATATAATAGCCTTGTTGTTGTGTGAGTCCCGGACAGGAATTCCTCTTGTATAATCGACCCCAGTGACCTCGAAGGGATCTCTAGGACTAGTCCTGATATCTGGCAGGGGAGGTACTCTAGCTTTCGCGTAGGTATTACCCTGTATTTTAAGACAGGTTATACACTTACTGGTCACTTGTTTTACAGCTTGTCTTATCTTAGGAATCCACCACCTTTGTCGTATACAGTATAAATTATGCAACCACGTGATTGACTCCATGGTGACAACAGACACGATGGCACATATTGATGAGCATGGTGGTGAAAGGATGTTTGGAAGGCAGTAGTATCGGATATTTCCTTGAATCCAGAAGAGCCGTTAACTTCAATCGACCTTCATATACAATTAAACCTCCTTTCATGACAAGTCCTAATTGGTTTACCAAATTATTGCGAGTACCCTTGTCACCAGACAAGATCTCGTACTCCTTTGGGAAGCATTCCTGCTGGCATCTTTGAGCTACAATCTTTTCTGCTACTTTTAGTTCCTTAATGCTAAGGAGGGCACAGTCTGTGGGAGATGTCCCTTTAATTTTTGCCTTCAAATTATTCTTGTATCGAATAGTCCATGCAACTACCCGAATTAATGTTTCATAACTGCCATATTTTTCCCAGTTCCATAACTGTGTGTCCTGTTCATCATTGGTCCCAATGACTTGGCTAGTTACTTTTGGCGTTGGGTCATCTGGTAATATGTCTTCTGGCCACTCATCTTTGTTTCGGAGCCACATGGGCCCCACCCACTAAAACGCAGAAGATTTCAGATGTTTTGCCGAAACACCTCTAGACAGTAAGTCACTAGGGTTTTCTTTAGAGGACACGTACCGGAATTCAACAGTCGGAAGAAGGGATTTTATTTTGTCAACTCGGTTTGCGACATACACTGGAAGCTTCTTCATACTATGCAACAAATGCAATGTAACCTGGCTGTCGCACCATACAACAATTTTGTTGACTTTTACAATATTATGATAGGCTTCTTCCACAAATTTGATTAATATGGCGGCTAACAAAGCAGCAGTTAGCTCTAGTCTTGGTATAGTTATGGACCTTATGGGAGCGACCTTCGCTTTAGCGATGACCAGACTACTATATTCCGGGCTCACAAAATATATTGCATTGCCATAGGCGACACCACTTGCATCGCTAAACGCATGAAGTTCCACTGAGTCAGCATATACCGTCCTCCGAGGATAAGTAAAGTCACAGCAGAGGTTCAGGTCCTTGGAAATTGTAGACCATTCGGTAGCGCAGTCTTCAGGTAGCGGATCGTCCCAATCTAGTTTCAGTCTCCATAATTGCTGTAAGAAAATTCTAGACCTTATTGTAACAGGCAGTAGTACACCGAGTGGATCGAACAGTTGTGCCGTTACTCTTAAGCACTCTCTTTTTGTAGCCTTATTGGTCTCTGGGAGACTAGCGTTGAACGTCAACAGATCAGAGTCAGGTAACCATAAGAGTCCTAATGTCTTCACTCGCTCTTGATTCTTGGCAGCAAAATCATCCAATTGCAGGAGGTCACGTAGTTGAGGACTATTGGTAGCCCTCTCTCTAAGATATAAATGTGCTTAAGACATTATTCTTTGGGCATCCCAGTAACGCTTAATGACGGTCTCTTCATCACTGCCTGTTCCCTGGAGGTTGTCAATGTACAAACCTTCCTTAACCCATAAAAAGCGGCTCACCACTTAAGTCGAGTTAAATAAAGCTGGACTATGTGGCGGCGCTCGACATAACTCGAGTGGCAATTTCAGCACGTAATGTGGCTGAGAGAGAGAGACAAGTGGTGGCAGGAGACTAGCGAGCGTATGACTGCTCCAGACAACCGCGGCGAACCTACTGACACAAATCTCAGTTCCCTCCTCCCTCTCTCACTCGCTACATACTCAATTATGTACCGAAAGTACCGAATTACCTGCTTTTTGCACTCGCGTTGCACGGTTATTGCAAGAAAACTATCCATCATACAAGGATCGTTATGGTGTCATTCGAAAGCTCTGTTTATGCCCTTTCAGGGATAGATACTTGTTTTACGTTCTGGGTCTTATTTAGGCATGAAAATGATCACGTAAACAGCCCTATTTTGGCTAAAAAACCCCGCTGGGCGGTACACATAAATAAACCGCATAGGCCGCTCGTAAGGTGTTAATAGCCTCCACAACTTCGGGATCCTCTTTGATAATGGAAAGATGCTTCAAAACCGTGGCATTAAGAAGAAACTGTGAGCAAATCACCCCGAACAAAACTACCTTAAATCGGTAGAAAAGTCTATCTATCTATCTATTGCCTGATGCCGTGATCCCCGAAGGGATGGCCACGAACGAAGCGCCCCCATGCACCTCTGTGCCCAGTCAGTCGA
This sequence comes from Paralithodes platypus, assembly GCA_032716605.1. Lineage (NCBI taxonomy): Eukaryota > Metazoa > Arthropoda > Malacostraca > Decapoda > Lithodidae > Paralithodes > Paralithodes platypus. The sequence goes on along the minus strand of CM064548.1, from coordinate 43,917,179 downwards.
AGCCCCTCCTCCCAACCAGCACCGCCTTCATTCATATACAGTACTTCCTCACTCCATCGTTCCACCTGTCCCTCGGTGCACCTCTCCCTCTCTGTCCTTCCACCTCGCTCTCGTACACCCTCTTAGTCAATCTCTCGCTTTCCATACGTTCCATATGGCCGAACCATCTCAAGTTGTTCCTTTTCACACTTTCCAGCACATCTACCTCACACCACACCTCCTTCTTACTTCCACATTCGTCTGTCTATCCCTCCATGTAACTCCGCACCACTTATTAAGTAACTCATTTCCACCGCTCTCACTCTTGGTCTGAGTCTCTTCCCGAACGTCCATGCTTCGCTTCCGTAAGTTAGTGTCGGGATTACCACACTGTCATGCAAGGCCTTCTTCACTTCCATACTGACCACTCTATTTCTTGTTACTGTTGTCAACGTTCCTACAACCCTCTTCCCCTGTTGCACCCTCTCCCTCACTTCTTCATCCATAGTCCCATCTTTATTCAACACACTGCCCAGATACTTAAAAGAGCTGACAATATCCATAGCCTGACCGTTCAACTTCACCTCACACTCTGTGACTTCACGCCTTTCGAAGACCATAACCTTGCTCTTCCCCGCATTTCCCTTCAAATTCCGTTTTTCGCACACTGTTCCAAACTCATTTACCAGACCCTGCAACTCCCATTCATTATCTCTCATCAGAACTGTATCATCCGCAAACAGCAGTATAGGCAGCTTCCACTCATTTCCCTCCCTTTTCAGTGATACACCAACATCCACTGCTCTTGATAGTATTTCTTTCATGACTCCATCCATATCTACAGTAAACAACTACGGGGACATCACACACCCCTGTTTCAACCCAACACTCACTCAGGTCAAAGAACTTGCTCTGCTCAATCTCCACACTTACTGCCGCCTTTGCACCCTCATACATGCTCTTCACTGCTTTCAGCATCTTGCCATCTACTCCGTATATTATAAGTACTTTCCACATGCCTTCTCCATCCACTCTGTCATAGGCCTTCTCCAAGTCCATAAAGGCAACATACACCTTTTGTTTCTTCTCTAGATATTTCTCCACAACACAATTCAGGGTAAAAATCTGATCTACACATCCTCTTCCCTTCCTAAAACCTCCTTGCTCGTCGCCTAGCCATTTCTCCGTTCTCACTCTCACTCTCTCAATCACTACCCTACTGTACACCTTCCCTACTACGCTTAAAAGACATATTCCTCGGTGGTTACCACACACTCCTCTTTCCCCTTTGTCCTTATATAGGGGGACTATTATGCCAGTCTTCCAGTCATTGGGTGCATTCCCCTTCTCCCATGCTAGTTTGCACATTTTCCATACCCATTCGATCACTATCTCACGACCATACCTCAACATTTCCCCACACACCATCTGTTCCTGGCGCTTTCCCCATCTTCACTCTTTTCATGGTTTCCCACACTTCTGACCTCCTGATCCCCACCTCCTCGTCCACTACTTCTCCTCTTCACCCTCCCATACCCCATCCAACTATGTTTGCTGGCTCTTCATTCCTCACATTTAGCAACTCGTTGAAGTACTCCCTCCATCTTTCGACTCTCTCTTGCTTCTCAGCTAGCATTCTCCCATTCTTATCTTTCACACTCTTAATGTTTCCCTTGCTACCTTCCCTAACTTTCTTGACTTCTTTCCAGAACAGTTTTTACACTCCCTCCATTTTACACTCAGATTCCTTCCAAATTCCTCATCTACTTTATTTAGTAAATTAAGGGTGAAGATAAGTCCAAGGGATCCTTTGGCCACAGATCTCGGGTGTAGCCACAATCTTCTTCATGAAGTTTCAACATGAGAAAGGCTTTCTCGATGTCACTTATCCAGGCAAATTTGTGTACCCTGAATCGCAGCAATATTTTTGCTAGATCTGGCACTAGTGATGGCCCTGTGTAAAGGCAGTCATTAAGACTTGGCCTGCCTTTGCCAATACTATCGGAACAGTCATACACAATACGAACGGGCATCGTTGTGCTATTCTTGGTGACCCTGTGATGTGCCAAATAATGACTGTTTTCAGTAACACCGAAACGAAGCTCTTCAATAAAACCACGATGAAGTTGATCTTGGATAACTTTGGTGTAGTGACTACAATAAACAGGTTCTTGTTTAAATCACTTCTGCAGACCCCTTAGGCAACCCGCTGCTAAACCATAATTAGAGGGCAGCTTCTCTCTTTGTTGGTTCCATGGCAGTCTGACCTCATACTGCTGATTCTGTGCAGAGTATGTTACTGTCGCCTTGTAGATGTCCAACGCGGTCTTGTTTTCCTTTGAATCTTCGCTCGGAGAAATTCCTAGATGATCCAGTTCCCACAAACGTTTTAATTCATTATGACATGGATTATATGATTCCGTGGATATGTATTGATCCATCGGGGTGACCGCAACTTTTAATAATGTAACTACCTCTACTCGGGCGCTAGACTTGTCGTTATGGCAGGAGCCACTTAGTGCATAGCCAAATTTAGTGGGCAAGAGAATTATGTCACCCTCTTTTTTGTACCCTGGCCGCACTAAGTCATAATAATAATCGGCACCAACCAACAAGTCCAGTCGAGATGTCTGTGTCATTAGAGGATCAGCTAATTTGTAGCCCTTGCTTCGCAACACTTTCATGTCTGCTTCAAGGTATTCTGATCCTTTGTGATCCGGGAGAGTTTCTACCACAACTGCTTGTAGAGGATAGTTTCTGCCCCGGAACTTGCACTTGAAGGACACTACTGGACACTTTCTGCTCGCACATGCTCCGGTAAACCCTCGCAACTCTAGCTCTTCAACACCCAATTTTTCATAATGGATAGAGTCTAGAGCGGAATTTAGAATGAATGTGCGCTGTGAGCACTGATCCAGCAGCGTACGGATTTGACTGTTCCTCTTGATTCCTTTACTGTTGGCAGCATAAGAGTTTGAGTCTCCATCCACTGTCCACCAGCCACATCAGGACCACCACTACGGCCAAGATCCTCATAAGAAGACTACAGAGTGCTTAACGATATAATACATAGTGAAACCCTTCAAATAGTACTAGTGATGCACCTTATAGATAAAAGGAAGTACTCAAGTTAATTATGATATAATATTAATATGCTATTTGAAACGCATAAGAAGTACTAGTGATATCCAATAATTATAGAAAAGTACTTAATATAAAATCATATTTCTTTATACCAGTGAAATCCTAAACCAGAGAGAAAGTACTAGTGACACACCTTATATCAAAGAAAGTACTTAAGTGAATTATTCTATGGTATTGTTATGCTATTTGAACTGCATAACAAGTACTAGTGATACCCATTTATTTAAGGGAAGTACTTAATTAAAAATCCTAATTATATATCCAAGTGAAATCTCAAAAGTACTAGTGATATACCATACTTAGAGGAAAGTACTTAGTGAAATATAACTGTATTGTGTGATCTCAAAAGTACTAGTGTCATAACTCGATTGAAGGGAGTACTAATATAATATTCACAAGCAAAGTCTTAAGTGTGAGAGAGTATTGTGGAACCTCGTTCGTGCGTCTATTGTTTATATAATATCATTATCTACTATTTATTATACGATATCCATGTGCAGTGAATATATTATATGAATGTACGCTATGTAATATTTATCCTCTAATACCTTTGTGCATGGGTTTAAGTGAATTCAACTTCTCCAGTTAATCAAGAACCTACCTAATTTATCCAATCAACCCCAGAAAAAAACAGGTATAACATTATAATTATACAAAACATACACCAAAAACAATAGAAAAATAACCACAATGTATTGGAATATTTAACATTTTTTTTTGAGGATAATAATATGAGAAATGTACAATATACATGTGCTTA